>CM023357.1:61341324-61403761 GCA_013282895.1 Eriosoma lanigerum
AGGGTGGGCCATGGCTCCCCTATTTTTTTACGTATTTTATCGCACCGATACATAATATTCAAACGCCATACGCCACCTTCATAAACTACAATAACATGGTCGATGGATTTATTGTAAATTTGTATGTTTGTACCATTTTGTCGTTTGTATTTTGTGTCAATTATGGTTTGTTGAGTAGTGAATAATGATATAGGTATGTTTAATAAAATTAGGTATAATTAAAAAACATTGTACATACCTAAAAAATGTATCGCAAATGAAGTTATCAGTTACTAACATAATTTTAATATCAAACAAAATTGGCCCGATCGGTGTAAAGCTTTGCCTGCTTCAAATTTCGCTCCTCTATTAAAATGCTGAAATGGCGCCCCTGGATCAAACTATTGAGTCAATTCGAATGGTAAAACATGGAAAAGGTATTGTTTATAGAAATTTGATGTGTACTTTATGTGAAATTTAAAAGATAATTAATTAATATAATTAAATGTATTAATACATTATTTAAGTTCCAATCATCGTACCAATTAACAAAATAGATAAATCTACTGCAAATGTTATATGTATTATTTATCTAAAAAAATATATTTATTATATTATTATTTATTGTGTATAATTTAATTGAATAATTATTATGATCAAGTAAAATTAGAAATATTCTTAATTTTTCATAAATATTCTATAAAACAAAGTTTAAATTTGTTAAATATAAACACAATTTTAAGTATTACGTACTTTTTTTTTACTTTGCCCTTGGGGATTGTGTTTTGTTAAAAAATAAATATGTAATATTAAGCTTTAATTAAAGTTACGTTATTTGCATGGTAAAATAAGTAATTGGAATTACTTTTGATAAAAGTAAAATATAAATGTTATATATAATGCCAATTTTCATTTTTCATATGAAGGATACCTAAAATTGTATATTTTATGAAGTTAATTGAGAAATAAAGTATGTAAATTATTATAATGTTTAATAATAAATAAAAATATATATGTATATTTTTTAGGAATGATGTAAAAAAATGTTGCAAATTGAAGGTGGATTAGATCTCGAAGAATTTGGTGGTAGTGTACAAGTAGTTCAAATATCTGCTTTAAATGGGACTAATTTTAACAATTTAATTGAATCAATTTTAACTGAAGCTGAATTATTAGATTTACGTACTAATCCTAAACCTCCAACAGAAGGTGTAATAATAGAATTAAAAATTGATGAAAATAAAGGGTAAGATTCATATAATTTAAAATTATTATTATTAATTATTATTCATATAAAATTAATTTGCATTATTCAGTTTATTATTTTGTTTCAAATAAGAGTATAAATAAAAAAGTGGGAAAGCCGATTGTAGACGTTCCTCCTTCGTCCCTTCAGTCCTCGGATAAATTAGTGGTTTATTATAATTATTAAGATTTGAATGCAATGATATTGCATTAGAAAATACGATTCTGAGCGAAACTTAATATATTACAATACACTATAATAATAATTTATTCCAAAATTTTACCTTACTTGTATACTACCTATTTTAATACCCAAAAAAGTTTTCAAGTCTTTACGATAAAAACTCAATTAGTTATCACAAAATTAAAAAAATTAAAATAACAGAAACCGTAATTTTGCCGATTTTCGCCATATTTTGGTAGTTTTTCCCCTACCAAGGAAAAATTATTGAGAAATTCGAAAAATGAGCTAAATAAAGTACCAACTAGACACGATTTTCTACTGAAGGCATACCCTACTTGTTGTAATCGGACCATTATTTCTACCCGAAAAAGTGTTTTCAAAAAAAAAAAAAAAATATTTGTAAAACCAATACATTCTTCGTTTCGCTCAAAATCTAAAATAGTCATAAAATAAAATAAATAATATTAAATGAATAATTAATGCACTTTATTAAATTGAAAAAATACTTGTAAAACATACCTAATCTTTTAACTAAAGAAATATAACTGTTGACAAATTTTAAATAAAAAATTTATAAAAAGTATGTAAAAAAGTATTAACGCTAGATTAATTATGATTTATAATGGTTTATTGAGAGTTCCACTCAGAATCAACAGTTTTTTTTATTTATGAACGTAATGAATTATAATTGTTTTTAAATCTCGAATAATAATTATTAATTATTATACATCACTAGCCTTGCGTCAAACAGGCGAAGCGAGACGAGTGGATACTCGACACACAATCAGTTTCCCTTTCATGTCCGTACATTTTTATTGTTTTACTTGAAATCGTGTGTATCGAGTGCGTTAAATTGTTGACAAACACGAACACGTATAATAAATTAAATTAATTTCATTATAATAATGTAAAATGACTAGAGATTTTCTTTTACAAACAGTTTAATGGACAACAAAATAGTATGTCAAAAGTGTACTGTTTATGGTAAAGCAACTACTATGTTCATTTTATAGGTATTTGGTAGGTACTACACACGATTTCGTTCTGAATTTGCGATATAATTCGATGGAGAAATTATGACTAATATAATAGGTAATTATTAACATTCTGTTTGATATTCACGTATACGATATAATAATTTTTCATGATTTATATAGGTGTAGAATATAGTTTTTTGTTATATTGTTGGAATTTAACTTTATTTTATTTTTAATATTTTTTACACCTAGATGTAGGTACCTAATAATAATAATAAGTATTAATGCGTTGATATATTCCCTAAAATAACGCTAAGTGTTCACAATAGTTAAGGGATATTTCATTTAGAAATAATTTGTATCATTTGACATGAATAAAATATAGTATATTTGAGTGACGGCACAACATTTCTAGATACTACACTACGTATGAAATTTAGGAAAATTTAAAAATGTTAATAAAAAGTTAAACAAAAAGGTATGTAATTTTCTATTCATAAATAGATCGTTAATTATAAAAAACAACTATTAATTAATTGATGAGAGATGGTAACTAAAAATTAAAATATGTATTTAAATTTATTGGTAAAAATAAGTATTTAATCATATGCACCTTCATCGTATAGTAGTTGGACAAAGTTGTTCCTGCAAATTTTATAACATGTAGGTGCCAATATTTTAGATACTTAATCCTACGCGTTTGTAATTACAATAACTCTATCGTTTTGAATAAAATATTTCTATTACTTACTTACATTTAATCTTCTGATTAAAAATTTAAGAACAAAATTATCTTTTGAGTTTTGAGTAATGAATATCAGTTTATTATTTTATTATCTACCAATGTATATTATATGTACCTACAACCTACTGAGTACCTATGTTATATTAATTAAACGTTAAACTTGAAGCTTATGGGTATATATATATATATATACCCGTTATCTTTGTTTACTCTCAGACTCTAAATAATAAGTTCTTTATCAATTTGTTTTTCACTATTTTAATAGTATATCAGTGATATATTGAAGCGTATACGGGAATATATATCGTATACTCATAACAATAACAATATTTGTATAAAAGTGCGTATACACAATATAAATAATAATTTTATAAGTATACGGCCGTACGGCCATAATATTTTATAATTTATAAATTTGTTGTACATTTAATGACAATAAATGTATATAATTTTAATATTCAGTGTATTTTATTAATGAAAATAAATGTATAAAGTATTATGTTTCTATTAGTTAACTAATGCATATAGTATATTATATACCTCTACGACTTAAAATTAAACAATTTTAAAACAAAAAAAAAATTCTCATTTAATAAAGTGTAAATTTTTAGTTATAACTTATTAATAGTTATTATTAAGAATAAAAACTAATTATTTGACTAAAAATAAAAAAATAATTAATGATTAAAAATTAATGTAATAATAATCATTTCAAGTAATTTTGAGAGAAATATGGCGAATACTCAAGACATTATTTGCGAATACATCTCTGAGTGTATATCGAATGTTTGTAATTACACTTATTAATAAAAATATTTTAACGTCTCATCCAGACAACTATACAAATGTTAAATGCGAAAAAACGGGAAAGTCGATTTTGGACGTTACTCTTTCATTTCTTTGGTTCTCGGAGAAGTTAATCGTTTATTATAATTAAGATTTGAATGCAATGCTATTCGAAAATATGATTCTGAGCCAAACACAATATAATACAATATGTTATACTGATAATCCGTTTCAAAAATTTACCATTTGTGTAATATATCTATGAGAATACTCAAAAGAAAAATGTTCAAGTCTCTACGTTCAAAACAGAATTATTTTTCACAAAAATATTAAATCAAATTAACGGAAATCGTAATTATGTTGATTTTCGGTCATTTTTTTATAGTTTTTTTTTTCTCAAGGAAATTTTTTTAAGAAATTCTAAAAATGAGCTAAATGAAGTACCAACTAAATGCCATTTACTATCGAAAGCATACCCTATTTGTGGTAATCGGGCTAAAAAAGAGACATCTTTGTAAAACCAATATATTCTTCGCGTCGCTCAGAATCTAAAATACCAAGAGCAATAATTGTATTTTAATTATTTACAATTAACTCATTAATTATTCAATTAATATATTCATAGTTCATATACTTTTTTCTTTAATATTGTAATGACTGATGATGATATAAATAAAGTACAAGATATTTAACGAGTTTAATTTTAATAATTATAACTATATCTAACTTTAAATATGTTTTAATTCTTGAAAATATATCTTAGATTCTGAGCGAAGTGGTTTTACAATGATTTTTGTATGATAACACTTTTTCGGTAGAAATAATGGTCCGATTACCAGAAGTAGGATATGCTTTTGGTAGCAAATCGTGTCTAGTTGGTACTTTATTTAACTCATTTTTCGAATTTCTCAAAAGTATTTCCTTAAGAGGGGAAAAACTACCAAAAAATTTCCAAAATTTGGTGGTAAAAAAATGGTTTCATTATTTTAAACTTTTTAATTTTATGATAACTAATTGAGTTTAGTTCATAAAGATTTGGAATTTTTTTTGATTATTAACATAGGTAATATACAAGTGAGGTAAAATTTTGGAATGAATTATTAGTATAGTATATTGTAATATATTGAGTTTCGCTCAGAATTGTATTTTTAATGCAATATCATTGCATTCAAATCTTAAGTATAATAAGCCACTAATTTCTCCGAGGACTGAAGGGATGAAGGGGAACGTCTATAATGGACATTCCCACTTTTTTTTATCGTTGAATAACTATGAGATATTAATAATTAGTTAAACGATGGATAGGGTAGGTACCTAAACATTTTTTGCCACAGTGTCTAAGTTTATATTTTTATAATAAATTATACTATGTGTATTGTACAATTTTTAGTGTACCTACGGAAAACTCTGACCTTTCGTAATTTATTATAATTATGTTCATTATAAATTTTCAGTGTTATTTATAGATATTTAGGTAGATAACTATTTAAGTACTACCTAAATGAAAAATTATTCTTACACGGATGCGAGGAACACAATTGCTTTATGTAAATTATATTTTGTTTTCGATAATTATATAAGAAATGATGTATCTTTTTAAGGCATTAGTCCATCTCTACACATTATAAAATAATATTTATTTCGCTTCTGTGTTATTCTGACACAAATGTATACTTTTTTACTTACGAGTATATATAACTACCTATATAGAAATACTTCCAGTATGAATTTAATCAATTCGGAAAAATTAGTCACTGAGTGAAATTTTGTTCATTTTAACAAACATAAAAAACTTAAGAAAATCTATTTAGTGTGTCTGTATCAAAAAGTGATTTTACGTTTTATCATTTTTATACGAAAATTTAGCTGTTACCATTTACTTATGGAATTTTAGATTTATAGGAGTAATTTTTTAATCGATAAACTAAAGTCCATGATGATGAATATAATATGATTGGATTTATATACAATGAACATTACATTAGACGATTAAATCTTTAAAGATTTGCTTTATATCTATTTTATTATTTATTAAATTAGGAAACCATATAAGGATTATTTCATAGTTTTAAACGTAAAAAACAAGACGAATAATAATTGTATCATCAAATGTAATCTTCCTTATATTTTTGAGTTATAAACGTTATAATTTACAATTATCTTATCTTTTACAAATGCCAATCTGTTCGTTTTGCTCTAATTAGATAGTAGTGAGGTATTTTATGACAAAAAAAATATTCCAAGTGATTTCCAAGTGTAATTTTTTACATGTATTAGTTATTTAATTATTTTATTTGAGTATAGGTACATTTAATAATATGTTATATCATTACAATATTATTAAATATTATATAAATTTACTGTTATATAAAATAATACAAGTAAATTAGAATATAATAGTTGTTATTTTACAATTATTTTATGCATAATTATATCTTATTTATATTATATTTTTTATTTGCTTTATAATTAATTTCATTAAGTATTAGGTATTAAAAATATATTTTTTTTTATGTAGAAAAAGATTATCAACATAAGTCAACATATTATTTAAACAATCCACGTATTTAAAAATTTAATACCTAAATGTTATCTGAATTGTTATTATTGAAATCAACAGATTAAATTATTAAAAATGTAGAAAAAATACTTATATAACGCTATTAATCGTTGATTAATTGCCAGTGATTACCTAACATTCTTCACATATGGTTCACTTCAGTTTTGTCATAGTTTAATGAGGAAATATGACTAACTTTTTGGGTATGTAATAATTATTATATTTCTTGAAAATTGTTTTTATAATTGTTGTACATTAGTTTTCGAATTTAAACGTTTTTGATTATTTCCTGGTTTCGGTTTTAATTTTTATACCCAATTAATGGAAATAAATGTCATAAATAGATCGTTTCAGAGCCATGCGCATTTTCGTTAGTGGTAGACGTGTGGATATTCATTAAGTTGTAATTGTCACTACCAGTTAATAGTTATTTCTATTTATAGATTCCATACTCACTATAGTGATCAACATAACTAAATATACAAATATAAAATATTTAATTATAATTTTATTATGTTTCATTCGTACCTAATCAACTAAATGTTCATTGAAAATTTGGAATATAAGACTTAACAAGCTGAATTTATTTTTAATCATTCTTGTTATTTTCGGATTTTAGGTTTTAAGTATTTTAATAGATTTGAGTTTTCGGTTTAAAAACTGTTTTATTTGTATCGGATTTTAGTTTACGGGTTAAAAAATGGTATCAAATTTTTTTATGTTATTTTGTTTTTAAAACCGTTTTTACTTTTTGATTAATAGGTATATGTAGTTGTGCGACAAAATATTGTATTGTAAATAATAAATATATGAAACCTTTTAATGAAAATTGATTCATGTTCATTGAAAATGAAAAAAAAAAAAAATTTAATTTAAGTAGGTATTACAATATTTGTAGGATCTTTAAAAAATATCGTCGGAGGGGGTTTTACCATAAAATTGCGGCCTAAGCATTATTATGTAAGAGTATTAAATACATAATAAATAATAATAAATTAATATATAAATAAATAATAAAATTTCAAGTTAAATATACTTAAATTAAAAACAAAATAATACAAATACAAATATATTTTTATATATTAAAAACAATAATAAATATAAACTTGAACTCTACGATGTTTCGATAGTGCCCATTTATTCACAAGGTTATCAAAATATTGAAATTATCTGTTTTATCTTTTTCAAAGCTTAACATTATTCGTGCATTTAATCTTTTATCGTTCATGTTTGATCTAAGATATGTTTTTATGAGTTTTAATTTGCTGAATGTTCTTTTGTCGGTTGCATTAGTAACAGGAGCAGTTAATGCTAAACGACAAATTCAATTAGCCCATGGAAGAATTGATTTTGTGCACTCTGATTTTTCAAAAATATCCTATCCCGTATAATTTTGTCTGACTTTAATATTATCAAAATAGATTATTAATAATGGTATTACATCAATAGTATTTAATTTTACATTTCGTATTTTGAAAATAAAAATATTTGCCGAGTGCTGACTAATGTTTAATAATACCGAATGGTGGGTTATCAAACCCCTCATGATCCCCTTTCGGTTCATCACTGAATATCAGTGTTAATGGATTAAAATCTATTTAATACTTTTTGTATTAATTTTATACAAACATTGTGATAAATTCTATCTACGAAATTTATTAGCATATTTTATTCAAGTTATTTCTTCTAATAATATATTGAATCTTATTTATCAGATTATAAAAGTTTTAATGTAAGATTTATTAAGTAAGTGTTATGTGATCAACTTACTTTATTCTTCTATTTCCAAATTAATTTAGGATTTAATAACATTTTATTTGTTATAAAGTAGAATATTTGAGAAAATTTGTTTTAATAGTGTTCAATTAAATTTATTAATTTAATATTAAATTGTTTTATTTAAAACAATTATGTTTATATTTTTAAATATTATTTTCCTAGGTGTATGTATCGTTACGGTTGTACTAGCGTCCATATCTTTAGCGGATAAAATACCTATCGTTTTATATTTTAACGATGAAAACAAATTGCTGGCACACGATGGAAGTAATTATATTTAATTGAATACATTAGAAAGTTTATGATATATTAATGATATGATGTTGTAATGTGCTTAGTGAGGTTAAGTAAAATAATATTTTTTCTTTGTAATATTTGTCAATTTCAGATATTTTGACATCCAAGACTCTTAAATTAAACTTCTACGAAGATTGTTTAAGTAGTAATGCAAGTTTATGTTCTAAACCACAAGAAGGAAATGCAGAATATTTAAAAAAATTTTCGAATTCTGATAAAAAAGAATGTTTGAATTACGAACAAGTCACTGGTACAATGAATGATGTTTTGCAATTTTGTGTCGACATGGGAAATAGTTCTTGGTTTGGTGGTCCCCAGAGAACAAATCAGTATTGGCCATTAAATAAATATGATTGGGTCGATGATCCGTATGTCACTAAAGAAAAAGATAGTCAAGCAGTGAGTAATATATTTCGGTTTAAAGACTTGGACTCTTAAAAACTATAGTTTCGAGTCTTAATTTCATTTTTCGTAATCGGAATTAATGTTGCTACTATAATATTCATATTTTAACAAATAATATAAGATTTCATTGATAGTAAAATACAGTTCTTAAATTAGTTTTCGTTAACCACTGCGTATATATCGATTAAAATTTAAAAAAAAAAAAAAATTATTGTATGTTATATTGTAGATAATATTTATTATTCACTTTAATAGAATAATATATTTAATTTCTTTTTCAGATAGTCGAGTCGTATTTTTTTAATTCTGACGGTTTTTATATTTATATAAACGAATCAGTGGCTCTATTTGTTGACATCAATGGCCCACGACTAGGTCAAATGTGTTTTGCTGCCAAAGTTACTGCACCTTATAGAAAATCTAGAAACGTCATGCAATTCCGGGTGTGCAAATACAGCGACCCTAGGGTAGCACATGAAAATGCTATTAAAGACGTTCTCGGTATGCCGTCGTCTATACCGGATCCTTATGTAGTAAAATATCCAATTTGGTCGACGTGGGCTAGGTATCATGCCGATGTTAATACTTCTATCGTTTTGAAATACGCTAAAGAAATAGTCGATAACGGATTTCCTAGAGGTACTCTTGAAATTGACGACTTGTGGGAAGACTGCTACGGTAGTTTTGAGTTTAACGATACGAGATTTAAAGATATTAAAGGTCTTGTGAAACAACTAAGTAAGTAAATATTTAAAATAGCTATTTTTAAAAATAAAAAAAAATATATATATATATATATATATATATATATGTCCATATTTCGTAATGGGACACTATTACCATGAGGAAATATTTAAAAACATATGTAATATTTACCCTTTATGAAATGTATTAAAGAAAATATAAATGTAATAAATATCAAAGAGTCGGAAAGGTAATGATGAAATCCCTGTGTCATAAGAAAAGATCAATTTTGTTTCCATGATATAGTGCTGGTAAAGGATATAGTGTTGTATCAATGTAATATTTTTATTTTGAGATTTGAAAGAAATGATAAATTATCGCATTTGGAAAAACGCTTATGAGCGAAGCTTGATCGTATTTATTAATTACTTCGTTCGTAAATTCATATAGTATAGTTCTGTAATCGACGACAAATAGTAATTAACCATAAACATTCTACTACATCTGTAAATAAAAATTAATTAATTGACTAATGGTTAATAATTATAAACAATTTTCAAGTATCATAACAATTATTTATTGAATTGTATATTAAAAAACTATAACTCGATTGACATGACTAACACTTTACTTGAAATAATTAATTATAAAAGTGGTTATATATAACTAACATATGAAAAAAAAAAATTATTATTTTTAATTCAAAGAAATTTATTAAATTCGCTTAAATTCTAATATTATACATAAAACATATATGTTGTACTTTCATCATAAATAAATTAATTGAGTTATGTTACATGTTGCATGTTAAAATATATATTTCACTAATATTAAAATTTGAATTGCATTATGATACAATATTATATATTGTTATTATTTTTTATTTTTTTATTTATTTATTATAATTAACGCCAGACGGCTTTTACAAAATTACACGAGAAAGAGATTTGTAACAGACAAAATTATCATTATTATATAACATTATACATTTAATTATTTTAACTTGTAACATTTAATAGAATCGTGGGAATTTAAAACATCATTGTGGACTCATCCATTCATAAATTTGGAGTGCCCTATACATAAAGAAGCTTATTTCAAAGGATATTTGGTGAATAGCAAGGAATCTTCAGTTTCTACTACTTGGTGGAATGGGAATGCTTCTTATATCGACTTCACAAATCCTGAAGCAGCGAATTGGTGGTCTACCCGTCTTCATAACTTAATTACAATGTCTGGTATTGATACTTTCAAATTCGATGCGGGAGAATCCAGTTGGTACGTAAATCGTTAATTTTTGAAAATTGGAAAAGCTATACTTTGCACATTATAATATGAATATTTAATTGCGGAAATAAATTATAATCAAAGTTACTACGAAAGGACTTGTTTTTTCATAGGACCCCACAACTTCCAGAATTTTACGATAAAGATTTGACTTACTACCCTGACAATATTGTCAACGCGTACCTTGAAACTATTGTGGCTTTTGGAGACGGCATCGAGTATAGATCATCAAGAAGGAGTCAAAAATTCGGTCGTTTCTTGAGAATGATGGACCGTGAATCTCGATGGGATTACCATTTAGGACTACCGACACTTATAACATCTCTGATACAAATGAACATGATCGGGTATCCGTTTGTATTGCCGGATATGATTGGCGGAAACGCATACGACAACAAACCGCCTACCAAACAAATGTACATTAGATGGATGCAAGCAAATACGTTCATGCCGGCCGTGCAGTTTTCGTACACACCTTGGGACTTCGACAATGAGGTATTCGTACTCAGAGAGTTCTTTTAATAAATAAATGAAAAAACTATTTGAATATAATATAATTTTTAAACGTATCGCCCGTATGTATGTACTTCAGACGGTAGATATATGCAAACATTTTATGAATATACGCAGTAACTATACAGACGTAATCGTAGAATTGATGAGAGACAGTGTCAAGGGTAGTCCGGTAAATCCTCCTATTTGGTGGATCGATCCCACTGATACAGAGTCATATGGAATCGACGACGGTAAGTAGAAAAACTATTTTCAAGACACATAATATTATGATATATATTATCATAAATAACGATCTTTAGGAAATGTAAAAATTAAAAACCATGGAAAATAACTATTTTTATAAGAATTTTTTTTATTTAATGTTTTAGAATATCTTTTGGGTGAAAATATCCTCGTAGCTCCTGTAATAAAAGAGAATGCTATTGCTCGAGATGTTTACTTGCCCGCGGGTTTGTGGCGCGACGAGAATAATCCCGATAAAGAACTAATACCAGGCAGAACATGGCTCCGTGCATACTCTGCCAAACTTAACGTTCTTCCTTGGTTTACCAGAGTGAGCCCTGATAATACTAAGACGTTAAAATCATCAGGATCGATTATTCATGTTTTGAGTACAAGTTATGTCTTAACGTTTGGTTTAATTGTATATTTGTTTCGATAAAAAAATTATATTTATTTAAATAAAATAAAATGTAACCATCAACGTGATAACTCTATATTATACATTAATGTGTTCTGAATGTGCAGTTAATATTTTAGAAATTATTCAAATTATTATGATAATATTGTATCCTATTTATAAAGTTAACTGAATGTTCTATAATAAATGTTACGATTAATTTTTTATATAAATAAAAAATGTATTATAATTATTTATTTACATGCTTTTTTTAGATGTATAAGTACACATTTACAATATAGTTTCTTAGTTAAATGTAATTATATTTTTGCAGGAAAATGTTTAAAACGAGAAATTTAATATAATTTTGTCATTATTTATTAAATAAAATATAAATAATAATGAACAATGAATAAAAATAATTATAATCTAGTAATAGATATTTCAAATTAGTATTATTAAAATTTATATATATGAGCAACATATTCAGTATATACAGTGTCTTTGATTTATTTACTAATTGAAATATCTTTATGAAAGGTAAACGTTTTTAATAAGGTTTTTTTTTTTTAAATTTTAGGTTGGCAGCAGTCTATAATATTACCTACATTACTTAAAAAAAAAAAAAATAATCATAAAAATTATTTAACAACTTTTTATTTTTTATATTATGTGAAATTTGAATACAGCCATTGTAAAGAGTATATTTGTATAAGGCTTAAATCAATATGTTGAATTTTAGGAATTCTGTTAATCATTTACTTATCATAATATTGAATATTGATAATATAATTATTACATTTCACGCTATTATAGGTACCTATCTTAAAATTTCATATAACTTGAAAATAAAAATCATAGAGGTTAATAATAGTAAAAAAACTGTATTTAAAAATATTCTTTTTTAATGGAGATATTATAATTAGTAAATTGATCTTGGACCTTATTTATATAATATATACTTAATAATTTTTCTTTTATAAATAATTTGAATGTAAATTTGTATAATCATGCTCTGTACATTTACGCAATGTTTTCAATGGAAATTTGTAATAACTAATATAAAGTTTTGTTATGTTATATGCACTGTCTCATACTCATTGATATTTGACGTTTAAGATGTTTGGGCATAAACACATTACCGTTTGCACTCAATTAAGACCAATCGTACCTATATGGAGTTATTGTGGTGGTAAATTATTTGAACGTATGAGAATTTATAGGTAATATATAGTTATATTAATACAGTAAACTCGAGAATAATGTATTACGATAAAAACACGAAGTATGAACTTGAAAATCTAAAAACGGAATGGAATAATAATGCGTCGGCACAATTTTATTAATTACAAAATGGTACAAAGTGATTTATCTTCGATATCATTCAGTTGGTTTGTGTTTAAAACATAGGTGATTGTGTATTTTTTGTAAGTTAGAAACGAGTGACATTAGTAACGAAAAGAGCCCTCGGATGATGCAAAAGTCATTTCCGTACAGATTAATTGCCGAAGTGGTAATATATAGTTAACCGGTCGTGACCATGACTTCTACGCATTGTTGCGCGTATTTGTTGTTAACGTTTGCAGCGGTACGGAACGGAAGGTCGGCAATTATTATTCTTACCGTCTATATACTCCCCCTACTCACGAGTAAATAAAAAGTGTATTGGTTGAAGATGGTAATATCAATCATGTTACTGTCCACATTCCATAATCCATAAACGAGATCGTAATCAACGAAAAGTTTTATTCTGGTAACAATAATACAATATGAACAATTCTCCAATAGATAATAATTTACGATTTAGATCATATTATATAGTATCGACTTAAGATTAATAATTTTGAGTTTATAAAAAAAACGTGAACACTCTTCGAATGTCACGAAAGTCTTTTTAAAATCGTTTTGTTAATTGATGTGGACTTAAAATTACTTTTGGGCAAAGAAAATTTTTTATCTTTCGGATCTCTAACGGTTTTAATTAGATAGGATTTAAATCCAAATTGTAATTTAAAATGTAACTTTGGAGTTTTCAAAAAAATCAAATAGTTTAGCGTGATAAATATCCTAAATAAGTTTCACGTAAAATAAGTTAATTTTTTTGTAACGAGGCTTACGAATGTATAATTCATTAATATATGTACTTATGTATAAACTAAGTATCGAAAAATAGTATCAAATATCGATACATATTTTATACAAGTACATGATTTTGATAAAAACATAATAAAGTGTAAAATAATTAAATGTGTTCACATGTTCATGATTCAAAGTAACACAGAGTTCAGGCTTCAAAATGTTAGTGTGGATACAAATATGTTGAACCTTAAAAAATATAAAAATAAACAGGAAAATAAACAGTTTTTTAAGACCTAAGCGATGACATTTTAGTAGCTTCGATAATTGCAAAGAACATAACTGCCCGAACATAAACAAGTTAATATAATAAACTTCTAGTTTTAGTATATTATTGGCCGTTCGTAAATCATGAAAATTTTGAAAATTTTTTTTATTCGAGTTATTCCCTATGTTTCCAAAACTGATTAAAATTCAAATAGTCATGTTTTAAGTAAATGTTTTAAGAATTTTTAGATTCAACGTAATATTTGATTTTCTAATAATTTATGTTTTCTAAACTATTATAATCTGCCAACTGTTAATTATCGGACATTTTAAATTAGATTGTTGTTGTTGTTGTCTTCTAACCACATACACTTAATAATAATATGTAAATAAAATTACATTTTATTTCATTTATATCAGTACATTTCGTAAAATTTAAAAATCAAATTATTTTCTATCGTATTTTAATCAAAAGTTTTTTTTTATGGTATAAGAATATTACAATTTGTTTTCGTAATTATTTTTTAATTTTTGGATTTATCATTTTAAAATTTTAGGTTGAAATTGTCTTATGTTATTTGTATATAAGGATACTATTTATTATATCGCTTATTATCATATTCCTTGTTAGTCATTAACAACTTTCAAAATTAATACAGCGTTTTGTTGATTATTATAATATAAATTACATATTGTACATATTATTTTATAATATATATATATATATATATTATATTGTAAGTTTAAAATCACTAAGTTAAATTTTTATTATATAAGTATTAAATAATTAGAAAATGTTTCATATTATTTTGGAAAAGTAGGTACACGTTTTAAGACTGCCTTGATTGAAAAGAGGAAACTAAACAGACCTTCTAAAACATAAAAATATTGAGCTTAGAAAAAACAGGTTTAATTAATTATGTAATTGATACGTATTCCTAGGACGTTTTCCTGATAAAAATGTTTTTATCAATACTTTGATAAAATATGATGGTTGATGTATACCCAATAAGGTAATTGAGATAACTATTGAAGTTATATAGTTAAATAGTTACGTATAGACTTGTTCAATTGGCCCATTTTTTTTCTAACAATGTTAACTCAATGTGGTAATTTAGAAAAATAGAATAAATATTATAGAAATTTGTACTTGTAATTCATAGATTATTATTATTATGATTATTTTACACAAACAATATAATTTAAAATTGTTTTCAACTAAATATAGTATTTATTCCTACCTATTTTTGAATAAAAATAATGAATTTTAATTTCAATACGTTAGACTCATATGTTATATGTAACTATAATTTAAAAGGTTTTGTAAGTCGTATAAAATTTTTAACTGGACACATTTTCGTTAAAAGTTTTATAATAATAATATTTGTATCCGCATATTACCTAGGTACCTACTAAATAATCTAAAAAAATTATTCATTTTTAAATAATAACGTTACTACATGAGTTGTGGACAAATATTTGATATGTTTGACAAAACACGTAGGTATACCTACTTAAAAATGACGTAATTATTGTTTACATGCTACATGCATTTTTGGTATACGTTCGTATAATTAGGACCATAGGTACGTACTCAAAGACTAAAATATACTCTTTTACTAACTTCTTACTACGACGTAAAATTAAGAGTTTGTTGGATTGTGAAATTAAGCAAACACTATACTAATAAGACTTAAGTATAGGTGGAATATAATTATTGTCTTTAACATTATGATGAAATTGAAAAGTAGCAGATATATTCAAATTAAAAATTGTTTTTCGTGTAAAATACATTTAGCAGTGAATTATATTTTTAATTAGTTCAAAAATTTCATAAAATAATATATAAAATGTGAGTACATGTTCAACTAAAATCTAAAGTTTTGTATAAATATTTATGATTGCTATAATTATTACAAACATTAATTGTAATCTTTAATCTCGTAGAATATGTATTATTTGAATGGCCTTTAAATATGTGTGTGTGTGTGCATGTGTGAAAATAGTAAGACTGCAGCTGTTTTTGCTTGAGTAATTTTACAACGACCACTGGCCAGAACAAAGAATTTCTTAATGAACTCCGATAATTAAATGAATTGTTAATAAATAATAATATTACAAATATAAATTGCATATGAAATGAAAAGAGATGTATTACCTACGTATTATTTATGTATTATACAACGGATTAGACTATACGTCAATTCGTTTAGAATTACGTTTTTGTAGAAAGGTTTATATAATATTATTTATATAAGTATTTAGTATTGAGTAGGTACCGGGTATACACAATGCGATGATAAATAGTCTAGCCAATTTAATAACACTACTTTGTAGTAGTATATTTGATATTAATTTATGATCTGTTGTAATTGAGTAGGTATTATTGAAATCTTAACTTATTGCTATCGAAAAAATGCCATAATAGCTTTATTTAATACACCCAAATGGTATATTATATTTAGAATTTAAATATTTCTTGAAATTAGTTTACTTCGCTGAATAGTATATTAAAATTAATGAGCAGTTAACTTACTTTGGAGAAGGCAAAAGCAAGTTACCTATTAATTTATTAAGTTTGTATGTCGCATAATATAATTAATCTACATTTGAGTATTTAAATTATTTTAATTCATAACTTTTAAAATAAAATAAATTTGTTATATGTGTTCTTATATTATTTGGTTTTGTTTCTGTGATATTTTTGAAAGTATATTATGATTTTAGTGTGCCACTTTTATATTACCATTGTATAATGCAGAAATAGTTATTTTTATGAGTTTAATTGATAACAAGAGCAATCCAGATGTGAGCAGTAGTTATGAAAAAAAATTATTAAATAATTTCTATTTTCATTTGAATGCAAATAAATTACGATCAATGGAAGTCATCCAAAAATAACATTACCTACTTAAATATAATAACTTAAAAATCTAGATAGTCAACCTATCTTTGACGTTTCAACAATATAATAGTACTGATAATACTTTTTTTTATATATTTTCTTTTTTTATCAAATAATGTGTAACAGAAAAATTAGTTATCGTAAAATAATGAAATCCACGTTCGTTAAAAATGTAGAATTCACAAATTTCGCCAGTTCTTAATAATTTTTCTTTAGTTTTCCTTATCTAAAAAAAACTAATTTGAGAAATTTAAAGAAATGAACCAAATAAAGTACGAACTAGATGCGATTGTCTACCGAAATAAAACCCAATTTGTGGTAATCGGACCATTATTTCTACCCAAAAAGTGTTTTTAGACATAAAAATGCACATAAAGAATCGCTCATCAGAATTTAAAATATCGAATAATTTTAAAAATGTTGAATTAATAATATTGTTGTAAAACATCTCACAGATAGATAATTAACTTATCAATGGTGTTGAGGCATTTTAATAGTATTAATAATTTTTGTTTATAATCTGTCATAACGGGACGTATTATAGCAAAGCAATTAAGTACAATGACAAATAAAATATTAATAACAAATTAACAAAATATAAATAAATATATACGAAGAAATTAAGCATTTAGAATAAGAAGCGGAATGAATAAAATTAATAATAGAATAGGTAAGGAGAGAGAGTTAAGGAGAAAAATTGCATCTGGAGAGAAATATCCTAATGATATGATAGGAATGAAAAAAGAGTTGTCTACCTTTAAGAAAGAAGATAGGGGCAATGGAAAATTTAAGTCACAGACGGTTTCAGCTTGATAATGGGTACATATAAGTGATTGGAATTTAAAGACAATTGAAATAAGAGGTGAGGAAATAAACTTAGAGTCTGATTCGAAGGCAGGTGAATGCAACGGATTATATACGTCTAGAGATATTTAAGTCCTTATACTATGTGTAGGCAGGGATTGTGGAAACTTTTAATTTATGCTATGTAGTATAGTTGACTGGCAGAGACAAATATTTTGTTTGCCAAGCGTTAAGTATTAATTTGTGGTAAATAAGTAGGGGATTAGACGCTGGTAATTTAAAGGGAAATATGGGTATAATATTTTGTCGAGAACGCAAGATGGTCAGTGACATCGACGTGACAATGGACCCTAACAAATTTAACCAATTTATTGTTGAGACTAAGACAATAAATTAAGGATTTGATAATTAGAACAAGAGGGGATAAAGAAGAATGGAAAGGGTTAGAAGAAATGTCTAGATTAGGTTAGGTTAGGTTAGGAGCAGGGCTGGTGAGAGGAGGGTTAAGGGATCCAGAGTCTTCTGAGGGACTTGTCAGTTCGGCATATCATATAAATATAATTTTTATTGCTTATTTGATTCGAATCAGTGAAAGTTTATGTTATTTTATGTGAAAGTTTTTATATGATTTGGTCAAGTAAAGAAATGACAATAGATCAAATTCAAGAGAATTCCCGCTACAGTAAAAAGTGCAGAACAATCTTTTTCATTGTTAAAAAGAGTTAAAAATATTTTACGTACGACTATGTGTTAAGGCAGACTATCTAACTTATGTTTACTATGCGTGTAACTTAACTACTTACGAGAAAACTCAAAAAAAATTTAAAGTATTTACGTACAAAATTGTATTAATTATCATGAAAAATCTAAAATCAATTACATCAAAATTACGATTTCCGTAAATTTTCACATTTTCCCGTCATTTTTTGGTAGTTTTTCTTCTCCTAAAAAAAAAAACTTTTGAGAAATTCTATAAATGAGTGAAATAAAGTACTAACTAGACGCAATTTGATACCGAAAGCCTACCCAATTTGTGGTAATCAAA
Organism: Eriosoma lanigerum; assembly: GCA_013282895.1. Lineage (NCBI taxonomy): Eukaryota > Metazoa > Arthropoda > Insecta > Hemiptera > Aphididae > Eriosoma > Eriosoma lanigerum. Next base: position 61,360,485 of record CM023357.1, read on the forward strand.
CCATTATTACTACCCGAAAAAGTGCATTCAGACATAAAAAAAATATCATAATATTCAATTATACAATACAAAAATATTCAAATTTTAGGAGCTTATAAAAAAAAAATTATCAATTATGATTTTAAAAATATTTTGGAAATAAATTAAGTAGTATTTGATTTGGCTTCTATAAAATTTTCAAACCGTTATACATAAAATTGCATGTTACACTTAACATTTTTAGAAACAATTTAAAAGCTCTATATTTAGTCAGAAAATCAATCAATCATTTCCAAATTTTTTTCTCTAATGTAAAACACCTATGTTCTTATTCAAAAAAAATTTTAAGTCTCCATAATAAAAACCTAATTAGTTTTAATGAAATAAAAAAATTAAAATAACGAAACCGTAATTTTGCCGATTTTTCGCAATTTTTTAGCAGTTTTTCTTCTTTTAAGGAAAATTTTTTGAGAAATTTGAATAATGAGCTTAATAAAGTACCAACTAGATACAATTTACTATTGAAAGCATATCCTATTTGTGGTAATCGGACCATTATTTCTAACCGAAAAAGTGTTTTCATACACAAAAAAAAAAATCTTGGAAAAGCCAACACATTCCTGGCTTCGCTCAGAATCTAATATAATTATTGCATTTAAAAAATTAAAACTCTTGATTTAATGTTTGAGTTTTGTATTTTATTATATAAAAATTTTAAATCATTAATAAGTTTAAATATTTGTTTTTATTTTAAGGTTAGGGTTTAAATTTTATTATTTGGAATAGGTTGATATACGTTATTTTAATTGCCTTTCGTACTTATAATACAATATATAGACATTACATTATAATCCGAACCGCATTGTCATAGTTTTAGACAATAAAACAAATATAAGTTAGTTAATGAACTAACTTAAGTCGGTCATTAAGGAGAGATCGAGAAGGAGAAAATTGTTGTACGTATTATAAATGATTTGTATGTAGTTGAATACTATCAGTCGAGTTAATGTTTTTATTCAGTATTCACTTGATAAAATAACACAAATCATTTTGTATTCATATTTAAAATTATAATTTTTTATTAAACATTCTCTAAATATATCAATTTATTGGAGTATATATTTAATTAGTATATATTATAATTTTTATTTTTATATTTTTAAATTATATTTGTGGAGCTGTATATACAGCTGACCATCCAGCAACAGGGTTATTTGTTGGTGACGACGCGTGACGGTAACGTAAGGACTTTAATCAATACAAATTCATTTAATTTTAATCAAAGGTTTTTGAATGCTATTTTTTTTCCAAAATAGTATTTTTTAACATTTTTTTATATTTTTTAAGATGCACTTTTATGCCAAAAATATACCTTTTATTTTTAATAAAATATCTACTAATTAAAAGTAAATAATAATTAATAGTAGAGATAAATATAAATACATTATACCTATAAATATTTACATATATAAATTGAAAAGGTTTTATATAGGCATATATTTAAATATATATCTGTTTATTTTTCTGAAATCGACCATTCCCTGAAACTATAATAATTTTATAACTATTAGTTTGTAGGTTTAGATTTAGTTTACCGGTAAATTTTATCAAGAATATTATTTCGATTGGATGAGACTTAAGTAGGTAACCTATTTGCAACTAACAAAACCGTACAGTTACCGTATTCAATAAAACAAATGAGCTCTCTGACAGCTTTCTTTTTAATTTTACATTTATAAACTAATAAAACTGTGTACATTTATAATCATTATTCATATCCAATAAAATTAACGTCGTGAATATTTTAATTTGCTGCAGTTTAAAATTTATTATCGTGATATAATATTAGAAAAGTATACGTGTACAATAGATACCTGAATTAATTAGCAATGTATATTAGATTGGCAATGAATAACACACAACGAACGAAGCGATTAAAATTACGAGAAAAAATACAAATTATTTCTTATTATTATAGTATATACTGTTATCGTTCTAAGTGCTGTGCTCGGATATTCTACATAAGAAAGGCGTGTAAAAAAACTTGTTTGTAAATACTTGCTAGGATTTGTTCAAGGAAAACGAGTAGAATTCGGTTTATGTTCCTGGACATCTGCTTTATATTTACTCTGAAACTACGATCTGTAGTCATCTCAAATGTAGTACTGTCGAACAGTTTGCACTTTGCGAAAACACAGTTGGTGCTTCTAAGTTATTTAGCTTTTTTTATTAAACAGGTTAGTAAATCATAATTGATAAAATTATATAATAATATTAATCACAAATAGTAATATAATAACATAATCACAAAAAAATTGTATTTTCTTTTAGAGTAATATTAAATATATTTTTTAATTATTTTATTTTAATAGTAGGTAGATACCTACTATTATAATAATATATATATATATATATATATATATTTTTTTTTTATTTTAAGTAAAAGTCACAAATCGATTTTCGATACATATTTCTTAGACATAATTGACAAATATTGAATTTAAATCTTCATAACTCATATAAGAATTTAGTTTGAATTTGTTTTATTGTTTATTACATAAATTACTTTTAGTTTTCCTACATATATTTTTATCAACATGTATTTTATTATTTTTGTATATATAAAAATTCATGTTATTGAAATTTTAAATAATTGGGATATTCTTGAACTTATAAAAATGTCTTTTTTGAATATTATACATGTATAATTATTTATTTCGGTATTGTGAAAATATCGATGATATACAAGTAGTAGGAAATATATAATGTATACCTACCAAATGACTAACTTAAATTTACATTTTTTTAGAGGAATTAACATAAATAATATGGCGATGATTAGATATTACGAATTACTGTGTAGTTAAATTTATATTATTCGTTAAGTGCTTTTTATAAATCAATTTATTTTTATTTATGTACGTTAACATTGGCGTTTCTTGGATTTTTTTTTAGGAAAACGTTAAAAGTTTTTTTTTGTTGAAAAACTTGTATTATGATTTTTTAATAAGGTAATTTATATTATTGCGATATATTAGGTATATGTATATAAATATTATAATTATAATGATTATATGTAAATTATTATGAAAATATACGTAAAATAATAGGTATTCGTCTTTAATAATATTATAAATTATTTAAATACTTACTAATTTAAGGTTGTATTGAATTTTCGCATAAATTTACTTGTAAATTTTTGATAAAATGTCGATGCATCTTTTCGAATTAAATATAATAACTGCTTTTTGTATTTATACGATACATAAGTTATTCATTCTTTCATGAGTTTGAGTTGAACGGCAATATATTTTTTTAATTGAACATTCAAAAAATTCAAATAGCGGATGATTCGTAGTCGGTGTAGTGTATAATAATAGCCAAAGTTTATAAATTTCCAATAATCCAGGTTTTAAATTAAATTAATTTAAGTTATATTAGTGCTTCAATTCGTGTTATATTTAATATTTCTTTTAATTTATACCAAACATATTGAAACATATAATTCTTTTTGTCGATATTCTAATATTTTTTTAAAAATTATATAAGGGAATTTAAGAATTATAAGGAAATTGATTTTTGTTGGTAAACTCTTTGTAAGTACCTATTAAATAATACTTTATACTTAATAGTAAATTTATATAAATATATTTAATATACTTAATTAATACTTAATATTTATACTTAGTATACTATACTTTAATGGATTTAATAAATTAAAATATTATCATTATTTTTTGAACGAATCAAAAGAAATCTCTGTTTTGTATTTGTACCTATACTTTCTATAACATCTAAATAAATAAATCTATAATATATTTAACCAGAATTTTCACTAGGTTTCCTATGCTTTTCTTTTGGTTCATTGCACTTTTTATTAAAGATGATCATACTTCTTCAAAGTTATCTCTTTTAATCAAAAGTGATTTTGAAATTCAATAAGGTATTTTAGAATTATTTACAATATAAAACATTAGTAAATGTAAACAATGTTGCTAAAACATCAATAAAAAATGAATTTTTTTAATTTACCAAGGAAATAAGGTTTGAAACCTATTGCAGTTATTACAGTCACGTGTTCATAATCACCATATTTTCTCAAATATATATGAATAAATCTATAATAGCTTACAATATTATAGCTGTATTAATTAATTATTTGATGTAAAGTAGTTTTGTAATACAAACTTATTATTTATTATAAATTTATGACATTATTTCTAGTTAAAAATTAAAATATGTGTTTAGATTTTTGATTTATTATTTATCTAAACTATCGTTTTAAATATAATTTATATTTCATTAAAATTTTAATCATGTAAATTAAACATATTTAAAATAACGAATTTGATTGCTTATTTTAATATCTTCAATAACTAACTGATAATTGTGAATTTTAATATTTACAATAGAGCAAATATTAGTTCAACTTTAACTAATAAATTTAAATTATTATACTTATTATACTCTATTACATAGACAAATACGAGGCATTAATATTTTTAATAACAATAATAATTAACAAACTCGGTACATAATATACAAAATACTTATGAATATTTTTGTTTTCATACGTGGTTCATTGTTATTTATATATTAAAATATACATGTAATTAGTGTATTGTTTTAGTTATTAAAACACTTGAAATAATAATATAATATTAGTTATAGTTAAACGATTTGACAGTATTTTTTTTGATTCTACAAATATTTTATTTGTACTTTTTGGAATGATCAATAATCATACTATAATTATTAAAAAGAAGCTCATACTCAATTGAATTTAAGATATTTGTAGTTCAATGTAAATGACGATTATTAATTATTTTGACCCAATGTTTTTTTGAAAAATTAAGTTAATAAATATTTAACATTATTTTGTAGGTTTTACTATTTAAAAGCGTAATATATATTATTAATATTTAATGTTTTGCGATTATAAAAAACTCGTTGAAACTCATTCATTTTACTTCATTTCGTAGTTGTTTTCATAAGAGTTCAGAGACATTATTTTTGTGATTTGAAATCGTATATACATATATGATTATTGCTATATAGGTAATTATTATGAACCACAAAATTATCATTTGTTAACTAAACTATACAATATTATAGTTAATGAAATAAAGTATAGTTTATAAACATATCAAAATAAATATATCCTACTGTAGGATTATGTATGTAGGATTCCTACATACACATAAATTAATTTTATTGCGGAAATTATGTTTCATTTCAGACGGAATAATGTTTTCAATATTTAAATACCGGTTTTTCTGCGAGCGATTAAACGGATATAATATAATATGAACGATAGCCAATACATATACGTTTCCGACATATTATGATCTACATAAACATCTATATGATATATTATTTGTTTGACATACATACAAAGTAAACCTATATCCATATCTATCGGTTTTGTAGTAGGTAGTTAAACCTAAGAATTGATTATTATTTATTGATTAAATTACATTAACTATTTAGTTCTATAAATATGATTTATATTTTGCACTCAATACTTATCGTTATTATGATTTTTTTAACAATAATTAATTTTGATTTAATACAATACCTAGGTGATATTAATTACGTTTAAAAAAAATTATTTAATTTACATTTTTAACGAGTATTCTTTTAGTTATTTTTAAAGTAAACTTACATTTTCACATGCTAAAGAGAAACATTAATATTAGGTAGATTATAATTTAATTTGTACTTATTCATTTTTTATTATGATAAATATCATTTAACATTTGGTGATTACTATTATCAAATAACTAGTAGTTACATATTGAATTTTTTCATTGGTTTTTGTATACTACATTTATGAAAGTAGATTTTTTATAGGACTAAATATTTTTGCAATGAAATGATTTATCTTTTAATTTATAAAAATAATATATAAAATAAAATTAAAATAAATACTTATCATATAAATTAAGTTTTTATTATAAACTATTTTAGCACATAACAAATAAGAAATCGGGATAAAAACATTATTTCAATAATATGAATTCATTAATTTTTTATATATACGAGTATATCTGTAATTACTAATTACTTTTTAAATTAAAATTGTTTACATATTTTAAGAATGTCTTTCTAGATTTTCAATGCCACTATTGGTATCAAACTTTGCTAAACTGTATATTATAATCAGATGTATTTTTATCTTTTTAAAATGGTTTAATTGTAAAATATTTATGTGAAATCACTATATATTATTATCTATAAATTTAAAAAAATGATTTAATTTATAAGAAAATTATTAAATAATGGATTGGATTGTCTAATTGTCTAATTATCATTTTTATCATAATTTTTCTTGTTAACTTAATATTATGTTCTTGAGTCCATGTTTGTAGATTTATATTATGAAATGAAATGATTTGAATGATCATATAATAATAATTGGTTTGTTAGAGAAATTACCTAATCCTTTTGTACATGTTTTCTGGATTTGTACTTATGTGAATTTGTGAAACATATTGTTTATAAATAATATTCTCACGCACGTGTATGTAAATATTTGATTTCACATAAATAGTTAAAACTCACGTACTTACGGAATAAAATACAATTTGTATTTAAATTTTCATTTCATTGTATTGCCTTACATAATAATAATAACAATAATATGTGTATTTGAGTATAAATTGTTGATTACCGATGAAGGATAATTATGAAAACAGTCGATATTATTCTCAAACTTCAAATACATAAATTCCCCGAAATGCATAATTACAATTAATTCGTACGTAGGTGTACATGAGAACCAATATCATCCATATAATTATAATAATATAGTAGAACTATATATTAACGAGTGGCATTATTTATTGTACTATTGTCAATGGTTAAGTTTTTATACTGTTTACACATTTTTATAGTAGTGGTTTTCGGCTAATAATATGATGATGTACAATTGTTGTGTATTGATAATATATTAAACTGTATGTTAAACTTTAATTTTCTTTTCTTTGACATATCAACGTTTCTAATAATATAACGCGTGTTGTTTAAATTTACAGCAAAGTGCGATTTTTGCAAAAACGATATAATTTAAATTCACGTGCGTTATGATATTATTACATTTTATAATGACATGTTAAATGTAATTGGTAATATATCGTTGAAGTAATATTTAATTTTAATTTTAATATCCATAATAGTTAGTAATTTATTGCTTATAGTGTATAAACGACTATTTAACGGTGTTTGGAATATCGTATTAAATGACTACCATTAAAACTAATGATTATCTTTTTTTAAAGTATCTAAGATAAATACGAAAATGAATTATTTTAATAAATTAATATTTAAGTGATTGATTTGATTTAAGAACATTTACGATAAAAATAATACTTTTAATTGCTACTCATCATAATCAATAATACATACAATAATGTACATTAAACTGTCTATATGACGTACATTCATTAGCCTTAAAAAATACAACTCTTTCGCTATACAACATCCGTTATTGGAAGAAGAAAATGATTGCACTAATATTTGTTTTGTTTTTTAATATATTCTAGTCAAGAGATACTCAAAATTTTCATAGTACGACCCAATTTTCAAAAATTAAAGATTTTGGCGATCCACCCACGAATCTCATAGTGCCCTTTTTTGCTTATGGTATAATTTTAGGTATATTAGATTAATAAGTAATTATTAACTATAATATTAAAAACAATCAAAATTGTATTTAGAAGAACAAAGTAAAAAATTAAATTAAAAAAAATTTTGTGTATTATTATCATAATTACTATTTAATGTGTATTTTTGTTTCTTTATATTACTGCATCACCACATCAAGTTTGTTAATTTATGACGTAAAGAGTTCGAAAATTGTATTTTATTTTGAAATTTAGTTATTATTGCAATCATAACGGAAAATCCAACTTCACAATTATGTCTACATGATAAATTAAATAGAAGGAACATCATTACTGCTTCATCAGAGAATGTTGGATGGGTGTCTAAACCGATAACCAGAATTTTATTTAATTTTTGCGGATGATTGTTATTTTTATCAAATTGTCTTCAAATAGATAAATTATTTTATTTTCAGCTTTCAATGATAATCCATTTGTTATATCACGTTCTTGAAAAGAGTTTGCAAATTGGTTAATTTTTTATAAATCTTTATCTTGTTAAGAAAATATGAATCAAAATTTTCTTTCAATGTAAAGTTTTCGATCCACCAGTTATTTTATTGTTATCCTCAATTTGGGAACCTCAGCTCTAGCCCCTTAACTATTTTTTTTAACATTTAATTGTTGTCTTATGAAAATGTAATAATATGGTGTCTAAAAAAATCCATTATAAAATACTTTTATTATAAGTACCCAGGAATAGGTAAATATCTATTAATTTAGGTTTTACTGTATCTATACTCTAAAGTATTTACTATAAATTATTTGTTCTTCTTCTTTACCTTATACTCCCAATTAAATGGTGTCTGCCACCTTAGTCCTATATCTCGTCCATTCATACAATCTATCTTCGTATTAATTTTTATTCCATTTATTCACCTCTTCTTTGGTCTGCCACTCGCCTTCTTACCTCCTACATTATTTTATAAAAATTCTCACTATCTGAATCATCATTTCTCATACATGTTTAAACTATTCTATTTCATATTCATCTCATTTTCTCCACAAATGATGAAATTCTTAAACTTCCCTTATGTATTTATTTCTTATTCTACCCTCTCTATTTACTTTACATATCCACTTTACTACCTTAGCATTATCATTTCCACTACACTCATCCTTTATTCCTATTTTTTTGTTCAGTGTCCAACACTTTGATTTATATAACATTGCTAGCCTTACTATATACTGTCTTATCATATCTAGTTTTCAATCTTATTCCTCTTGGCACACTAAACACATGACGCTTCTTTTCATGTCATCTATCCAGATATTATACTATTTTTTTTTTGTCTATTAAAAAATACATTTGTTAGGTAATAATTATTATTTTATAATATTTATTGGAATCTTAATTTTTATTTGGTTTTTTTATTTTTTATTTTAAATGTGGAGTAAGTGTAATAATGTTAAATAATCTTTTTAGGTCATAAACTGTGAATAAAAATGCCGGAATACCTTGTAATACCGAATGAATATGAAGTGGATAAGTTGTTAAAATCGTATGATATGACAAAAGAAGAAGTAAAATCCGATGTCGCTGTTGTCAGAAAATGGATGTTGTCTCAACCACATCTACCTGAGCTTCCAGAATCCAAAAATGGTTAATAATAATTAAATGTTATAATAAATGTTTATTTAAATAAAATCCGTTTTGTATGAATTCTAATTTGCAATTTTTAGGACTATTAATTATTATTAAAAAAATTAAATTTATATTTTGAAAATTGTTTTTGATTTTTTAGATGAAATAAATTTTTGGATCGAAGGGTTTTTACGATTAACAAAAAATAATGTCGAAAAGACCAAAATGGCAGTAGAAAGTCATTTTCGATTGAAAACTATGTTTCCTCAAGTTTTTAGCGTTTGTGATCTTCCAGATTATGTAGAAAGTGAATTATTTGAATATTTGTAAGTAATAATTTTGTTGTAAATTAAAGTTATTATTTTAGGTTTAATAATAATATTTTATTAAAAAATTATGTCTTATGTCTTAACATACCTAACCAATGTTACGATTATTGATATGTAGTTAGAAATTATGTTGGTATAACTGCGGTTGAATTTCGGTGTAACCAATAATAAAATAAAATTTAAAATTTTCTAAACTGAATTCTATAATTTCACTAAACTAAACCATTATGTCATCATATTGCTTTCAATCTAGGTTAATATTATAGTAATATAGAGTAATATTAATTGACTATTGAATATGAAACTTAAGCTGACAATAAAAACTAATTAATTTTAATTAGTTTGTTATAACGTTATAAGCCCGTTTTAACAAATTAATGTTAATTTTGTAACTTTATACATTTTTATAGAATTTTTAAAATCATAGACTATGATATCATATTCCCACGGGACTTTCAAAATTAATTTACACATTTTTTTGTAGGACAATGGTAATGTTACCCAAACATACACCAGATGGTCTAAAAATAATGCATTACGGATTTAATGATAGAAATTCGCATTTGTTTCGACCAGTTGAGATATACAAGAGGATGCGTTTGATGTTGGATATATATCAGAAAAAAGGTATCGATTTCACTGGCATCCACGTTTTAATCGATACAAGAAACGTTACGTTGTCACACATAAGTCAGTTTGATTTGTTCCAACTTAAAAACCTTATTAAACATGCACAGGTCTGTATAATACTTTTCCAATGATAGTTGTTTTCAAATTAAATATTTTATCCATATAATATATTTTAACCATTAAAACAAAACAGTTTATGAGAAAATTAAATTATTATAACACAGAAAAATTAGCATAAATAATTTATTACAAAGACAATATTTGGGGATGTGGTTAAACTACAGATATAACGTTTGATAAAAATGAATATATATATATATGACAATAATTACTGATATCAAAATAGTAATAATAATTTATTTGAATTATATTAAGAAGCTCTTTTAAATAATTTACTAAAATGTATATTATATTTTATTAACAACTTAGAAATGCCCATTTCTTGATAATTGATTAATTTTTTTTATTGGAAACCAAAATTATATCAAATAAATAAATCAAGTGTAAATTATACATATATTTATATTACGAAAATATATATAATAACTTTTAGTTTGATAATATTATTAAATAAACAACAAATAGCTGTCTTTTTTATAGCTTTAGGTTAGTTTTAAAATTATATAAATTATGAGTTTAGTAGATATGGATTGAAAATAAAGCGAACAAAATTCGTACTCAATTTATTTGATATTTATTACTAAAATGTCAATGGTATTTATGTTTACAATTAATATATGTGTACGTTTGCAGAAAGCATATCCATTACGTCTTAAGCACACTCATATCATGTTCCCACCAAGTTTTATTGACGTAGCTAAAAATATTTTGAAGCCATTTTTGTCTAAAAAAATGTTTACTAGGGTAAGTGCTACAATTATTTTGCACGGGTATTTAGGATAGAAATTATTTTTAATTATTTTATATAATTATGTCGTAGTTATCTTTTCACAAGAATCTCGAATCACTTTGGGAGCACATACCCAGAGATGTACTTCCCGTAGAATATGGAGGATATGGTGGTAATTTGGATATTATCAGAGGTAAAATTAACTAAAATATATATTATGCACTTGTTTATATATTATAATATGATGTAGTTAACCTTACTTAGTGAAATTTCTCATTTTATGAAAAGTTGACCGTGGAATGATAACATGTTTTTTCATATTATGAAGTAAAAGAAAATTAAATTAAATTTTTCATGAAATTAACGTTTTTACTAAGTAGTCACGGTATATATTATAATATGGTTTTGTAAATAAATTCACTAATCAAACCTTAAATATTTCAAAAAATTAATATTTCCTTTTTATTTATTGTATTAAAAAATAAATAAAAATAACGTACCACGATGGAATGGCTTTTAATAAAACATTTACAAAAAAAGAATATCATTAAATTATTAATTGTAATTGGCATATTGTAAGTATGCAGTTTAACGTATAGGAAGACTTGAAATTATTTTACATTTATTGTTAAATGTATTGTATTAAAATTTATAAATTCAAATAATATAATTATAAATCGTGTTACAGAGGAATGGAAAACATTGATATTGAAGAACCATGAGTGGTTTTTGTCGAACGAAAATTATATATCTGAAGAGTCAAAAAGGCCAAAAAATAAGAAAAAAAACATTTCTTGTGAAAAATTGTCGTTTAGAACGTTGTCGTTGGATTAAACAGTATACAAATTAAATTATTTTCCGAACATATTTTTAAAGAAAGCATTATTCGTTATGAAATTTAATATTATTATTTTTTTATTGTCAATGTTACTTTATTAACTTAAGTTTACTTTTATTCAGTTGTACTTATATTGTACATGGATATTTATTATAGAATACAATTATGTATTAAATTGTAAGTGGCTATGATATTTTTAGTTATATTTATTTTTAAATATCTATTTAAAAAAAAAGAAATAATAATAATAACAATAACGATAAAACATTTAATTACACGATTTGTTTATTTCCAAGAAACAAAATGTTATCGTAAGCGTTTACCTTAATAGTTTAGTAAAATGTAATTTAGGCGATTAATTAGTGCTCTAATAAATGAGAGTCACATTCATTTATTGTGTTGGCATTATACGCGAAATATAAAATAATAAATTGAAAACGATTAATAATAATCATTTGTCTGACCGCCGCCGATCGCATAATAATATTATAATAACAAAATACACAATACATTTCAACTGTAAAACGAAACGTTTAAACAATAATATAATATTATTATTATGTTGGCAACAATAAAATAATATGGTTCGCGCCATTCATGAAAAATCAATAGTTATAATAATAGTATAATAATAATATAAAACAATGAAACAATAATCTGTAGTAATATAACTTGATGATTAGTAAAACGAAGTAAATTTTATACATTATAGGATTGTTATCGATTAAGTTTTTGTATTCACTAAGTTTTTTACTAAAATACGTTATTGAGCTTTGTATGGTTGTGGTGTCTCATAAAATTGCCTGCAGTTTCTTTTTAGCGATTTTGGAGTAAATGATGTCGATGGGCTTCGTCTTGTCGTACAAGGCCGGTGCTTGGAATATGATCAGGGCCGTGCCGATGAGACAGGCCAACGTGAATATCCACAGGAACAGTCTGTCGAGTACCATGGCCACGTACTGCCAGTCTTCGATGATCTGTGAAATACAATTTGATAGAAAAATTATTAACAATTTAGGTATAAATGCGTTTAAAAGATAAAATTATAAAAAATGAGCAGGTTAGACCATATTAATCATATTAACCAAATTTACCCTTATTCGTTGAATATATAAATAAAGATCATATTATTGTTCGGTAAACACGTTCGGTTATTTGTTAATAAATCAGACTTATTTCTTGGGTTTATCAGGCCAATGGTAGTAATACTAAAATAAAAACCATTGTAAAACCATCTTTTTTTTTTAAAAAAAGTATTATTTATGTTTATTTTCTAACCTTTACAATACTCATACAGTGTCTTTTTCTTTTTATAATTTTAAATCGATTATCTTTTTGAAAAACAGAGTATTATTTATCTTAATTCTAAAAAAGTAATTTGTTTATTTTATGTTAAATAAATGTTCTAGAATTATATTTGAGGTTTTAAAATAGAACAGTAGCCAAATTTAAGGTGAATTTGAGAAATTGGTTTCAAGAAATCCAGAGTAGTAAAAAAATATTTTTTTTAACATATATATATATATATATATATTTACAAAAAAATGTGCAGTATTGTTCTGAAACCTGTGACAACAAATGACGAATATCGTCGAATATATAATAAATATATTGCTTTGTTCTTTAAATGATTATGATCTTGTTTCGAGTGAGATTTTTATCGTCATTGGCCGTTCAAGTAACGATAAACGTGTTTTCGCGAGAGTACTGAAAGGAAACTGTTTACTAAAAATCCTTTTGGCGATTGTTTTTGAATAAAACAGTAAACTGTTGCTCTTATCACTAATCATCTTCACCAACAGTTTTGTATTTCTGTTATTTTTTATTATAAAAATGATAATACAAAATACAGCGTGTATCGTATACTCGTACTGTCGTAGTGTCATAAAATAAAATAGATATTTTTATTAGTGATTAGGATTTAAATTTGTTTTATCGGTTTTCACTCGTTTTGGCGATGCATAAACTTGTCATATAAACTAATACGTATCAGTAAACAGACTGTAAACATTTTGATTTCCGTACATCTCATGAAAAGGCGCTTGATAATATTTTTAAAACATGTACTGATTGTGTCCGACACGCAGTGGCGGTGCCAGAAATTTATTCTAGGGCGGGCCAACTGAGGGCCGGTGTATTTTAGGGAGAGCTATGAGTCAAAATCTAAAAAAAAATTGGCATTATTGCTATTTGCTATCCGGTGGTGAGGGGAAGGGGAGAGTGGTTGATTTGTGTTATAATACGTTTATAATGAACCGTTTTTAAGACAATAAATTATTATTATACTTATTATATTAATAATAATAACTATAGTCTATAATAACCCTTTTCATGCAAGAAAATGTGCGCTCCCAGACGGCGAAAGACACTGGGAATAGTTATGGCTATAGTACAAAGTTTAAATAACTCAGAAAAAGCTATTAAATATTATCTCAAGTATAATAAAAAATGATAATTTTTTTTCTCGTCATCTTAAATTTTATAATATAACAACACAATAATAATTTTAATGACCATAAGAGTTACAATAAATTTAGGGTGGGCCAGTGGACGGGCCAGATAATTTTAGGGCGGGCTATGTCCTACCCGGGCCCACCCTTGGTGCCGCCACTGCCGACACGCACGCGAGAATATATTTAATGTAAATATGTTGCCTATATACGAATATTACACTCGCCTCGTCGAATTTGTCTTGGTTCTTGACGTGTTGAGCAATGAACTTGGCGTCCTGGATGGTCTGCATGGCCGGATCGTGCCTGGGCCGTTGGTCGACCGGACACCCGTGTAGATGATGCGGGCGGTGATGGTGATGGAGGCCGTCGAACGTCGGACTGGCCAGCCCGTCGTCCGTCGTCGTGGTCGGGCTGAACATGTCGTCGTACTCGTCCTCGGCGTCGTCGAGCTCGATCGCGTCCTCGTCCTCGTCCGACGCCATGTTCACCACGGTGTCGTTGGACCCGGCCACCGCGGACGCCCCCCCGGAGCTCACGCCGCCGTCGTTGACACCGGTCGCACATATGGCACGGGCGCCGCAATACCGCGACGCCGGCAACGGTGGAGGTACATCGTAATCGAAAGTGCAGTAACCGTGGTTATAGCCCAAGTACTTGTCGATCTCGGACGGTACGTCGAACACGCCCGACAGGATTTCACCGTGTTTCTCGTCGTCGTCCTCGTCGATCGAATCTCCTTTTTTGGGCCGCTTGATGAATAACACCTTGGGCAAGATCTGGATAAACAGCTTCACCACCCATGGTCTCATTTTGTGAGTCACCGGTGATCTGTAACATCGAGTCCAAATAATTAGTTATTTGAAAAGAGCACAATATTATTAATCAAATATATTTATGGTCATACATTCATCTACCGTTTGTAGTATTTAAATATTTGTTTGATTGCATTAAATATTTTAATATAGCATGGCAAAATCGCGGAATTAAATATTCTGAAATTGTTCAAGAGGGACAAATAAAATCTTAAAAAAATAGCTATTCTTCATTCAAATATCGTGATTAACATTATAACTATGAACAATTTCAACTTCAATTAATTTTTGATAATAATAACTCGGATTTAATTTAATTATTTACAGAATATACGTGGTGTTGAGAACATAATTAATAAAATACGTGCTATTGCTGTTAACGTCTTTATGAAGGAAAATATTTCTACAGTGTCAATTTATCAGAGGAAAAAATATGCAGCTTCATTTTTCTTATCTTTGAATCCAAAATGTAATTTATGTTAAAAAAGAAATGTTAGTTACGTATTGCTGTGATGATAGCATTATCTGAAAAATAACTTTTTTTGCAAGTTTTTAATTAAATCAATTTTAACAATGTTCGTATAGTATATATGTTTATTTTTCCTATTTTGTGGGGATAATATAATATATTTATTTAAATTTTAATTATATTACATATTATCGAGTTAATTTATTTAGATTTTAATGTATACCTGGATAAAGCATAATGAGTAATTAAATTTAATTTTAAGAGAAAATACAACATTATATTATGTAATTGATACTTGAAATACATTTCGTTATTATAAGTTATCAAAATATTTCGGTATAATGATTTTAGAATAATATAGATATAGTACCATTATAACCAACATTAAGACAAACGAATCGGTATAAATTGGCACTTGAAAATTACAAATTGTGGTTAGTTCAGTAAATTTCAAATACAAATATCTTTCATTTAATTTATTTAATAACTACAAAATATTTTATTATTTTTTGAACCACATATTATAAATATTTTAAAAAATGGATATTTCTTTATTTTTCTGAAGACTTGATTGAAATAATTGTTATCAATGTATTGTTTATAATATAAATCCTTTATGTTTAATCTTTTGAAACAAATACGTCATGTAAGCTATGTTTTCTAGACCGTAACTTTTCAAATATTTAATAAAACAAATTAAGCGGTTAAGCAATAATATGTATTATTATTTGATAGAAACAGTTGGCTGTACGATACGTAGTTGAACATGTAATAATAATGACACGTATGATATACGTTATATTTATAATGTCAATCATATTGTTATTATTATTAACAGCGATTAATTTATTATTGTTATAGTTGCCGTTATAATGTAACGTCCTAATACTACTGTGATTTTCAATGATATCGAGCTAAAGAATTACTATTGGTATGTGTCCATAGATATAAAAATCAAAATATGTAACGTTGAACTTAATATGAAATTCCGATGTATATTTTATATTATTATTGTGTTATTGTAATACTACCAATGACGTATTTAGGCACTTTTTTTGGGGTGTCCAGACAGTATTTTTTCTCTGAAAATATTATTATAGTTTGATCATAGAACCGTTTTAAGCTTCATCCCTTCACATTAATGTTTTTATTTTTTATTATTGCCAATAATATATCACGTTTACTATTTTTATGAGATTTATGATGAGCCATATATTTCTTACAAGAAAAAAAAAAAAATCGGGAGGTGTTTTAATCCATAGGACATCACCCTAAGTGCGTAACTGAATACTACCTACTAACTAAAATCTTAAATCCATTTATAATACAAAAATATCGGTTTATTTGGGGTAGGTAGATACTGTTTGTCAAATTGAACTCGAGTGGAAGGTATTTTGTGTATATTTTTGGATTTCAGCGTCTAATCGTAGTTTATACAAGACGTTTCTGGGAGTGATTTCGTTATTTCGTATAACAACTGTCGGGGAGGGAAGATACGACCAGCACGCGGGTAATACCTGAAGTTAACGTTCAGCACGGCCACGGTAACGAATACGGACAGTGTGACCAGGACCATGGTGAAGAGCAGGTATTTGCCAAGCAGCGGCACGGTGAGCGACGTCGGTGGGATGATTTCGACCAGGAGCAGGAAGAACACGGTGAGCGACAGCAGTATCGAAATGCAAAGGGACACCTTCTCGCCGGATTCGGACGGCAGGTAGAACACCAGCACGGACAGGAACGATATGCCGACGCAGGGTATGATCAGGTTGACCGTGTAGAACAGCGTTTTTCTCCTGAGCGTGATGTTGAAGAATATGTCGAGGTACGGTTCTTCGCAACACACGTAGAACTTCTCGTGTCTAACCGCCGGCACGCCCATAATGTCCCATTCCACCGACAGATAGTAGTCTTGCAGATCGATACCTACCTCGATGACGTCCGAGTCGGGAGCCTGCGAGATGTGTCTCAAGTCCATCTGCGAACGGGTAGAAACACGAAATAGATTAATATTCGCGCGCATCGCTTCGTCGAGACGAAATCGTAAATCATTTGTTACAACACGACATATTATATGAATTTTGCATTTTATATTCGTAACTACCTACGTGTCATCCATCATAATCATTACGATAATTACCGTAACACGTTATTCGCGGTGAACGACTATAAATAATCAATTAAATATAATAGATAAACAATAAAATAAATGATAATGTTATCAACTGCGGTGCGATGTCACATCCAATCAAATACTGTGGTTCAAATCAACTCGTACATTATATACGTGTGGATTATGCGCTACATCCGGTGGTGACCGTTACCCCCAAAAATTACCTTTTCCGACCGACCGAAAATGATTTAATTTCGGACACACATCACGCCGGGAGCGCCACGTCCGATCGTTAACGGTATCTCACCATGTATCCGTCGTATGTCCACGATCCGAACTTCATCGAACAAGTTTGCTCGTCAAACGGGAAGTATTCCACGTTGATTTCGCAAAACGATTTGTAAATGGCCGGTGGTTTCCATACGACTTTTCCCGTATAATGTAGTATGGCCTTCGTCATAATCGTCACTTCATAATTTCCATCGGCACTATATAATGAACATAACATTAAAAAATGTGTTTAGAGATTTTTTAAAAAATTTTTATAAAAATATACGTGAATTCCAACGTTTAGGTTCGCTCACCCTGGCACAACGATTACATTTTTACCCCAAAAACATTTTACCGTTTAGAAAGTTATTTTTTGTACTTGCTTTTTTATTTGTGACCATTTTTTATTTATATTAAGAATAACTTACTGTCGAATTCGTTAAATATTTTATAATTAAACGTTTCGATTTTGTGATTTAAGGGGAAATACGAACTATGATAAATTAGTTAACATATACCTATATAAAAATAAATACGAAATATATTTCATTTATACCTAGCATGTTCATTATTGATATTTGATAAATATTATAATTTTTAAACGTAATCGATTAGTTTAATTATAAATTTATGTTATTATTATAAATTATTATGTAATATTTAAAGTCTAAAAATTAATATTTATAATATAAGACTGATATAAGAGGTATAAAATATATGTATAACTAGGCATTAAAAATTATAAAGTATAACAAGTTTTATCGAGTATATATCATAAGCATGGGATACGTTCGAATATTCTTACTTAGAGTGGTATTAGAATAGAGTAGAGTATTGAGTAGGGTAAAGTAGATAATAATAGAGCAGAGTTTAATCACAGAATAAATTGATATACGAATAATAAGATTTTTTGATAAATTACCAGCGGTCGCGGACACGATTATAATATAATATAAATTAATATAATTGAGATGTTGTTCTCTTTGTATTCTTCAATCATAATATATCCAATATATTTTCTAATTTAATGGAGAGATTTAGATATTTCAATAAATATCTTGTTATTTCACCTGATTTTACAAAATTATATAATTAATCAGGAATGAAAACTTTATGTTCTTGATTTCTAGAACTGTAGTAGGTATCATTTTCATGATGATTAAATGCAATTTAATAAAAATTAACAAAGGTGTAACAATAAAAAATAAAAAAATAGCCATAAAAACTGAAAATCTAAAAGAATGAAGAGTAAAAACAATTAATAAAGATAAAAATGTTGACCTAGGCGTGAATATATAATAAAAATGACTTATCATATATGATAATATATCTATATATGATAAGAGTAATATTATCAGTAGAGTTATAAGAACCTAGAAATTTATTTTGAGTAACAAGAGTTAAATCCAGTGAACAACATTAAGTTTTCGAATGGTTGTTGTAGAGTTCACTCTGTTTTCTCGAGCGACGCGAAATTTACTATAGTTAACTGGAGTTAACTAGAGTTGAGTTTTCGAACGACCCCTGGTGCTATAATATCGCGTGTGTAATTTTACTCTTATCTAGAATTCTCATTTTATCAAATAAACACTATATTAGATAAAAGTATGATATAAAAATAAAATTAGAATAAAATTGGTATACGTAGGTGTTATAATTTATATTATATATTTTTGATAACTGACGAGGAAAAAACACAACTTCCAGTTAACACTGCACACTGCGTGATATAGTGGAATGTGTTGTAATAATCCTGTCATGTTATACATATAATTAAAAAAATTCTGGATACTTCTTACTTTGGTTATTGGTTGTGTGATTCGCTATTTATTTTAATATTGATTTCAACTAGTAGAATCTATAACATTTACAATAAATAACTTTGTTTTATATGATGTACCTATATTTCGTTTATGCTCACTAAGTTTCTTATTTTTGAAGTTATTATCTTACTTATTTTGTTAGTGTTATCGATGTAACAAAATATGTTACCTAATCTATTTCTCTTACCTCCAAGTTCAGATTTTCTTATATATTTTTCTTTTATTATATTTAGAATTTAATAGTTTTTAATCTAATATTCTCAATTTTTTAAGCCCCTTATAATTTTTAAAGTAAGCATGATTTAAGATTAATCAATAATATATTCATAATTAATATGATGAGGATCATGCATTAATGTAATTTGTTTTGATTTCTTATAAACGATAATTTATCAGTCTAATCGTTTAAACTATTTTAAATAAGTAAGTAAATACAAGTAAATATGTATTAAAATTATATAATTAATAATTATTATACAAAATAAGTCATTACAACTCGTATTTAAATAAAAACGTAAAATTATAATAATATTATTTTATTTTAAAATACATTAAATAAATACCTATAGGTATACACTATACGTATTAATTGTACTAAAAACTACAACTACTGATATTATATTATTACAAACTAACTTGTTGTATAAGACTATGTCGGGCAACCAAATGTGCTCGGATGGGACGTGTAAAGTATCTACACCTCCGTAGTCTTCAGGATTCCATTTTAATTTATAATCATTCCATTCCTAAAGTATAGAATCATCAGTTAAGATTAACCGTAATATTATTATATAACGTCATATAATATACATCTTACTTGTTCAACCCATACATTAGTTGTCATGATTTGATTTCTTAAGTTCTATAAAAATACGATTGTTTAATGAACGATATAAATTGTAGAAGTCATAACATATATTTATGTAATATAATAAATAAATTGTTTAATTAAAATTAATTTTTGGCAAATATTAACGTCAACAAATATAACTTATCATGTTCATTTTTTATAGTCTATATTTGACTATAATAAATTATGATCACTTCGGGAAATGATTAGTTATTGATTTCAGATGTTTGAAAATCACATAAGTTTATGTCACGATTTCTAAACTACATTTCAAAAATAATTAAATGACAGCATTTCAAAAATTGACAAGTTTATATTGCTTTCAGATTTTATAGCGTATATTTGTAATGAAAACGATTAGATCAATCATTTCAAAACGACGAACATTTGACATTTGTTAATAATGGTATAAATCGAAGAATTACAAAGTTTCCACTGACATAATATTATATACTAAAAAGTAAATACACGATACTCGTGTACAAAATATATAATTTCAATTCGATTAAATTATTAATTATGTGTTTGTCAATTAAAAAATATTATTTCGATTTATCGTATACAGGACCATTTTGTTTATAATAGATATGGGATACCTGTGTCAATCATTTCAAATCGCATCTAATGATTTTAATATAATCTAATTATTATCTATCACCGATGATAATAATTTTAAATCAAAGACAATCTTATTGAAATTTTACCTAGAAATAAGTAGTAGCAATAAGATTCTGGAATATCGAAATTGTTTATATCGATTATGAATTATTCGAAAATCGTAAATTAGTAAATATACAGTTGTACTAGGGTGGAGTTTTTTTGGCTTTGATTGTATATTGAATAAACTTACCACTTCAATGAGTTGTGATAGTTTCAATCCCATTTTAACTGTTATCCGGTCAGAGTTGTTACCGACAGGTCGGATGAGTCTATTATAGTTGCTGAGTAGATCGTCGTACAACCGTTTGGCATCAGCACTCCCATACACCGATGCGTATGGCAAAGCCAACTGACCCATGACAACCGCAGCGAATACCGCAAAAATTATCTTCATGGCTAATAACAATATATTATAATGTTATTTCAATAGTGATCGGAGATCGTAATGTTGCATTGAAAATTTACGTATAATTATCGAGGATATAATATAAACATAAATATATAAATATAACATAAATATAGGGATTGAATAATTATTATGATTTACGTTGAAAAAAACCTATGCTGTGAGTGTATACACTCTAGTTTGAATACTTATACGATAATTTATATGATAATTTATTGATTTTTAAACGATACAGAAGTTAATGAAACAAGTCAAATCAGAGTAATAATTCTGTTTCATTCCCCTCCAAAGGCATGTTTACGGGAGGGGAAAAACCTTCACGAAAGCTACCAAAATTAATTTGAACCCCCCTTTATAAATTCTAAATTTATTTAAAGAAAAATCCGTACTAGTTATTTTTATTGTACTTATAATATTATATATTACAAATATATATTATATTACAAAATATTATATATTGTACCTATATTATTATACCTACTAACATTAAAATTATACAAAAAAGTGGGGGTTGATGTATGTCTTAATTCATATTATGTACTATAATAATTATTAATTTGAATGAATAATCTAGAATAAGTTTTTGTAAAATATGATTAAAATAGTGATATCATTATTTTTGTTATACATTTATAATAGATATTTTTCTTATTAAAAAAAATCAAATAAATGTATATTCTTTGTTGAGGAATTAATAATTGAATCTAGGGGTTGGACGGCTGGTAATCCATATAAAACAGAATACGATATCCTTAGGATCAGGAGCGGATCCAGCACAAGATAATGTATAGCGAACTATAATTATTTTTAATTTAAGAACTACAAGGAAGATTAAAAATGACAATGTTCATACGTGAAATTCAATTTTTCTGATGGCGATAGTCCCACCCCTCTAAATCCGCCACTGGTTGGGATTAAGATGTAATGTGTGAAATAATAATTTCAACTCATAAAACGTTATTTGTTCGTAATAAGTAATGCATGTTAGGATAGGCGTAAGATATTTGAGTATTATATGGTCCGATTGTAGTACCTATCTAATAAATTATTTTCCTAATGAATAAATGTATAACGCATTGATCTAAGGAATTTCTTCTAACTATAATAGTCATAATTAATTAAAGCAGTTGGTAATAATATTGGTCCATTAAAGAATAAACAAAGAATTGAAATAAGTATTATTCTGTAAAATGAACATTATTAGTATATTTTACTAATATAAATAAGTTGATCAAACTTAGAAACAAAACATTACGTTACTTACTTACATAATTGTATGGTTATATATTATATGGTCGTTATGGTTTTTAATTATTATTGTTATTGTGTTGTTATTGTAGTATTTTAGTCTTTAACTATTAACTAGCATATATTATTATTATTATTATTATTATTATTAATATGATTTCGTTTATCGTTATTACTTAATGTATAGATAAACATACTATAGTTGAGTAAATTACGTTCAAGACCAGTAAAACGACACGTAGACACTATCGAAGGTTTCAACTTGAACGTGGAAAAACAAAAGTGAAAATCTATATAAGATTTCAAAATCCAGACGGTTTATTATTATATTATTATGTTAAACATATGTAAATGATATTATGTAACATATCGATTAATTAAATATATTTTGATGTTTTTTTTTTCGTTCCTCTCGTGTAGATGAATAATTATTACCATTATTATTAAGTTATTGCTATAATATATTATAATCGTTGCAAACTCGAAGGAACTCGATATATTATGATATGGTGAAAGCGTCCGTGGATGTTTTCTCACAAAACAGTAATCGCCCAAATATATCAAATAAAATGCACAACGAATTATTTTAAAACGCTTTTTACTTGTATATTAACCTACTGTCGTTCTGTTCGATACCAATACCAGTCAAACGGAATACATTTCCGTCATGGGGCACCTATATATTATTATATATTCGGGTTGGTCATAAAATCCCGTCACGCCAACAGACAATGCCTAAGTACGATCGAAAACGCGGCGATGATCGATAGCACACGATTGCCGTTAATGATTGCTTGTCTGCGCACGTTAAACGCCATTCTATTATGTCACGATTGTTATCCGATAATGGATAGTCGTTAAACACTGAGTTTTCCACACTTTTCGAGTGTCGTCGACTTTGCGTAAATATATAAAGGGAAGAAGCCCCGCGATTGACCGACGGATAAAGGCGGTTTTGCGCGGTAATCGTATACTCGACGAAACCTTACGGCGTTTTCGGTTTTTTTTTTTTTTTTTTTTGCGATTGAAAGTCAAGAAAAACAAAAAGCACCTGCTACATAATAATATACGATATTAAAATCATACCGCAAACATTATATTTTACTTTTTAACATATCATTCAGCGTCGGCGGCGGCGCGGGCTGATATGGTCGGTGGACGGGAGGGAAACGGTCCATCGCGGCGGCTGGAATAGAGAGCGTATATAGTATTTAATATCGATCGACCTTGTTTTCGACTACTTAACCAGT
Organism: Eriosoma lanigerum; assembly: GCA_013282895.1. NCBI lineage: Eukaryota > Metazoa > Arthropoda > Insecta > Hemiptera > Aphididae > Eriosoma > Eriosoma lanigerum. The sequence continues at coordinate 61,384,714 of CM023357.1, forward strand.
TAGCAAGTTAGCATGCTCGTCCGCGGTCAGGTTAATAATAATACAATATCATATTATCGTATTTTTGTATAAGAAAAAAAAAATAAAAATATGTTTCCATTTTTTTTTTTTTTTTTGAAACAAATAGAAAAACAAATAACATCATCGACGAATAATTATTATTATCATCGAAATACGATAAGGCCGTGGCGGTCGGCGAGCCCCTCCCATACTTACGCGCTATAAACGCACCGCCGCACGTCCTCGCGCAATGTTCGGAATCTTATCGTTTTTTTTCATTATTATAATTATTAGTATTTTTAAAAATTGTTTCCGTTTTATTGTTTTATTCACTATAATATTACTCCATACTTACTTTTTGCTAGACGGTAAGTATAATATTACGACGACGTCCTTCTTTTGGACACGATACGTCGGCAATTATTACGGCAACACCCGTACCGCACATGTAATATAATTGCGCCGTACTGTTATCATTATTATTATTATTATTATTATTACTGACGTGTCTCATTAGTCTCGCACCCAGGGTGTCTGGGCATACGAGCGGCGTGCGTGCTTTCGTGCGTGCGTAGTCGCGTGCGTGGCGCGCGTCCGGGGTGTAAGTATTGCACTGATCTCGGTCCGGAGCCGGAACGCGATTCATCTGGTGCCGGTCGCGGCGAATAGGGGTTGGTCGCGTACGAACGTCCCCGAACGGGACCGACGCGTGACGAGCGGCCACAGTAATAGTCGATAAAAATGCATTTCATACCCGCGAACTTTACCTTTGCGTCGAGATTTTCGTCCTCGTCGGATGATAACGATAAACTTGTGTATAATAATGATAATGAAATTATATTATTGTTATTATTATTATTATTTGTGTTATATATTAATAATGGTCAATGATTCTTTCCATTATCATATGAAAAATAAGAATTAAACTATGGTACTCAGATTATCATATATATATATTAATAAACACAATAATTCAAAATTCGGGCGATCCATTTTATTGTTTTCCTGGAAGGAATTACGGAGCATTTTATTTTTATAAGATTCATTTTAATGAAATACGGGACATTTTTACTTTTTTCGGATAGCAGAATACTCGATTGAAATATAGGCAGTTTCCGTATTCCGTATTATACAACTGAGCACCCTAGATTTAAATAAAAATGAAAAATATCTAACCAAAATAAGTAACGAGGAATAAATCGAATTCGTTAGATATAAGTGAACTTATAAACATACAATGCTCAAGGATGATCAGAAATAATTGTGTTAGAAAAATAATGGAAAAAACATAAAATGTAACATGAAGTCCTTATAAAAGCCCCTAAAGGTTTACTCGTTTTATGTTTATTTTATTAGTTGATGTTATCTACAAAACGTGATTTGATGAAAAACACATTTTAAGATAAACTGTCAAATAATAATAATTTAAAATAAATGTAATTGGTGATGACTAGGGTGGGTTAGGGGTTTCATGCCCTAAAGAACCTTAAAATATGCAAGTATTTATGCTTTAAAAAAATCATCAAATATGCTATTAAAATATGCATTAAAAAAAAAAAAGTATTATTTTGTAATATAATTTTATTTTAATACTAGATAATATTATTTCTTAATAATTATTTATTATTTATATAAAAAAAAAAAAAAAAATGCAGTACCTAATTAGGTAATAGTTTTATTCTTCACCTTGTTTTATTTTTTTTTCAAACAATGCGAGTGTTCGAAGAGGAAAACACAAACACAAATGTTATAAATTAATTTCATATAAATAAAATTATGAAACTAATATTTCAGGCCCAGAAAATCTAATTATAATTATGCTCTTTTTTTTTTTATAAATTATTCATAAAACTTACACTTTTATATCAAAAATGGTAAAATATGCAACAAAAAATTTTAAAGTTAGACTTGTATTGCTATGAAACAAATTTCTATATTACTTAGCTATGTTTTGAATGGTTATTGAAAAACATACAAACTTCTAGAACTCCCTAGCTTTAGTGAGGACATTAAGTGTTTCACGTATTATTATTTTTAAATGTGTTAAAACGGACACGAAATTTCTTAATAAGTAGATAAATATGTAATACAATTTATTTTAAAACTTTGTTTCCGATCAATGTCGAAGATTACAAGTTACCATTGTGTAATTTAACAATTGCTATAACGAGTTACGGCATTGATGTTTATTTATGATATATCGAGGAAAATAATAACCCTGTATTACTTTTGAAGAACATTGATGGAAAATTTGATAATCTTCTAATATTATGATTTTATCTCATTTATTACAAATTATGAAATTAGTTAACAAGGATAATTTATAATTCATTCTATATTTATAAGTAGTCATATATATATACATTTTTTTAATACAACTGAATTTAAATTAAAAAAAAATATGTTTAATAAACCTAACCCACAACTGCATAGAATGTCTATTAACAACTATGTTCAACAGATATATTTGTTTGTTGTCGGATCATTTTTCGCGCATATTTTGTAAATATTATATTTAAAAATACGCATTAAATGTATTTGTTTAATTTATATTATACCTAAACGTGTTAAAATAGTGAAGAATTTATGTTAAAAAGTAAATACCATTGACTGAATTAAAAATTAAAAATAACATTATTATTATAATAATTAGCTACTATATTAAAAAACAAATGAAACTGAATGCTAACAAGAACATTGGTTTTCGATAACTGTTCCTGAATTGTACAACATAATAAAGGCCCAGAGGTCTAAATTGCCTTCTGTATATAATGTTACGTAATTTATAAAATTTTAGTATGAATTATAATTACAGAATATTAAAACAGAAAATAGCTAATTTGCACATTTATAGTCAATATCAATAAATCTTATACATATTGTGTAAATATAATATAGATACACATTTTAACAATAAAATAAATAATACTACACTTGGAGAATTTCAGCTATACTATAGTTACGACTTACAAGTAACATAAAATTATTTACAAATGTCGAAAATACTATGATTAAATCAAAACTGGTTTAGAATAAAAAAAATTAAAAAAAAATATTACGACATCATATACAATAGTTAGTTATACATTTATAATTTATGTGTGATATGTTTTTTATAAAAATTAGACCGAATTATTCTCAAGTACGCCTTACACGTACAAGTCCATATTTAAACCAGTTTTATACTTAAATTAGCATTCAACCCTGTATTATTTAAAAAATATTTATATGTTGGTTACTGCAATCGTATATACAAATATTTAAGCATGTTGTAAAACATATTTATTTTTCATTATTATTATAATATTATTTATATGGTTAATACTACTATTTTTAATTTAATATCTGAGCCAAATTATAAATACATATGAAAATAAATAATAAAAAATAAACAACAATATAAACGAGTATTTCTCGAATAAATGTGTGTGATTTTTAAAATTAAGTGTATTATATAATTTAAGTGTATATAATTTAGGAAAGATCACCTCGTTATAATATATAGACAAAATATTAAAATCATATAATTTAAATATTATAGGAAGTCTAAAAGATCATTTAACTTTTCAGGTATTAAAATTCAATTTTTTTCAATACTTTTTTGTGTTTTTTTTTAAAATTTTATACATCTTTTTATACATTTTATATATCTGGGCAGTAAAAGTAGTTTATAATATAGTATGTATCTTTTTGCATAGTTCACTAAACTATGCAAATTATATTGTACATGTTGCACTTTAAGTTTACAGTATGATAATTTAAATTGTTTGTGTTCTTTGTAATATTAATTAGGTAACTTTTTGCTTGATGGTTTGCATAATATTATATATAATAAAATCATTAATTATTAAATTTTCAAACACTCTTTCTGGGCCCAAAAGCGGATCTAAATATAAACAAAGGTAGGATTTTTCCCAGATCTTGCTGGGAAAAATCGCTGTAGAATGCTTGTATTGAAAATATCATTAAAACAATACAAATTATGATAAAATAAATAAACATAATTTTTAATTTATCGCTTATGTATAAGAACGAACTGTAAATTATATTCTAAAAATTATAACAGAAAATACAATTAAATACCTGTATTTTCAATTTTAAGTTTTAAACCTCCATTTAAAAAAATGTGAGGTAACATTGCCTACGATATCGCTTTTATTTCTTATAATTTTTCCATTAATTACCATAAAATTTATTATGTTTAATTTTAAATAATTAATTCTTTCCGTGCGCAAAAATATATAAATGTTTATATTTTAATTTGTATATTATTTATTTATAATTTATTGTTTACATAATAGATTAATATAGAGTTGGTATATTAGGTATATAAATTTACAATATATTATGTAGGAAAATGTTAATTGAAATATTGTAGTTCGCACTTACTAGCCCTAACTGATAAAAAAAATATATCTTAAAAACATTTAACTAATTAAAAAAATAATTAATTAAAAATAAACAAAGGTATTTGTTTTTTGTGTTATTTATTATTGTCTGATGTTGTAAATATTTTTTATATTAAACAAGATAATATTGACACATTTGACTGTTATTTTTGTAAATAATGAAATCATAACAATATTGCATTATTTATTATTAAATATTATTAAATTATGTGAAAATTAATATTTACATTTTAAAATATTTATTTAATTTTACATCAAGCGGCATGTTTTGATATATTCGTCGATTTGCATATGTTGAACAAAGTTATTTCTGGAGTCTTTGATAATATAATATATATTTACTATCTATTAAGATAAATTGCACACATATGGTTGAATCAATATGTATTATTAAATTATTTTTTCGAGTATAATAATTAATTATTTATGAAAAACAATTTATTTCATTTTATAATATTTAGTATTCGGATTTCAATAACCTAAATAATTTATTATAAAATAGTGTTATATTTTCGATTTTTAAAATTATGTTTCAATTATAGGTATGTGAATTCTGACTTTTTGATCCGAAGTAATAATTTTAAAAATGTACATTATTTTTGTAACATTAAATTATAATTATATAATGTATTTTAATAGTTTTCATTACAATGATATAATATTTCGACCGTCTATGGACAATTTAAAAAAAACACAAATCGAACGTAATGTTTTTTAGATATAATTATATAACAATTAGAAATGGACGAAATAAGTTAGAGGAAACATAGCCACTGCATTAGTCATGATTGTCAATTTGTATTTATGTGGCTTATAATTGAACACAATACGCATAATGATATATTATTATTATTTTCTGTGTAAGGCTGTTTTAGAAACGAAATCGCGTAAAACAACCATTAATGAATACGGATAAAATAAATAAATAGTATTAACAGTAAACTATGGACATGTGCACATATTGTCATAGTTGCACAGGAACGGAAACTCGTTTATAAACAAGTAGTTTGAACTAGTGATCAGTTCGGCCCTCCAAATTGAATAGCGTTCGCATGGAAAAAAACATTTAGCTAGACCCGACTAAATCTGAATTTTTTTTTTATAAATCAGATCATTTCAAACTAATGCTAATAAAATATTTAAAAATTCAGCCCAATCCGGACACGTATTTTGCAAATGTATGTACACTCAGAACTACTCTGCTCTGATTGATTCGTTTGAATTTACCGCGGTTTTTTTCATCATTTTAGATTATCAATTTTATTTTAGTTTAACATCAAATTATTTATACATTTTTGCATAATTTTTGATTAATTTTAATTAAACAATTCTATTACTAATCCGACGTGGATTTACACAACAAATCGAGCGATATTTTTGATTTGCAGAGCGAAGCGACGGAGCTGAGTATCAGAAACGTGCAGAACTTACCTCGTCTACGGTTAGGTCTATGTATTATAAAATAAGTAGATACCTACTTAATTATTTACCTTGTTTATCTGATTAAAATAAATTATTAGTTTATCAAATTGTTTAATGAAAGTTATGTTATAAGTTGTTGTAAGTATAAGTTGTGAGTTTATGATTATAATATAATATATAATCGATGATAATACTAATATTTATAATAATATAAAATCATCAAAACATATAATATATTATCTATAAATAATATTTATTATTTAGTGCAACATAAAAATATGATGATAAACTAAAGTAAAGTTGTTGAACAAAACCGCGGTAAATTCAAACCAACCAATCAGTGCAGAGGAGTTTTGAGTATTAATGATTATATTAATTACAGTTTTTAAAATCTAATCAGGACCGTTATAAAAACTAGAAAAGATTTTATTTACCTTTTCGGTTTTACAATCATTTGAATAATGATTTATCATCATGAACGATGACGAATGAACGACTGAACTATAGTGAATTAGTGAACGAGTTTGAGAAAAACACACAAACGAACAAGAAATAATTTAAATAATCAATAGTAATTCAGAACTATCATAATTATGATTATAATTTTATATAAATTTATAATAAAATGTAAATATAAAAGAAATTATATTTAGTATGAAGTGAGTGCAAACTTTAATGAGTTAGATACTCAATATTGTAGAAATTTAGAAAAAACCGAAATGCTTAATTTGCACAGTCAATATATAATAAATAATTCAGATCGGGACCACAATACTGAAACAATTAAAATATTGAACCAAGACCATCAGATCAACTCTTTATAGAATATAAGAATATAAGCTAGCCCAAACTAAATCAAAATTCAACTTAATATTATTCTAGTTTGAATAATAATAAAAAGTTTAATCTTAATGACAACGAGACAGTTAGGGGTTAATTATTAAATATATTCATCGTGTAAACAAAAAGACGATCTGAATATTGTGTTACAAAAAATACGAAATAAACATTAAAAATCATTTTTCCAACATAAAATTGTTTTACATTATATTGTCGTATAATGAATTTATTATTGGGCGTTTAATAATTTTGTAAAATGTTATCTCAATTTATATGTTTTTTAAACATATAATATGGAATTAATTATTTATCCCCCCCCCACCACCACCTAATTTTATTATATATTAATATTTATATTATAAACAGTCGTATTATTGTATTATAACTATCTAAAAGCAACATCAATAGACCTATAATTGTTATTTGAAAAGAGCGGGGAGTTTTTTTTTTTTTTTTTTTCATAGTAATAGTCGATTATAAAATACAATTTTAATAAAGAAAATTATCTGTTTTTCGAAGTTCAAATATATTAAAATTTAAGAGGAAGGCAATTTTCGACAGAAATCGAAACGGTTTATTTCCCAACGATACAATGTGGAAACACGATGGAACCCTTCGATCGCCTTCATCTCACTGCAGCAGTCGCGCGGTCGCCAGAGAGTTCGAAGGGGCGTGCGCTCGTTTGCGTATGGATCGGCGCCGCGGCTACAACGGGCTGGCGCTACGGGTCGGCTAAGTAAGTACTGTGGCGCGCTCGTCGTCGTCGTCGTTGTCGCGGTCGTCCCCATCCCTGTCGGTCAGTACACACGCAGCATCCGCGACCCGGCGAACGGCTGGCAGCTGTCCGACAGCGGCGCGGCCCGATATCGATTCAACGCTCGCGTGCCTGGCGGAATGTCGTCGGCCATCGACGGCTCCGTAGGCGACCACCGCAACAGTGACGCAACCGTGAGCGACAAGCGTTGCCGCCACCATCACCATCGCCATCGCCATCACCACCTGCCGAATCACCAACACCACCGACACGTTCGCCAACATCACCAACATCACCGGTATTGTTCGCCGGCGGTGTCGTCGTTGCCGTTGTTGCTGCTGTTCGCGGTCGGGTGTCTGTGCAACCCGGACGCCAAGCGGCTGTACGACGACCTGCTCAGCAACTACAACCGGCTGATCCGGCCCGTCAGCAACAACACCGACACCGTGCTGGTCAAGTTGGGCCTCCGGCTGTCGCAGCTCATCGAGTTGGTGCGTACCCCGCGCGATGGCCGACTACCTAAGATTTGTTTGTTTGTTTTCTCGTCTGGGCCGTCTGCGACAGGGTCCGGATTTCAATGCATTTTCAGTGCATTTTATTCATTTGTTTGATTACTCTAAGACAATGCATTTCCCAGTACCAACGTAATTCGAATCACGTAACAGACGAATTAAAAATGAAACTTATCTTGCATTATTCTGAACATTTTGTTGTTTTTTAATTTTTAGAACATTTTCTTTCTCTTATCATTTTCAGATCATTTGATTACATTTCAATACAATTTATACGTTAAACGATTCTATATGTGTTTAATTATGCATTTATTTCAAAACATTACCTTAATAAGTCTTTAAATTTATATTTTGCTATGGTTAGAACAAATTATGCAGTTTCAATAAAATAATATCTCAACAATATTGAATACGTATCGTCCAATAGATTTTCTAAAATGAAATAGAATAATATTTAAGTTTTATAAGAGAGTTATTGCGATCGGAATTAGGACATTATCTAGATAGTTTTTAGAGCATTTAAATTCGGACTCGTTAATAATACTGATCGATACCATAGATTCAACGGGTGGTGTTGATAGGTTAGAGATTTATTATCAAGAGTTGGATTATAGATACCTTTGTTATTTTTTTGGTTTTCAATTCTCATTTATTCGTCTAGTTACAAGTACTTATACCATATGTATACTAATTGCGTTTAATTGATTAGATTTTAGAGTGATAATACAAATTGTTAGAGATTCATACTAATATTATTATCTAGATGTATCGTAGTGTTATTATCGGTGATGTTTAAGCTATAGAATTTTAATGTGAATCGACGAATTTAAGTGTGTATCCACCTAACCTATAATTATTTTTGATTCAAGTATACGGTACTCGTGTACTTAATATCTATTAATTACAATCGCAACTGACATACGCGTACGTATATTAAGGTACAGCCTCGATACGTAGAGTGAAGATATTTATAATCAATGGTGGTGCAGGAGGAGAGAGGTTAGGATGGGTCATGAAGGTTATTGACCCCAAATGTATTCTTCAAGTTCGAAAAGTCTTATGATGTTAAATTCGATTATATTTTCGTGTGTAATAAATGTTCGGTTGAATTATTAAGTACAAAACGTGTATATTATTTATGAAGAATATAACATTGTGTAAAAATGTATAAAAATTAGTAACATAAAAAAGAAATCCAATAAATTTATTAATTACAATCATGTATTATACGTTATTATACACAATAGAGTACAGATTGTTAATAATAATTTACCATATTAAATTTTGATCTCGTTCCGCGTGGAATCGCATTATCGATTGTTTTTACGGATAACGCGTCTGATTGTGAGTGGACCATGGGCAATGGCCACGTGAAAATAGCTAATCAACAGGATCTCCAAATAATTTATACCGTTCAGAATTTAAAGAAACACGTATCTAATATTGGGAATATAAAAAAAAAAAAATCAATAATATTAATATTAATTTCTATGTTACGCGAATGTTAGTATTATACACACACTTTGATATTATTTATTTCATAATAATGTCGATGGTGAGAAGAATGATAGAACTGGTAGATAATATTATACATGTTGAATTTTTTGTTTTAAACCGTCTGTGCATCCACTCTTGTTCCGATTCTATCCCACTTTCGATTTCATAGTCTTCGTAACGTGCGCACGAGTAAAACGCCCGAATCGCGAAGATAGCGACGCCGCGTCCTTTCACTTCCGCACACGAGGCGCTTTTTGTCGGTTACTCGTCGTATACGGCTTCCGATGACCGCAGAAATATTGTCGTATAACCTAACCTAACTAGTATAACCGTTATGTTCGCGTCGTGCCCTGAACGAAAATCGGTCATACTGATTTAATGCTATGTTGTTTTGTTAAGTCCGATAAACTTTGATAATTTACCTTTTTATTTAAGATTTCCGTTTAAATTGTATAGGAATAAGTCGTTTTTTAATTACTTATCGTGATTTAATTGTTTATAAAATTAAAAATAAGATATCTTATGTAGAAATTTGTTATTTTTAATTATAATTGGTATATTTATTTTCCCTAAAAAATTTCCATTAAGTTGTCATTTATTCCTCTTAACTGTATTTTTTCATTTTCCTTAACCAAAGATTTTGCTTTAAATAATATATTTTTATTATATTTATTTCATTTCTCGTATCTATAAGTAATTTTAATTCATTGATTTTAATTGCTAATGATTTACATATAATTTGATTTTCTTTTAATTTTGAAAATATGTGGAAGCATTTTCTGATTGGTTTACAGAAATTTTATTTTTTATTTTGAGTTCGAACGCGGCAAGCAGATTTTGTTCGAACTAGACTAGTTTTCTGAATTATTCCGATTACGTTGACCCCGATTTTGATGATTATTATTATTATTATTAATGCGATTATTACTATATCTGTTATTATTGTTATTCGTATTATTATTATTAAATTGATCATTATTTCGGTTTTTATAACATTCATCAATACTTTGTCTATTTTAGTTGCATTAAGTATATGTTATTATACTGTGTGTATATTCGCACGTTATAATTAGTTGTAGGAATTATAAAATTACTATAATTAGGCAGCCGATTATTTTTATTAAAATATGATTATTGTAATAATTGCAGTTTATTCATATACTGATTTGCGTCAAGCGATCTATTACATTAATAATATTTTATAGTTTTATTAACATGATTGCTATTACGAGTATAATTATTTTAACAATTTGAATTAGGTATTATAGTTTTAAACTTTTTTTTCTATCATGTTTATTATTATATAATCACTGGAAATTATTGTGGTTAAAGGTATGATTTACGTTTCTACGTTTCTATGTATTTCTTTAGCTGATATATATTCTACCTTTTCTGATCTCACTAATTTTGTATTTCGTACCAATCAGAGAAATACGATTCGTTCGCGAATGAATGTTTTAGATTCACATCATTTAAATAATAGTTTATTAATTAAAATTCATACAACTGTTAGAATAAATGTGTTTCACAATTTAATACAAAAACGACAATGACGATATGTTGACTCGATCTTTTGTACAGTTGTCTTAGTTATCGTCAGTTCGTCGTCTGCCAGTCATTTTTTCGCGGTTTGTTTATCCCTTTTATAAGCTTTCGACTTCTTAATAGACATTTTATTATTGCCATTTAAGTATTTTTAGTTATATCTACCATCCGTTAAAATTATAATTACTAGTAAATAGGATACAATATATAGATCATATTTTTTTTTAAAGTTGGGTAAGATAAAATGAGTATTTTATATTTCTGTGGGCGGTTCGTGGAAGTTTACAAATATATATATACATACATTAACAACTTTAGTATATTTTTAATAATCTCATGATAACACAAAGTGTGGTTGACATATTATTTTGAAAAATGTGTATTATTATTTATACTACTGGCGAAATACATTCGTCAATACAAAGTTACTATAAATAACATAATATAATGTGCTATACTGTTTTGGGAGTCTTAACAAGGGATTCTTAACAATTAATCATTGATTTTAGAATGTACTACTCTATTTTTTATAACAAATAGTTAAATCTTAATATCGACCTAAAATTTATCGTTTATTTGTTTGTGAAACTAATAGTTCGTATTTGTAGGCTTTACTTTTTCCTTACAACATATCTGTAAATTTCTTATTTGTCCGTTAGTCAATATAACGATATATGAAAAATATTTAATCAATAATTTTAATAATTACATAACTACCTATTCGTATATATGTATTTTTATATTTTATTCCGTTAATATATATTAATTTATCAATTTGTATAATTTTTTTTTTTTATCGCCAAATTAAAAATTCAACTAGCTTATATTATTATATAGAGTACCAGAATAGTAAAACACACTATTAGCTATTCTAATTTGTTCGTAATAATTTACGAAAATATGCATAAAATAATAATGATATGTTTAAAATCAACAAAAATAATAATATATAATATATAATATATAATAAAAATAACAAAATAATACGATATATAAGACGATTATTCGGATTGAAACCGCAATAAAAAAACATTTAGGTTATTTAGTATCTTAAATAGACTATAATACTAACACAAAAATGAAGGTTATTTAATATATTCATATGTTGCATAATGGTGACACAAAAATTACCTAATTTTTGATTTTAAGTTTGAGTAATATTTAAATTGAGTTAATGTGATAGGTATTGCAGATTGCATATAATATTTAATATATAATATTTAATTATATAAAAAACTCTATTGACTGATAATGACATAATATATTGGATTTGAGTTTAGACTATTTATTGGTGTAATTTATTCTGGAACTTATAACGACGGTTAAAATATAATAATTTTTATTCGTTTTAGAATCTTAAAGATCAGATTTTAACGACAAACGTATGGTTGGAACACGTAAGTGATTTTTAAACAATTCTAATAATGGATACCAACAAATCAAACATTTGTATTTAATGGAATTTGTACATAATAGGAATGGGAGGATCATAAATTTCAATGGGTGCCACAGGAATATGGCGGTGTTCAGGAGTTATATGTACCATCGGAGCATATTTGGCTGCCTGATATCGTTCTTTACAATAAGTAATACGTTTTACATATTTAGCCGCATTTATAATACGAATTATTGTACTTCTGACAGTGCTGACGGAGAGTATGTGGTCACTACAATGACCAAAGCAGTGCTCCATTATACCGGCAAAGTAATGTGGACACCACCAGCCATATTCAAATCATCGTGTGAAATTGATGTTCGCTACTTTCCATTCGATCAGCAAACGTGTTTTATGAAATTCGGTTCATGGTCATACGACGGAAACCAGGTAAACATTGTAGTTTTAAGGATTTGAAGGATAAAAAAACTATGTAAAATTTAGTACAATATATTATTACAAAATAAGATCGATAAGAAATTATTAATATATGCAAATTTATCGTGCAATTCTAATTAATATATATTATATAAAAAATATCTGCTATAAAGATTTATAATCAATTCACATGTTTGAAGGTTAGATAATTCGAAGGACGGAAAAATTATTATTAGAGATTTTATTTAATAATTTTTACTTTTATCAGTGTTATAAAAAGAATCTTATATGTTCTTAAACCTATATAAATTTATATAATTAATATTGAGAAAATCGTGTGAAATGATAGTCAATGACTATAAACAAAATAAGTAAAATGAGGACAATACATATTGAAAGATTTCTAGTTAGTAAACATTTTCATATCTAGTAATTTTAATTAAATATAAATATAAGTATACGTTGTTGTAACATAATGTTATAGTTTATAACAAATAAAATAATGTGGCCATTGCATAATAAAATTATATGGTACCTACTTATTATTTTCTTATTTTAATCTATATAGTATGAGGTACAGGTAGTAACAGTCAAATTGTTGATCAATTGATTTATATGATTTCATTAACTTGCAAACAATAATTTCTTAATAAAAATTATTTATTTATTAATTTATTAAAGTCACACAAATTCTTTCGCGACACTGATTTTCAGTACACTATATATAGTCCACTTATTTTTTAATTGAAGCATGGTTAGAGATTACATTTTAAAATCTGTAAAAATATGCATTATTATCTTATATACTTATATAAGTACGAGTATATCTTTAAAAGTTAAAAAACAAGGTTAAAGATATTGGATAAATTCAGTTAATCGGTCTATAGTCTATAGTGTAAAATTTAAAATTTATATCTAAATGATTATAGATAGATCTGAAACATATCGGCCAGATGGTCGGAACGAACAAAGTGGACGTGGGCATCGATTTGTCAGCGTACTACCCCAGCGTGGAGTGGGACATTCTCGGCGTGCCGGCCGAGAGGCACGAGAAGTATTATCCTTGTTGCTTGGAACCCTACGTCGACATATTCTTCAACATCACCCTGAGACGAAGAACACTGTTCTACACCGTCAACCTGATCGTTCCTTGCGTGGGCATATCTTACCTGTCGGTGCTGGTGTTCTATCTGCCGGCCGATTCCAAGGAGAAAATTTCATTGTGCATCACTATCCTCCTGTCACAGACCATGTTTTTCTTGCTCATATCGGAAATCATACCGTCAACGTCGCTGTCGTTACCGCTGCTCGGAAAGTACCTTTTGTTTACCATGCTCTTGGTAGCTCTGTGCGTAGTCGTCACCATCATCATCATAAACATACATTATCGGTGAGGTTTATTACGAATCGTTACTAACTCTAACTCGTTATAACTATTGTTTCTATTGTTTGTTGTTCTCAACAGGCAACCGAGTACGCACAAAATACCGTCATGGATGCGGACGGTGTTCATCAGGGCACTACCGAAAATGTTACTGATGAGAGTGCCCGAACAACTGTTGGCAGATTCGGCACTGAAACAAAAACAGATGAAGACGTGTAAAAAGTTAAACCTGAACCTGGCAAGGTATGCATTTGAACTTCTAGATTACCTGATTATTACTCTATAACAATGTCAATAATCCAGTCATTCGCGATGGATTATTGCGTTTCATTAACGCGTCAATTCGATACGTTGTAGGTCGATCAGAATTTAATTTTTTTATCCATCATCCAGTTCGTATCTTATATAATACTATAATATAATGCATGCATAAAGAGAAGTGTAGAAGTTGCATAAATTTTTTGGGGGGGGGGGGGGATATGAGAGTGAATAGGCTGAGAATTTGAGGTGGTTTGGACACGTTATATAGAAAAGATGATTGAGAGGCTGCGAGAGTTGTTCTTAAAATTAGGAAGACCAAAAATGACTTATATAGATAAGAGTGATATAAAGACAGTTGGTATAAATGGACGAGTGGTATATCTATGGAGATCAAGATCTATAGTGGTGCAGGTCTAGGGGACTAAGGTGGCCGATCCCATTTAGTTGGAAGTTTAAGGTGAAATGGAAAAATATATTATGTATTTAACTGCTGTAGGTATTAGGTTTTTTATTTTAATAGGAATTTTGTTTATACTTTGAAAATATGTTTGTTATTATTAGGCTTAGGGACTTATTGATTTAAAAAACTTCCAAATTTTCATGTATATATGCCCTAAAAAATGTCCAAATATGACTAAAAATTACCAAGAGTATCAAGACCAAAGATGTTTAAACGATTATTTTTAATTCAATTTGAAAAGTTCTACCTATTTTAGAACAATGTTGTCAATTTACGTAGACATTACAATATAATATAATGGAACGTATATATAGCCTATGTATAGGCTAACTATAATATACCTACACTGTGTGTCTGTATATGCCGCGATTATTCAAGAATATTTTAGTACGAAGGCTTCTTCAAACTTTTGGGAATAACATGTGATGGCGGTAAATTATTTATTTATTTATTTTTTCAAAATTAGTGAAATAAAATCACTAAAAAGCTAAATAATAATGCTTAAATATGCCCAAATAACCAAAAATCGTAAAATATGCAAAATACAATTTTGCATATAGTTTCCCTATACCTCGAACGAGATTTATAAAAAAAAGGTCTAAAAGTTCAAAAATTATAAATTGCATGTATGACCTTTGACACGTGAACTTGACTTTCAAAATATGACTTGTACATTGTTTTTTTCAAATTCAACTATTTAAATGTTAAAATTCACTCTTTTACTATGACTTTAAATAAAATGCTGAAAACGTTAACCTAACCTAACCATTCCACGTATGACCGTCAACACATGACATTGACCTTCGACGTGTGACTTGAACATTGTTTATCATAAAAAAAAAAAAAAAATTTTCTTTAAATTCAACTCTTTAAATGACTTTGTTAATATTATATATAACTATTCAAAAAATATTGTGCAAATACTAGAAGTTCCTAAGCCTAGTTATTTTTATTTCCGTGCGCAGGTTGAACGCCGCGAGCGTAGGAGCCACGTTGAACGTGCCGCCGGCGCCGATTGTATCACCGCCGTCCGGAGGTCACCGGTCGCCCACAGATTCGCTGCGACGGTTCGTGGCCGCAGCCGGTCGGACCGGATGCAACGGGACGGCGGCCGCGAGCGCGGCCAGCCGCTTGGTGAACGCGGCCGTGGCGTCCATTGACGATACGCTCAATGAAATACCGGCCGCCATTAGGAAGAAATATCCGTTTGAGCTGGAAAAGGCAATTCACAATGTCAAATTTATACAGCATCATTTGCAGCGACAGGACGAGTACAACACGGTAAAATAATAATATTTCGATATCGCTTTACACCAGACAATTATAAAGTATAATTAATCCAACGTGACCTTACCTAAACGAAAATCGGTTAATATTGTATTATTTTAAACGTGTTTGTAGATTTTCGTAAATCAAATAAGATCGGCGTACTCGAGGCCGGTCGGGTAAATTTGCCACACCGAGATATCCATATTTTATCATTTTATTTTTTAAACGTATATGTACCAAAATCGTTTATAACTTTTCTGGCAAATTTTATTTTGAAATATGGATTTGACATTGGGGCGTATAACATTAATATCTTATTTTTCGATTATTTTCAACATTTATCCAATGCATTTTTCTACCGGCCCACCGAGATTCTCACGGTAACTCGCCAGGCCAATCCGGGCCTGGTCGTACTCGACGTAATCCAAAATTAATATTGTAAGACGCACTACATAAAGACAACTAGAAATAAGATTATAATAGACCGAAATATCTCATTTTTGAGCTATTGTATTTCTTTTATATTTAAGAATTTTAATGTTACAAATTATATTGTTAGATGACAGATTTACTTGGTTTTATGTTAATAAATACTTAATATTACACAGTAAATATATTGCAGGAAGATCAAGACTGGGGATTCGTGGCTATGGTGCTCGACCGGTTATTCCTGTGGATATTTACAGTCGCTTCCATCATGGGTACTATATTAATCTTGTGCGAGGCTCCGGCTCTCTACGATGATACAAAACCAATTGATCGAGACCTGTCATTTATTGCTAGAAAACAGTTTTCCCCGACGTCCGACTAACGAATTGTTTTAGAATTCAATTTTTTTAAATTTTATTTACACGGAAATTAATGAAAAAACAAATAATAAAAGGAAAGTTATGCAATTCCTTATTAAAATGTTCTTATATAATAATGTTCACAAGTCGTAAAGTAATTTATAGCTATAATATGTAAAACGTTTATGTAATAGGCTAGAAAATTTACATACTTTGCTGCAAAAAAAAATCTTCTTCATTAATATTTATAAAAAAAAATTTTATCATCAATTTATATTTTTGTTTTTTATTTTTAGAATTATTATTTTTTAAGTAAAAAATCATCGGAAATATTAAAATTAAACTCTAATAAGTATTATATTGACATTAAAAAAAAAAAATAATAATAATAATAATTTCTCCATGTTTGTTTTACATAAAATTTATATTCGTTGTAAGTGCGTGGGTATTTATTGCATAACAAAAGTATCTAATTGTATAATAAGAATTTAATCGTGAAGATAATAATTGTTGTTTTCAAATAACCATGTTTTGCATAACACAGAATAATAGTTTTTATGCATATTATGTTATAAGTTATAACAATATATTGTTGTTAATGTAAATGTTGCACAAGTAAAATATCATATTCATAACCATGGAATTGAATATTATAATTTGACCAACGGGTAAATAATATTTTAGGTTTTTATTTTATTCTTTCAAATTAAAAACTAAATATTTACAATATACATTTTTAGATACAACTTAATGTTTATAATATACTCCAATACCCATGATTTACTAGTCATTAAAAGTGAATGTTAAATATTTTTAACATGCATTCGTTATAATATTGCAAAATTTGATCAAATACACGTTCAAAACCATAATTTATAGTACTTTAACTCATGTACGATAAAACAAATAAAAAAACACTTCAGTATTCTCACTTTATTTATTCTTATTTTTTAAAAATAATAATAAAATACGTGTTTTGTTTTTGAAATGATAACGCTTACGTTCTTACGATGAGGTTTTCGTACTATTTTTCTGAACAGTGACACAAATATTACGCGAATGACGTTTGTCAAATATATATCATAATTATTAATTTTATTCTTTTCGAATAAAATTCTGTTAATTAAATAATGATTTAAAAACAAAATTACGCATAAATATAGTAATAATATTGCAAATGTTATCATAAATAAAAATTATTTTACATTTATAGCAGGTATTAACCAATACGGAAACGATTTAATTTTTGTCCGAACACAATAATTGTGTAACATTAAATCGTACATCGATATAATAAGTAATAACATACACTTATCACCTCGTACCTCGTACACAAACAAAATATAATGAAAATCGATCTTCGTCATGCGTAACGTTAAAAAACAGATAAAAGAAAATGTTCTTCTATATTATTATGTATGAATAGCGGACGAATAAAATAAAAATCTGTATCAAAAACAACGTCGTTTGTTGTCTAAAAAATGGAATAAGATATTTTGTAACATGCGAATAGTTTTGGAGAAAATCATCAATCGCAATAGCAACACGTAGATTTTAAAATTATAGTACGCGCGCTCATAATAATATGTTATAATAATACTTTCTGACCTTCCGGGTTTGTGGTGCGTCGTTCGGCCACTTATATAATATTCATCTGTCGGGTCTCTTTACACGCGTGAAAATGTAATACTTGATTTGTGTTAAAACGCGTACCATGTGAGTATGTCGAAACATGAGTTTTACTTGAAAACACAAAATCTGTTTTCTAATAATATTTTCCGTCAAAACAATTATAAATTGGTCACATTGGTTTATACCTACGTAAAGATGTTATAACAATAATTTTAATCGGACTTACTTATTTGATCGATTTTTACTGTTCCAAACAGACGGCGATTGATTTCCATACGAGTATAGAAGAGATTTCCTGTTCAATTTGCATAAATATTTGCAATTTTCTAAATCTCATTCAAGCCATTAACTTCTTCGTTAAAAGGTTTCTTCGTCGTATTTTTTTTCACATTTTTTATTCGCATTTTTTTTTTAACGGTGAAATGTAATAGTTTCTCACACGTATCATATTAAATATTCTAT
>CM023357.1:61403771-61461683 GCA_013282895.1 Eriosoma lanigerum
AACCCACTAAATTGTTAACCGATCATTTCTCGAATCAAGTAAGCGAATTCATGTAATACTATATTGAGCACAATAATAAAATACAATTTTTTATTTTAATATATTTAAACGTCGACCATGTGGTAGAATTTTGTATCGTTAAGGTTTAATAATATATTAGTTTGAGGACTTAATGGCGTCAATGGATTTCGAATATTTCTCAACGATAGTTTTCGTAAAAATAAGTTAAACAACTGTATTATTATTATTTAATAAATAATAATAGTATTTTATTATTTATTTATAATTAAATATACTATTCAATATGACTGTACAATATATTATTATCTAATATCTATAAGTAGAGGTATTATATGTAAAAAACATAATTTTAAGTGCTGTTTAATAAATCAAGCTAATTAATAATTATATTTACACACTAATAAATTAAAATGTATCAAAAATTCAAATGTTTCTCAAATGAATAGCATAATTTATATAGAATCGATAGAAATACTTACATTTTTATATTATGTTTTATTTATTTAAACAATAATGTTATATTATATCACAACAAACAATTTTATTCTCATTATATATAAAATGGCATGTTCAAACCAATTACGATATTATATGTTTGCATTGTTAATATTTAATATATAAAATAAATATAAGAACTTTCAATATGCTCAAAATGTATAATACATATATGTTATTTATAATATAATTTATATCGTTTTATTTTATTTTTTGTATTACTATAGAATAAGAAATTAATCTATACAAGATTATATTATATACACCAAATAAATTAATCTATCAAAATCTATAATAATAAATAGAATACGTAAAATTATCAATTAAATATTGAGAATCGACGAAATATGTAATTCAATTATTCTAATGTTTCATACAAGAGAATATGTATATTATAATAGGCTCATGTGTATATTGGCACTTTATACCATACACGCCAAACACTTAATTATTAATGAAATAAGTAGAATAGTTAAGAAAAATATAAAAAAACGATGTATAACTATAATTTACTATAATGTAGTACTTAATTAATTTTATACCTACTTAACCTAATATTGTCGTTTAGTTTTGAATTTTTTTATATGTTAATTCAAGTCTTTCAATATTAGGTTGATAAACTATATTACCATCTGGTACATATCGTATTAAAATCCCGAATTCATCTAATTCAACCACGTGGACTTGACCAAGTCAGCTCCCTTTTCTCCTATCATATATGCCGGAGCTACGGTGTGTGCACCAGTAATGGTCGGCATGATCGAGCAGTCAATGACTCGAAGTTTGGAGATACCGTAGACCTGGAGTTGTGGATTGACCACGGCGTTCCTGTCGGTGTTCGGCCCCATCTTGCAAGTGCCGCACTGGTGATGCATTTGCATGGTAAGCCTTTGCACGCAACAGGCCCAATACTTGTCCGTGCCGTATTGTATGTGCCTGCAGCCCGGCATCGTGCGCGTACTCAGCGTAGATCCGTATTTTTGGAAAGCAGGCGTTTTGTTAAGGTCAATTACCATTTTTATGCCTTCGACGATGCGATACAAGTCTTCGGGTTTATCGAAAAAGTTCGCTCGAATCACGGGTTTCGAATGTGGGTTGGTGTTCCTCAATCGAACCTGTACGTACACAATATAATATTACAACAGCAAAAGTGAATGGTTTATTTCAATATTTCATACGTACTTGGCCTCTGCTCTCCGGGTACATGAGCATCGTCCATATCGACCATCCGTCCTTGTTGAATATGCCTTTGTGAAAATCGTAATGCACACTGTCCGGTATTCCCATTGTCCTTCTCAGTATACTATTGCCCAGACCTTCTTCGCCGGCAATTGTCATCGGCACGAAAATGTATTCGATATCCGGCACGTCGCCGGCAGGATTCGCGTTGTATTTGGTCTTCACGTAGCCGAGCCCTTCGCAGCCCATTGTCGTCAGCCAGCCGTTACCGTCGAGGAAATTGAACGTCTCCTTTATCAGCTGTTTGAATATCCTGTCGGGTATCAGTCCGATGGTCTGGTTCACGGTGAACGCTAAGTTCGCGTACGAAGGATGTTCCTGTAAGTTGTCTCCGACGCGCAAGTCGCTGATTGTGTTTATTCCTAACGGTTCGAGATGTTCCCTGGGCCCCACGCCCGACAGCATCAACAGTTTCGCACTGTTGAACGCACCCGCGGACACGATCACTTCTTTCCGCGCCAGCACCCTGCGCCTGCGTTTGTCCTTTTCGAATTCCACGCCCAACGCGACTTTGGTGATCGGGTCGATCATTATTTTCGTGACGAACGCCCCTTCGACAATGTGCAGGTTCGTTTGGTTCGCTCGTAAGAACGCCTTGGCCGCCGTGGCCCGCCGGCCGTAGTTGATGGTCCCTTGGATGCGCGCGAAACCCACGTGCGTGTTCGGGTCGTTGTAGTCGACCACGGACAGTCCGACCTGCGGGGCCGACTCGAGAAACGCGTCCAACAGTTTCGATTTGAACGGGGCGTAACTGACCGGCACCGGCCCGCCGACACCGTGGTACGGCGATCGTTTCAGCTCGGCGATGTTGACGTCCTCGTTCTTCAAGAAATACGGCAACACGTCGTCGTACGACCAGCCCGCGTTACCCGCCTCGGCCCAACGGTCGAAGTCCCTCGCGTTGCCCCGGGTGTAGATGTTGTTGTTGATTAGCGTGCTGCCGCCCAGGCCCTTGCCCTGCGGCCACAGGCACTTCTTGTTCACGTGCCCCAGACAGGCGTGCGGCTCCTCTTCCGTTTTGAACGCCCAGTTGTAGTCGGTGAACTGCAAATAGTGCGCTATGGCCGGCGGCGACGTGATGAGCGATTCCTGTCTGCCGGCCTCCAGGAGCAGCACCTTCCATTGGGGCACCTCGGACAGTCTCTTCGCGACCGTGGCGCCCGCGGCCCCGGCCCCGACCACCACGAAGTCGTATTCATCCAGTATCGGCTTGTTGCCGAACAGCGGGTCTTCGCGAAACGGTATCAGGTTCGACCGGTACCGTTCGCCCAAGTACGTAAACGAATTTAGGTTCAGGTTAATGCAGACGGACAGTCGCAGACAGCTAATGGCCGACCACACGAAAAACACGGAGAGCACGCGACCCATCATCGTTATGTCACTACTGCGAATGCGACGTGTGCGACGGAATCCTACGTGTTGCACATTCAGGATTTCAATATCGAAACGACCTGAAATTACCAAACCCAGTAAATTTGTATATAATATCACACGATGAATATTGATCAATAGACAATATTATTGCGATCAAGTTGACAATTATAAATAATTATTGCGTTATAATTTTCCTGCGCCTATATATAAATATATATAATGCGGACTAGACTGATATTAAACGTATAAACGTAAAAAACAATAATGAATTATACGGGAAATATGCTAAACGTAATTATTGTATTTTTTTTTCAGGTCATTAAATTGTGTTGTTATTTCTATGATG
This sequence comes from Eriosoma lanigerum, assembly GCA_013282895.1. Lineage (NCBI taxonomy): Eukaryota > Metazoa > Arthropoda > Insecta > Hemiptera > Aphididae > Eriosoma > Eriosoma lanigerum. The sequence continues at coordinate 61,407,247 of CM023357.1, forward strand.
TTTTAGTTTTGTATATTAATAGTACCTACCAACGAGTTTAAATGCCACTGTAATTGTACTCGGATTTCAATTGTTACGGTCTTGTAATATTTCGTACGTATTATTATTATTCAATTACAATTACAAATACAATTTTTACTCTAGTCATGGAAATCTAATAAAAATTTGTCCATAGGTATTACAATTTACAATGAAAATAAATCACATAACATATTTTATATGATTATTAATCACGTGAGTGTATTATTAAAATATATTGTTCATTTAAAGCTTATTATACGAATCGTAACAGTTTGACGTCTTGAAAAGCAAATGCTCAGTAATGATTGAATAACAATTTTTAGTGGCAAGATTTAATAACCGACTTCTATTGTAGTTGTGCAAGTACATGTGTTAAGATTTTTTAATTACTTAATTGAATTAGAAAATCATACTTCCATATAACCGTGTGTTCACGAAAACAGAGAACTCTTTATATCTTGGTAAATATTTTTTAATTCTGTTTGCAGGACATGAAACTAGATTACTAGACCATTACTTTTTGTGGTTTTTTTTTTTAATGAAAACCCATATTTTATTTAACAAATTTGTATTCTTTTAATTTTTTCAAATTATTTGAATGCATCAATATTTAACATGTATTTTAAATATAATATTGATCGAATGAAAGTTTTTTAAAATCGAGTTATTCTAATGTAATCAATTATTTATGTTATATTTCCATAATTTCATAAATAATGACACTAAAATCGTGAATTTTTTACTGAATATGTATAAAAATATAATCTTAGGATTTAATTATAAATAACACGTGATTTTTAAACTCGTACCTATTTAATATTATCCTTATTTGTAGAATTTATTGTCCAATGTAAACATATTTCAATCACGTTATTGGTTTTCGCATATTCATTGTATAGTAATTATATTATTGTAAGTTTCTTATTCTTGATTATTGTAAAATTTCTAGTTTTGTTATTATAATTATGTCATTAATTTTAGTAGGTTGTTCAGTCTAATATATAGAAATTCAGAAGTTGCATATTGCATTCAAATTGTTAGTTGCTTACATACTTTACTTCGGTCAATATTGTATTTAAATTATTTAGTAGTATATTTTACATCGAACATACAATAAAATTACAATTAATGTACGTATATTGTATTTAACACTAAATTACCTTACAGGTAATTTATTATATAATTGTATTTAATCCAAAATTACTTTTTCAGTAAATTAATTAGTTTAAAATTTCTTTAAACAGTTAAAAATCATTAGAAAATATGTTTGTCTTTATAATACTAAAAATATATATTTGGTAAAAATTCACACCTTTAAGCCTTAAATTCTAAGGAAATAACATATACAATATTACATTAGAATAGTCTGATTTTAGTAATTTTAAATAGCTCTAATTTTATTAATATTGTATTTATAATACATGTTAATAATTTTAAAAAGTTTGAAAAAATCAATGAATCTAAATATGATAAAACATAAAAAAAAATATAGGTCCTAATTTAAACACAAGTTATGTTGCGTACATGCAGAAAACACGAGTTAAAAAATATTGTAAGCCAGAAAAATTAACGGTCTAGTACCTAGTACCTATTGTTTCTTGTTCAGAAAATTTTTTTAAAAATATGCACAAGGTTCCGATATTTAAAGTATTCTTTATTTTCGAGGACAAGCGATATATTAAAAAAAAAAAATGTGCTGAGTATTAAGTCTTAATATGATAATAATAAATTGTATTATAATAAATAAAAAAATAGCTTACAATAATAATAAATCTATGTATGAAATACAAATTAAATTTACTATTATTTTATGAAATACGAAATTTAATAAAATATTAAAATTAATGTCTTATATAATATTATAATGATTTTAACATGCAGTAGAATAAATCTTAGTATATCTTAGAAACATAATTTTTTTACATACCAATAATTTGGTTTTTAAACCATATAAATATTAAATTATAAAAGATAAATTTAATTAACTATTAATAAAATATAGTCACAACGAAATAAATGTACCTGAGGATCGATGATTAAACATTCGCATGATATCACTAACTGAATATAATCACAACTGGTATTATGTATGTTGTCTTAGTTTCATTTCGTCTGTGGTTGTTTGCTATCGGGTTACAAAATGTTTTTTTTTCGTTATCTTTGTTATTTATTTATTTATTTTTAATATCTCACAATTAGCATATTTAACTTAATTGTTATTAAGTGTATTACATAACAGTTACAGTTACAATTTTTAAACTGATGTGGGAATGTTATTATTAATGTACAAGACTGAGTAATTTAATTTCTTCGAAAATCATTTTACTTAGTTATTAAAAAATTAAAATAAATGTCTACAATCGTTTGTGCATAGTTATTAAAAAAAAAAAAAAAAAAAACAAAGATTATTTATATATATTATTAACTATATGAAATTTCAGCGTAATAATATTTTTAAATATAATATATTATTTGATTACGAATATTTTGTGTGGGAGAGGAGGTTGTAAAATTTATAGATCATAAAATGATGATTTTAAAGAAACAAAAACCAATTGGTTAGGTACTATTAATAGTACAATAATTTATTTAAACAGTAAAAAATATTAACTGTCAAGATTAGGACCAATATTAGTAGTACAAATATATCCATACTACGTCCAACTGGGAAGGCTTCAGCCCCTTAGCCCCCCAATGTGTACGACACTGAATGGAAGCATTTGATTTTAGCTAGGAATACAAATTACTAACATAAATACATATTATTTTGTTTTAGTAGATTTTAGTTGTTAACCATTATGTCGTCGGTTCATTTTGGTTCACAAATATATGTTAAATAGCTTGATTGTGGATGGAACCAAAATTTCCAAGTGATCACTTATTTAATCTTATCGGTGTACGAGTATGCACCGAAAATGGATACAGCTATTATTATAACTTAACTTGAAAATCTAAAGTTACAAATTGATAACGATAAAAATTTAATTGAAAGAATAAAACAATCTAACATATAGGTATACGTAAATATTTTTTTCTAAAAATCTAATACGGATATAGTCGGTATTGAACTTGTATATCATGATAATTTTATAATATTAAATACGTTTATTGCACCTTAGTTATGAATTTACATAAACTGTAGTAAAAACTAAACGACAATTGTGCTTATTGTGATTTGCAGTACGAAAATTTACGGAAGAGTTGGGTATGCAATTCACTGGGACCTCGTTATTATGAGGTTCCGAGATTTCATATACTATAAAGTCTAAATATGTAGATAATATTATTTGTTTAAATTTATTTTATAGTTCAATGGTGGTTACTAACAAATTCTATAATTAAATACGCAGAAAATCTGTATCAAATATCAAGCAAAAACTAGGTACTCATTAGCTATTGCTCATAAGTATTTATTTGTATAATTATATAAGAACATTATATCTTGCTAATGTTCAAATAACATTACTCATCATGTCCCTTAAATATAATTTTACAAAAAATATATAAATAATTATTAGTTATAACTTATAAGAAATATTTTATTTAGAGTTATATGATTATAATTATGACTATTTTTCTTTTTATTAACAAATAGGGGAAATTTTAACATGAGCTTCTTATTATCAAGTTGCACAACTGGTATTTTTTGTAATGCTCTATTTTCTTTCAGTTAAGTTTCATATTACATTGATACTTAATGTATTACTGTTATATATGATTAATGTATTCGATTAGACGTATGCAACTAATATTTTGAAAACAATTTTAACGAACTTAATTATTAGAACTTATACGATACATTAGTTTTAAACATGGCATAATATTAACATTTGGTAATAACCAATAGTTTTTATAGTTTTTATATTGGTAATTACTCGTGAATTATTAGCTATTTCTGAGCTGAGGCTGATTGTACGTGTAGTATTTTGTGAGAGTTGAAAGTTATCCATATTTACATAGCTACTATATTACGTATGAGTTGATATTTTAAATATTATGTATTTTTTTAATATATGATATTCTATACTTAATTAATAAACTAATAAAACAATATATGCTGCTATAAATTTAATAATGCAGTTATTTTTATCTAATATTTAAACTAAAATTATTTAACTAGGTAGGGGTAGGTACTGTATTAGTTACGTTATGATTGATTATCATAGTCGTTAAAGTAAGATTGGCTATATATATATATTCTTGTAAAGTTCAATTAGCTAAAAACAAACCGTTTAAATTATTTATATTTTAATGTCTAATAAATAGAAACAGCTAATAATAGCTATTAGAATAAATAGTAAACAATCATAATACTTATATAATTGTAGGAGAAATTATTGTGTTCCATAAATGGACATAATGAAATTGAATGGTTTGATTAAAAAGTATAAACGAAGAAAATAATCATCTGAAATACAAAAGCTATGCACATAGTTTTACTTTGTTAAACTATAAAATTTGTATTATTATTATTTTATTATCTAGATGTCCTTTAGGTTTTAAGTAATTTATTATAATAAACATATATTTTATAATGAATTTTTATGTAGAAAAAATAACCATGTATTTAAATTGAAGTATCAGTTGTTAGCAGCCTAATTATTAATTTATATTTTCTACATAATTACTTTGGATAAAATAAATGTATAAAATCGATTATATTATACATGCAGTTAGTATTCAAAAATTAAATTTATAAATAAGTAAAACAACAAATACTTAAATATAATTCTTTTTAACTAAAAATATTGTTGTTTTGTAATAGGTACTTAATTAGTGTAAACATTGTTTATAACATTTACTTAATTATTATTAGAAACATATTGCAATTTTTAAAACTACGTAAATTCAAATTATACGCATGGTACCTATAGGTACTAACTTAAAAATACAGACACAATAATGCATGTTGATAGGGGAAACGAGTACGCGAGGTAAGATGGGACACTCATTTTCCTCCATAATCAATAATACTAACACATATTTATTGTTTTTGAAATTATCCCATGGAGGTAAATCAAATGATTATTGAAAGTTAATAAACGACTATTAATACAAAATAAGCGTGTTTGTAACTTTTTGTCGCGGTAGCGAAATAATTTGTGAATATTTCAACTGTATTGTAATTTGTAAAATAAGAACAATTGATTTTTTTTCTAAAAAATACTTTTATAACATCTTTATGTACTTCCATAATGTAGGTTTGTATTTTATTTTTTAAACTAATTAAATCTAATTAAATTTAATCGTATAGATACAAACAAAACAAATTATCTTATGTGGGACATAATGGAACATTTATATGTAGTGAAATGGCATGTGTCATTGTTACCCCTCATCAATACTAATTTAGAAATTTAAACACGATATATTGAATATTATTAACTGTTTTTAACTATGTTATTCTTCGTAAGTACCTATACCTATTTAGAACCAAAAAAAAAAAAGAATTTGAGACAATCTTAAGACTGCGTAAAAGATATTGTTTTTAATATTTGATTTAATTATTATTTTAGATTATGAGGGAAGTAAGGAATGTATTGGTTTTACAAAGATGTTTTTTTTTTTTAATTTTTCAAAAGTTTTTCCTTGAGAGAAGAATAACTACCAAAAAATGGCGGAAAATCGGCAAAATTACGGTTTCTCTTATTTAAAATTTTTTTATTTCGTAATTTGAGTTTTAATTGTTGAAACTTGAAAATTTGTTTGATTATTATAGGTGTTCTATATTAGAAAAAAAATTTGGAAACTATTGGTTGATTTTCTGACTAAGTATTAAACTTTGAATTTTTTTCCAAAAATGTTTAATATTTCCTGCAATTTTTAGTTTATCGGTTTAAAAATTTAGTCGAAGTTTAATCATATCCTACTCAATCTTTTTACAAAATATTTTGAAAATAGTGACTGACAATTTTTTTTATTAGCTCTTAAAATTAGAATGTATAACTGAATATTATGATATTTTTTTTTATGCCTGAAGGCATTTTTTCAGGTAAAAATGATGGTCTGATTACCACAAATATGGTATGCTTTCGGTAGAAAATTGCGTCTTATTGATACTTTATTTAGTTGATTTTTGGAATTTCTCAAAATTTTTTCTTTGGTAGTAGAATAACTACCAAAAAAATGACGGAAAAACGTCAAAATTTACGGAAATTGTAATTTTAATGAAATTGATTTTAGATTTTTCATAATAACTAATGCAATTTTGAACATAGGTACTTAAAATTTTTTTTTGAGTTTTCTGATAGGCAGTTTACATATGAGGTAAACTTATGGAACGATTTATCATTATATTATATTGTATTATATTGAGTTTCACTCACTTGCGTGTTTTTTAATGCAATATTATTGCATTCAAATCCTAATTATAATAAACCACTAATTTCTCCAAGGACCGAAGGGACGAAAGAGTAACATCCAAAATCGACCTTTCCACTTTTTTTTATTTTAAATTAATAATTTACCAAAGACTGGTAATAAAATAAAAAAGACTGAAAAATATATTGTTTTTATTTTTAATATTCCTGAACTTTATTATTAGTTTTAAATTAAAATAATAAGTAGGTATATGTTATTTTATTAATTTAGTTTTTTCTCATTTTACTCCATTATAGGGATAAGATGGGACATTTAAAATTTTTTTTTTAAACCGTTTTTTATCATAAGGTATACTATTTTAAGATAAATATTTATAAACATGACAATTTTTTCTTTCAAATGGTATACAATTTTAAAAAATTAAACAATAAATAAATGTTTAATGCCGAGTTAATTATTAGGCGACCCAGGTTTCCCTACTACAAAACTTATTATTTATAGTTTTGTATGTTTCGTTAACAACTATATATTAAAGGGTATAATATAGTATATTCTATTTTAAGATTGAATACTTAATTCTTTATTAACATTGGAAAAGTAATTTTAAAATTTCTAGTCATTTATGTTTAGTAAAGTTAGGTTAATAATAACATTAAAATGCCATGCAAGTAATAGTATATATATACAAAGACATGTCGATATTTTATTATGTATAAAAATAATTAAATATGATAATGGAATATACGATTTACTATGAATATTACGTAATTGATTTAAAGTATAAATATTATTTTTTAACTAATCCTGTTAAACTAATATCATAAATAAATTATCAAAAAAGTAACCGAAGGTTAATTATTGTTAAATTACGTGCGAATATAATATTGAGTTGCATTTGATTTTGTGAGATAACTTAATTATATTTGAAAGGATTACATCTTGCGAGAAAGAACATTATAAAACGAAAAAGAATAATACCTTGAATAATTTATATATAATACAGCTTGATTCTAAATTTGTTTAGTTAAGTTGTTGTTTGCATTTATTATTTAGATAACCTAACCTACATGTTTATTGTGTATAATAAATACTAAATACTCGATTAAAAACAAGTACTTATTACTTATAATATAATCGTGCAAATTATGATAATAATAAAAAAGCAAAATTATCCGACAAATGCTTAATTTATTTGACGTTATTGATGATATGTGTGGTGTTTTTTATTATGAGTTTATTTTACTTGAAATCATTTCAGATATGTTTTTTTTTGAATATATTTAAATACAAATCTGAGAAATATGAACAACATTTTAAATATTCATTTACATAAATAATAAAAAAATATTATAACTAATATTTAAACATAGACATTAATATTTATATTATTGATTACCTTCAAAAAAAAAGTGTTAAAAAGTATTGCGATAACTGTAAATACTACTCGTATTAAACTAATATTCTGCATTTTTAATATAAATATCAGGTTAAAAGCAACTTTATAAGAAAAAAAATAATGGTCTAAAATTTGTAACTCCAACACTAATTATTAATTAAGTAATATATATTATTTATTATTAATTATGTGTGAAAATAATAAAATACAATAATTAGTTTTTTTGAGTTCTTTTTTATTATATTCGTATTATTAAATAAAAAATGAAATATAATTGTAATTTAATTCTATTTTATGATATTTACATATTAATAGGTACACTTTTTTGATTACATTTTACTATTCAGGATACAAATATTTTTTTCAGTAGTCAATATTAGTAATAATACTTGATATATCTTTATTTATGTTAATTTATAACTATGATATGATTGTATAATCTGAAATCTGATATATTATACACATACATACATGATACATCATTCTTTATTTATCTCGATTATGATGTTTTTACTTTTTATTTGTATTATCTAAAATAATAACTAAACCTTGTACAATATAAACATATTAAACATAATTATAAGTATAAATAAATTGTTATCATAGTTTATTTTAATTATAGTTATTAATATTTAATTTTAATAAAAATAAACTATTATATTTATTTCATAATATTATAATATTGTATTATTCAGAAATTTACTAGGTAGTAAAGAGGTTAATAGCTTAAAAAAATATTTATTAGGAATTATTGTCAAATAAAATATTTTATACCTTAATATTTGAATTCAAATTTACTCATTTTATATAATTTTTCAATTTTTATTTGCTTAGATTTTGTCAGGCAAAGAACCATTATACTCACAAACGTTAAATAAATAATTAGTTAATTAAATTTAATCTAAGAAACTTTTCTTTTTTTTTAACTCAGTTATTTGTACAGTTATGTTTTTGCTGTAAAATATTGAAAATAATAATACTGGATTGTACTGAATTAAACATAGATAAGAGATCGGCTAAGTCCTATTATATACTAGACACAGATCTCATAATTATTTTGAACAATTGTTCAGATCAATGACTAATGCGACATAAAAAAATGCATATTTTTAAAAATTGTTTAAATACAATTTTGATTAGTAAACCTATATTTCTTTTTTTATACATACGATATTTAAATTAAAAAGCAAACAAATCGATTTCTGTATTAATTTATATATATATATATATATATTATATGTTTTATTAAAAACAAATATCTTGGTAATATTTAAACAATTCAGATTCAACTTGTTTTAACATAAAATATCGACTATATCTAATAAGTAGGTTTGTGTGGTAGTAAATTGTTTGTCAATTAGTTCATCATTAAATAATATGAAATATAAAAATGTAAAGACAATATTTTAAAAAGATTTCTCTCAACATAAAAACGTGTATTTATATATCTATATAATAAATATACATAATATTAGTTTCGTGCTTGTATATCATTTCAACATAGTTACGATATATTTTTTTAACTTGGTCGACACTATATTAAAAAAAATTAAAAAATATTTGTATGTATTTTGATTAAGTACGTTATAAATCGGAATTAATCATTATGGGTCTGTGATTCTGTTGTGAATATTTAACTATATTAAGAGCAACCGTGTTAATTTTTATTAAAAAATAATGCATTTCTAATATTATGTTACAAATTAAATTTATTCTTACAACACAATATATATTTTAATACTTACGCGTTTTATTATTCCAGACGTTGATGAATTAAAAATAAATGCGAAAATGATGAATGCGATGAAAAAAAAAACTGTTAAGTTCGATCACTTAGTTGGAAAAAATCGCACATTTTCAATATCACTTACAACACAAATATATTTATCGTGCCGAAACGATACGATAAAGCGTTTCAGTGAAACTAACCGATTACTGAGCACGCGTATGATATAACAAAATCTGGTTTGCTGGAAGTGTTTGATCTTTTCTTGACGATTGTTGTAATGGGTGGGTAAAAATCAACAGTAGGATCAAATTATCTAATTTATAATAATTCCTTCGTTCATTTATTCCCACTTTGGTAAACATATAAAAAGTGCATTTTATAGTTTATTCACGGACAATTTTTATTTATTGCATTTAATTATATATTCAAATCACACAAATTATGTATAATTACAAATTCATGATAAATGATAGTGTACGTTAAAAAAAAAAAATTCGATACATTTAAATGTTTTTTTTTTCTTTTTAAACACTTATTAATTAACTTGGAATGATTTTTTTAAAACCAATTCGTTTTTAAGTGTTTAAATGTTTAAATATTCTATACCATGGATTTTCAGAGGGTTGGAGAAAGAAGAGGAGATGTATTTTCCAGTTTTTAATATTATATTTGTCCAAATTTATATACTATGATCACATTGATTTTAAAGTAATTTGTTGCACATATAATACATAGCTGGTAATAGCTTATTTTATCGTAAGTTGATTTATTATTTTGGGTATTAATTTTTTTTCAGTTACGTTTACTTCTCATTGTAAAAATATCTGCGGAAACTCATGTTCTATACATTTAAGTACCTATGTTAGTTTCATTGCAGTATGGATATTGATTATCGGAATACAATTGGGAAATTGTCGATTTAAATTATATGATTTTATAGGGAATTACACTGTTAAGTACGAATGAACACTGAATAAAACAGTATTAACACCTGTAGAAAATGTATAAAAAACAATATAATTATATAGTTTGTAATATGTAGCATAATCGACAATAAAATAATGGTAAAAAATAATATATCACGATAGACGATATTATTATTTTATAATATCATACATTTGATTTGAATTGTATAACCATTTTTGATGTTTTCTTTTTCTGACAACTTATAGTTTGAAAACAATTTGGTATTATGTTCTATCAAAATAATAATAATGAAATTATAGATATAGCTGAACTGGATTATTATTTACATATTTATGGCACACGTAGTTCAATTACTATTGAATAATAAATATACGTGCCAATATATAAACTAATAATTACACATTTATATTATATGAACATGATACATGAGTATATATTTTGGAAAACAAAATAATAATAATATTATTTTAGGTAATTCAAATTCATTTATTTATTGAAACTATTGATATATTATTGACAAAAATAGACGATTACAAATATAGACTACTTATTGTAATATATGATTATAAACAGGTCATCATATATTTTTTATGATAGTTTATTAAATATGTTAACATAAATCTTAGAATTATAACATTTGGATTCTGCAATAATAAAAAAAAATATTAGTTTTTATTGTAAAATAAATTAAATTACTGATTAAAGTAACTGATACATATTTAAATGTTTTAAATTAACACTTTAAAATTATATATTTATATTTTTTTATAAAATTGTTTCAAAATTTATTTCATTTTATGATTGCATGAATATTACATTACATGAATGATTGCTAAAATTTAGAATTTTGTGCAAATATTTTCGATCTATTCATATCTGTTCTAATAATTATCTTATATCATTATTTTAAGTAATATATCATTATATATATAAAAAAAACCATGCAAAGTAAAAAAAAAACACTGAAAAATATCACATTTGTATATAAAAAAAATGTTCATAATGTTCATATAAATCAAAATAATTATTGTTGTTATTACTCAGCAAAACGATTTAATAATATATTATTCTCATTATTCATATTATTCTATTTTAGTAAAAAATGTATTTTAGAGTCACACACTGTCGTTTATATTCTTAAATCATACTTTATATACCGCACGTAATACACGTATAACAGACTTTTAGGTGTTAATTTTGCATTGTAATTTGTAATATTAATGATTTTACAATCACAAAAATAAATTTATAATTTGTATAGTTCTTCAAACTACGATCAGAGAGGTGCTTCACATTCTTTATAATTTAAGTGATTTAGAGTAATAAAAACGATAGTAGGTAATAATAGTCTGCAGTTAAAAATAATGTAGGACAAATATTACATCGCAATTGAAATTATAGTTTTTAAATAACTAGCTGTGTTCAGTAGTGTTTAAAAAAATTATTAATTGATGTTAAACACATGTTTTTTTTTTTTTTTTTTTTGATACGAGATTTTGTAACTAAATGACCGCATTTTATTGCCCTAAAAATACGCATAGAGAATTTGAAAATAAAAGTGTATAAACCGGACTATTTCGTTGATCAAACTCGTTTATTTGTTTATTTGTTTCATTCACTGCAAGACACAACATTTTTATTTCACTCAGCTGCAAGATACTGGTTTTTTATTATTTTTGCAAACCCACCTATATATTAACTCATAGAATTAGCTTATACTTTTAACTAAAACGATAAATTCGTTATCAATTTAAGAATAATAATTAATTTTCACCTTTGAAAAATCGTTCTGGGTGATCAGGTGCATATTTTTTACATTACGTATATCTATTAAATGCGAAAATTATTGGACGGTAAGGTTAGGGTACTTTGGTAGGTAGCTAGTAGCTATTAACAGATTTTTATGGGAACGTTAACCTTGGATTCATATTTTAAATAACAGTTATCATTGTTACAAATTACATGTTTAACACAACTGCATTAATTATTTCACTCTAATACTCTATAGTTAATTTTATGACATGTGGTATCATATAATTATACATTTCAGAAATCGATGTTCTTTATAATATAATCAATATGCACATGTAGAATAAATGTTCATTTACATACATTTTAAAAAAGGCCTAAAAATTGAAATGTGATAAATATAAACAATTCAAATAATATTTATAGTTGTATTTATAACAGACAATTTCCAATTTCTCTCCCCACCCCCATAACTATGAGTTATTATTATATGATAATATACACAAACATTGATATGGGTATGAATGTAGAAGGTAAGGGGCAGAGGAATACTGAAGAAGAGGAGGAATGTGTGAATGGATGACAAATAATGATCGAAATCAGTGAAGGTTAAGTAGGTCCTATATACTCTCTATGATAGTGCTGATTTAACCTAATTAGGAGTATAAGACAAAAAGAAGAAGATATCGATACATCCAACGAAAAAGGTAGTAACTCTATTTTGTCAATTGTTCAGGAGGAGCAAAATAAAATTCAATGTTAATTTCTTATTCTATTTTATTTTTATTTTTATATTATTTTATTATCTCTTTGGTATAGATGGAAACACAATCATTTACGTGGTCGATAAAGAAAATATCCTTTATCAGAATGTAGTGTTAAAAGTCGTTACTTAAAAACGAAAAAAATTGAGTTACTACCTTTTTCGTTGGATGTATCGATATTATATTATAAATAATTATTAAAATTATTGTAAATGAATGAACATTTTTTCAGAATATCAGTATTGTAAGATAAAAGAATCACTTTGTATAAATTTTAAATATGATAGAAAATTAAATAATATAATAAAGGAAATATTTCTGAACTGAGTTAATATTAGTTGTATTACGTGTAAATTTCAATTTGCGATGAAAATTTAAATAAAATTCAAAATATTGTTTGTAATACTTATAATTGAAAATTAAATTCATCAAATTTGTAATACATTTTTAATTATTATTATTTTTATTATTTATTTAATTTAAATTAGTCAATGCAACTACAGAAATTACGTTACTGAGTAAGATAACTACCTAATTATCAAAATATACTTGTTACAACCAAAATATTATAAACAGATAATGCTAGAACAAATTTTTGTATTTCAAAAATTACATGTAACGATATTATTAAATCATTTAACCTAACCTTTGACAGTGAAAGATAAACGTATCTGATGATGTCCATTCCAATCAGAGTTATTGGAATGACTATATTAAATAAAGTTTCAATGATTGCATAATCATATTATATAATAATTTAACCAGAAACATCGATTGAAAAAAAAAATTTTCAACGTTTTTTATTTAAAAAACAATAATTAAAAAAAATCTTAGATGATTGTTGGAAAAATTTCCAGTTTTATTTAACTATTATTTTGTCATCTATATTATAGTATTATACTCTGCAAATTAATGTGAAATAGATATGTTTTGTTTTGTTTACATAATATTTTATTTTTTGAAATTTTTACAGTTATACACTAAAGGACAAAAATAAGAAAATAATTGTATAATTGTACGTTGGAGTATTATTTACAAATAGGTTAAAAAATGTATAAATAGTAAGTAATGTGAATAATTAAGCAAACAATAAATATATGCAATTTGAAGACATGGAAGGTTTTTTATACGAAATTATAATATTATATTATAATCATTAGTGTTTCAATTCACACTATGAAAATACAATTTAATTCTCATTAAATTAATATTTAAAAATATTCAACAGTTTTATTATCGATATACCATTCCATTACGATAACAGCTATACTATTAAAAATATAATATAAATGTGCATGCATTTACTCAAAAACCACTAAAGCCCGGGTTATGGTAACTGTATGGTTATATATGTGGTTATTTTCATCAACTATAGTTTTTCTAGGGTTAACCTTTATACTACTTTTGAATCAATTATACATTTATGTGCTACCCTATCGTATAATTTATGCATTTCATTCAAGCATTTTAAATATTGTATTATGATTTCATTAAGTGTAGTACATGTTTGTATGAAACCATCATTTACAAACAGCATTAATTTGTAAAATAAATAATAATAATAATAATAATCTGGGATGGCTATTTTGTATTTATATAATGGAAGGACTATGACGTATATTGTCGTACTTACTTGAGGATTATAATACACGTTGATTTATTCTTGATAGTCACTTAAAATACAATAATATTAAAAAAATAATATCCTGTCATCAATATAATAGTTTTAGAAAAACGTATTATACATATCGACGTTTAACATACATTTTTTTAATATAATAATTAACATTCATTTGATAACTATATTTATCATAATAAAATTATTGAAGTAATATTATGATGACCTGTTCAAAAATGGTGTGTGTCCCATTGTATGTCCTTAGTTTTTTAACACAAAGATACTAATATAGTGTAGTGTAATATATACACTTTAAAAACACATTTTTTTTTAAAACATTTACTTTTAGCGCATAATTTGTACAATAATTAATATATTACGTTTTATGCGTATATACCTACCTATTTGTATACATTTGTTTTTATTAAGGTTATAGTATTAATATTTTTATTAAAAAATTTTTATTTTCAACAATTTTTAAAATATATATACATATTTCAAAATAAGTATATCGATCGTTATAATTAAAATTATATTTCTTTAGTTTTTAATGTGAATGTATCTAATTAATTAAATAGTAATTAGCATTCGATGTTTATGCAATTAGTGTTTGGAGGACCGATTGTTGACTGTCGTCGAGATAAGTAAAACTGTTATCATTATATTATGTTACTGTTACTGTTATTGTTTTTTTTTTTTGTTTTATTTAATTTTTTTTTATAGATAACCGTAATAACTATTAGTTACTGTATCCATAGAAAAGAGATAAACCGACTGTACCTACCATATAATTATATAGATATGATGGTATTTTAACGACAAAATAAAAACATATATTATCATAGGAATAATTCTCAATGTTATTATCGTACGGTCAAATTATTTCCGCGTTACAATTATGCCTGTAAAATATTTTAGTTAATACATACTACTGATGTTATTATAATAATAGGTATCGATAGCTATTACCGCGTATACCGAGACTTTGGTTGTCCGAACAATCGGTTGATTGAAAATAATATTATCAATTATTATAACTATTGCGAGTTAGTGATCAATAATTAGTATTCGTTTCTGCGAAAAAACACAGAGCATTAGACTTAACTTAGCGCTTAAAGTTTGGATATTGGACAACAACGTATCGTATTTTTGTATCGTATAATCTATAATCGTGTTTTCGCACGTGTGTGGTGAAACATTATTATTTTCGTTATGTAAACGTATATAGGAATTTTAGCAAAATACAAAAGAAGAATCTCTGTTTTCGTGGATGTCTGCGGGTTTCACAGCAATGTCACGGCCAAAGATAATTTCAAAAAAGGAGGACTTTGCTCAGATATCCTAAAATTTTTAAAATGCTTTTTTATCATACATTTCGAGAGAATTGTGCCTTGTTGCATTTTAAAAATCATTTATCGATCGTGTTCTATTAAACGTTTATAATCGTTGTTTTTTTATATTCGTTTAATGGTTATAGCATTTTAATATTTTTTGAAACGTTTGGTAACACTTTAGGTATATACTATAAATCGTTCATAATTTTTAAATTGTAGAAATTATTATCTTCATAACGTTACCGACTACCGAAGAAATTTGATTAAAAACAACACTATAATTGTAACAACTAATTATATCGTACAAAATAATATTGATAACAGTACCCATTATAAACGTAAAACTTAACTAGGGTTTTTTAGTAAGAAGGGCTTTAGCCTAATATAGGTACCATTTTTTATAATCACACATATAAATACTAAAACTGGCAAATTATTTTGAGAGGGTTAAATGCGGTTTAGATAGAACTTAGCTCTCCCAAGCCCTTCCTAATTACGTCCACGATAAAATAGTACCATTCGTTTTATTGTTATAATAGGTGATTTGGGTACATATTTAATCTTATACTATTCCGTTTCAAATAATGCACTCGTCTGTAAGGAAATTGTCTTCTCCTTCACTAAGTAAGTACCTTCGCGGATTTGTTTCTAACCTAAGTATACGAGTATATTACTAAAATCTACGTACTATAATTTGAAATATCATATCGTCATGTTAAAGTCTACATTTTATTATTATTTTAATTAGTTTTCATTACTGTAACCGTGTTTGCACCACACTTGTCTTAGTATACTTGCTACATGTATTCATTTAATATTATTCTGCTATACAAATATATAGTACCAAACACATTAGGAAAATGTCGTAATGATATTGTCACGAAATTCGTGCGATTTTAAAGTGTCGAACGTTAACGACAGATTTAATCTATCCTTTTAGTAAGTAGTAACGGGGCACATTCGTCGTCGGAACAATTTTGTTAAAAACTTCTCTGAAAATTTGCAACGATTTCGTTTTGGACACTGAGTTTTATACATAATTTATTGATTTTTATAGTCAACGTGTTGTAAGTGTTTATATTTTTCTCGGTTCACACGTGTCAATGTTATTCGATTACTTTTGGGTTGAAAAAAACGTTCTAAAAAACGGAACGGTTGACGTAAATAATATTGACACGTTCGGGGAGCTTGTAAGACAACGAATAAGAAATGATAACAACGACAGTCCAATATTGTGTGTTTATATAAAAAAAAAAATATAACATTCAAAAAGCAAAATCACACGGTCAATCCGCAAATTATAATAAAATAACGAGTGGCCTTGAGTACTTAGACCGCAACCGCGTTAGCACCGATTTCATAAGGGTTATCATTACGTTATTTTTTTTTTTTTATTAAAACATATTACTTTTGTGTACTTGGGTTAATATAAATATTCTATAAAACAAACGTTACAAATATAACTAGTTCGAATTACTACAATGGTTGTTGCTGCTTAATAAGAACAATACTGTTTTTCTTCGTGCACGTAAATATATAATATGTAACGTAGATATTATAATTTTTAAGGAATTTTAAATACCGTACTACACGATGTGTCATATTATTTTTATTATTGTTACCGGTAGGCGTATCGTTGAGATAAGGTCTTTGGAAACATAAATTGTTATAACGTAAACGACTAAAGAAAAAAAAAACAAAAAACGTATACATTTTATAGGAACGTTAAAAGATAATAATCAGGGTAAGATTGGTCACTAAAAACCTCACTGGTAATTGACTTACGAAGGGCCTCAGTTATCATTGAATTTACAATTTAATTAAATTTACAGAGTACCGAACATATATTTTATATATTATATTATCAATAATCATTTTTTACCTATTTCATTTGTACTCTTATAGTTGAATTTTATATTTTTAAAAATGCCACATAAGATCAAGGCCTTGTTGGATATAGCCTGTTTGTAGTATAAGCCAATTTGGCATTGACAGTAAGACACGGATTTTGTTTTTTGACTAGTTTTTTACCTTGCTAATTACATTTAGAGAATAGAATATATTTTTCTGTAGTTACCAAAATGTACAAGGCATAATAAACAACTACATGCGTGAGAAATTAATGTTTAATATGAATTATAATAATTTTATGTGTATTAATTGAGTGAATTGATTGTAATAAAATATGAATAAAGATTACTGTTAATGATTTCTAATGAAAACAATATATTGGATTGTAGTTTTTAATTCTATTGTTATTTCCTTGTTAATAAACATTTTATGTAAAATGAAAATAAAACACATACATGATGATTTAAAATTATAATTTATAAACTATATACAAATTAATTCTAAATTTAAAATAATTTTTAGATAATTTAAGCTTAGTATAAAACGTATTGAATTAATACTAACGTAATTAAAAAAAATGACCTCTGAATGTGTTTTATGTCACAAATGAAATAAACGTTTAAACGAAATTCTTTTTAGGTTTTATTCTAAAAATAATTTCTTTAATATAATCATAGAACATTAGCATCACTTAAGCTATAGTTATATAATAGCATGTCGACACTCTTTATTTTTAATAATCTCCTATAATCGAGTATTAATTTGATTAATACGACAAATTATAAATAAATAAGCTAAGAACCGAATTTGTCAGTGTCTGAAATTATATAATAAAGTAGTAACATATATTCTTACACTTAATTTTTTAAATATGTAAATAAATTAAATACTGCAATAAAATAAATAGTAATTGTTAGTTTTGAAATAGTATACGTAAATATATTTAATATATAAATTATACTAATTACGAGCAAATGCTTATTTAATCTTATCTGATTCAATAACATATTAGCGTATAGTCATGCATTGCATTATTATTTAAAAGTAAATATTAAAAAAGCGGGAAGGACGATTCTGGACGTTTCTCCTTCGTCCCTTTGGTCCTCGGAGAAATTAGTAGTTCATTATAATTAAGATTTGAATGTAATAATATTGCATTAGGAATAACTCGTGAGAAATTCAAAAAATGGGTTAAATAAAGTATCAACTAGATGAAATTTAGTACAGAAAGGATACTTTATTTGTGATAATCGAACTATTTGTTCTACCCAAAAATGTGTTTTCATACATAAAATAAAAAACACTACTCGCTTGCAATATAATTTTAATTTTAAAATACTTAATACAATTTATAACTATAATTGTGTATTGTTTAAAATGTTATTATTCACTCTCATGACTTTAATTAAAAAAAAAAATAACAATCATTAACATAATACACGTATTTTTTATATTTATAAATGTACATAGGTATATACAATTTAATTTACAAATTCACTATAATTTTTTATTATATACTTTTTATGTAAAATATATAAATTTAGTTGAAAATTATTAATTAATTTAATTTAGTTTAATTAAAATTAAAATTAAAATTTTACCGTTAATATTGAAATATAATATTTTATTTCAGTTTAATTATAAATAATTTGTTATTATACCAATTATGATGACAACTCCCATTTAGTATAAGATAGGCAACAAAATGTACGAGTAGATTGTACGTATTCAAAACTTAAAATTATATTTAAGGCGGTAAGTAAAATTTAGAATAGTAATACTTTATTCTTTAATTTTCTGTAAGTCGTGTCGGATTTATTAAATAAACGGCAATCATTAAATATTATGTTTAATTTCTTGATTAGTCGTAAAAATAATAGTTACCTACCTTAAAATTCAAATAATACTTGTCTTAAGTACTTTTAAATCTAATTTTGTAATGAATTATAGATAAATTAAAACTGATTATATCAATCAAATTGGTGAAAATATATTATATATGGCATAACAAATTTTAATATATAGCTTACAAATAGAGCATTATTATATAATGTCTTTCTAAATATTCAAACTAATTTATTTTACATTAGTATATCGACGAACATACAATTATAAATCACAATAATTTTACAGTATTTGATTGAATATTAATTGAATTTGTATGCCATTTGTAAACATGGTTTAAACACGGATTCATCGTTCTAAAAAAGTCATCTACGGTTGAATATTCATAACTCTTGAAGGAAATGTGTATAGCACATTTATTTCTTATGTACTTGCTATTTTTTTATTCATAAATAACCATAATATTCAATTTCACTAAAGATTATAACTTTAGAAGCTTATAAAAAAAATTGCGACTTCGATTTTCAAAATATTTTGTAAATAGTTTAAGCAGTAATTAGGCTTCCATACAATTTTAAACCTGTTAAACCCAACATTATAGGTAATGTTAAAAATTTTTGGATAAATTTCAAATCTCTATATTTAGTCAGAAATCAACCTAAAAAATTGTTCTCATACTACTAGGACTAAGACTAAAAAACGAATTATATAAAACTGAGACTAATACTAAAATCAAGAGAAAAATAAATTTGGTAACAATTGGTAGCTTGTAGTTCTTCCTCCATTTAGTACAAATTACGCACACCCAAGTTTTTTATTCGATAGTTGCGTGGATTTCCTCAAATAGGGTCCATTAAGATGCCCCCCCATATAGGAAATTAAAAATTTTTTTTATCTCAATCGTTTGTGCTACGTTAGTGCTGGATAGTGCTGTTGTTTTCGACGTTAGTGATACTCGAAATCCAAACTTATTTAATTTTCAAAGTTTAAAGTCTATAACAATTTTTACACCTGTTGATACAATATTGCATCAGAATAATATTTTATATAGGTATAACATTTTGTGACTTTTTAGAATTAAAACCCTTACAGTTTTTTTGTAATATGGTAGACATATTTAATTCAATAACTCAATTATGTACATTCTACATAATTGTAAAATATCAGATTCTTAGATGTCCTTATGTCGAGTATACAGCGACTAACTTTGTGGTGCTTTTTATAATATTATTTTACGTGTATTATTCCTATTATAGAATTTAAGCTGATAACTGTTGTTAAATAAATATTTAAAAAACATGTATTTAAAATTTAGTTCGAGTATACTAAAAACGAATTAAAAAAAACGTTTAATGTAATTTTTTATTTAGGTTTCATGAAAATTTTTTTTTTATCATATTATTTCTTCATAACTTAATATTTTAATTGATTACTAAATTGTGAACATTTAAATAAGATAAAAATGATGTAAAATAATTTCTCTCTATAGATAATAAAATTTATTTTTAATTCTTTATAATTATAAACACATGTGAGTACATACATAACATTATTTTAGTTAAATAGTTTAAAAAAGTAAACATGAAATAATATAATATTATTTTTATTTCTATTTCTTATCATTTAGAGTACACAAATAAATGTACATTTATCTTTGTCTTGAAGTTGCATACTGTTGGTTTTAATTTTAGGTCATCATAAATCTCCCATATGTTATCAATCCTTCTACACATAGCCACATAATGTCTTATAGTTGACAACTCTGGATTTTTACCGACCGTGAACACTTCGCAACCTCTAAAATAATAGTTATTATCTAGCAATTTTAAGGTTATTGGAATACTATTTAATGGGATATGTACAAATGACTATATCTGAATCATATTTGTTTGTATCTTAATAGTCATTCATTACATCAATAAATAAATGTGGATTTGGTATTTCTCTTATAAATTTTGAAAATGAATTACAATTTGGTGTTGTACAGGTATATATTTCTAAATCGTCAAGATCAATTATTTTCAGTAACTGTTCAATATACAAGTTAAGAACATAAAAAAATATTATCATTCAATTTCAGAAAATTATTTTTATATTCTTAGTAAACAATTTACATTCTTAGATATTTCTTACCTATTGTTTATTATTTAAATACAGATTAAATTAATGTATCCTAAAAATAATTTAATAAAGTATTTATATGAATTATAACCATTATTAAAATACTTACTTTTTAAAATTAAAATATCAAAATTTATGTTTAAAATAATAAAAAATTAAATTTATATAAATTATAAACATAACACACAAACGGACGACAGTAACACACAACTGTTGTTTAAGAAATGCCAAAATTGAAAATATTTCTAATTCTATATTTCTTTATTTTTGATATATTTTTATAGGAAATATTGTTGTATTGTTAAAAAATTATATATAGAAATTATTATTTATGTATAGGCACATTATGGTCATTGTATGTAGTACTACCTATATATTACTATTTTGAGTCCGACCAGTTGTACGAAATACTATATATTTATTATGAATTAGTATAATAAAATTGTTATAGTTTATTATTATATTATGCAGTAATTGTTGTAGTAAAATAATGTAGTATTATATTTTGTATTTATATTAAACGTGGAATTAATGGATTATATATACTAATATAAAAAAGAGTGAGTATTACTATACTATTATTTCTAAGGTTGTGTAGTATTCATGGTTGGTGATAATCTACAGATGTCAATCATAGGACATTATGTGGCTATTTGAAGAAAAATTAACAATATATGGGAGATTTATGATGATCTAAAATTAAAATCAATGGTATGCAACTTTAAAACAAAGGTAAATGTATATTTAGTGTACACTAAATGATAAGAAATAGAAACAAAAATAATATTTCAATTATTTCATATTTACTTTTTTAAGTTATTTAACTGTAAAAATCTTACATATGTACTCATATGTGTTTATAATTATAAAAATTTAAAAAAAAAATTTTATTACCTAAAGAGAGAAATTATTTTCCACCATTGTTATTCTGGGGAGAAATATGTGAAAGAACAGGTAGCGATTGAGTTGGAGTACTTCTTACTGTCCCTGTAACTATTGACATTGCTGTATTTAGTTGGACGTTAATTTTTTCAAAATATTCCTGTCAACTATTCCAATAGGTACCTTTTTATTCCATCGGGACAAAAAAATATTTCAAAATTTAACAGTGATTTTTAAAATATATTATACGCTTTATTTTCCGTTTAAATTTACTTTTTATTATATTGAATTTTGAATTTCATTTAATAGATAGATAATATTCTACATCAATATTCGACGTTTAGATAGTAAACCAAAAACTTACCTGCGAAAATCTAGAAATACAGTACGCGATAGGTTATATACTGTATTTTACACGGTACAAATTAAATTTGCGTTTGCTATAACATGTATCTATAAACAGGAAAATTAACGATAATAGCAATTAGTTGTTGAACATTATCGACAACGTTAATTAAAGTAATTATTCGAAAATGTATTAACAAATAATTATTACGTTTTGATGTATTTATTCGAGATTATGTACAAAAAACAACAGACATATTTTAATCGACGTTAATAGAAAGCTGTAAAAGTATTTAGTAAAATTATATTTCATGATTAAAATGTTAAATTTTTTCATATGATATTTGTACACACCGTGGAAGGCGGAATGTTTTTAATTATTTTAACTGTATTCATAATTTATTGATTTTCAAGGACTCACAATATACGATTCTGACATTGAACTGCTCAACATTACTGATACGTGATGTAATTAATATAAGCGTGTCAATAACATACATACTATATTTTTTAAAAACAATTTATTATAATTTTTAATGTTTACATGAGAAACGCGCGAGTGAATAGTTTATAATATACTTTTATGTTGTGCTTTATCTCATTATTTCGAAAATGTCAGTTTTGTTTAACGAGCCACATTTAGTTTCATAATAATAAATAAATGATATTTTTGGATTTTTATTATACATTAAAATATATTTAAAGTTACATACGAAATATACTTTTTGTTTAAAATAATTCAGATTAGATTTAATTAACCATATAACGGGTATTTAATTTATTATACTTGGAATATTTCTATTCATTAACAAGTGTAGTCTTATGAATATATAAAAACAGTTAAGTGAACAAGTCAGGTTAACGGTATATTTTTAAATTATATTGGCAAAGATTCAACAGTACAATTTTTCATATCTAGTGATATAGTGGTCGGAACACAAGAACACTATCAGATACGTTATGTTAGGCTATTGGCTATATAGAAACTAAATGAAACATGATAGTATGATACAAATTTTTAAAGCTAGCGGAGGATATAATCGTTGCATAAACGTTAATTTCATTTTGTTAACGATGTGTTAAAGTTATTCAAAAAGATCAATTAGTTAATTCTTCGATTTTGGGTAATAATTTTAACGATATCTAAAATAAATTATCCTTGAATACGGAGGAAAATTGTTTTGTAACTTATTAGGAAGTGATACGAGCACAACGATGTGATATTAAATTTAATGGCTTATCAGTTGAACATTTGTAATATTATTATATAATGTTTTAATGAATGATTTTTATACAATCCAGCATAATACATGTAACTCTACTACGCCACGTCGTTTCGATAGATAAACTCGAGACTTTAACGTCATAAAATTCATGAGCTGTAAAAAGTTTACAATCTCGAGACTTTCAAAACAATGAAACGATAAATGATAAATGGCTAAGAAAATAACAATATAATAATATATAACATATAACTATAATAATTTATTTAATAAGTTAAATTTATATATTAATTATATGATCCCAGAAGCTTAACTAAATATTTCTAGGGATCTTAAAAAAAAAAAAAAAAAAAATGAAACATATATCGTGTTATCAAGTTTATTAAAAAAACCTTATCACAATTAATCAATACAACATTACAACTGTTTAACTATGTAATAATCTTAAACTATTTATTCGTTATTACTGCACTATCATATCATTGTCCAAAACACTTGTAGAGCAACAGAATGTTGGTCGAGCATGAGAATCTTAATCTTGGGGGTCATGGGTTCGAGCCCCACGTTGGACGCCATTTGTAGTAAATCGAAAAATAAAAGTTTTAAAATTATGATGCTGGAGGGTTCTTTACTCAAATAGGATTATTGTATAAGAATTATGTATTTATCTTCTTACTAACAGTCTTAATTTTTTAAATAAGTATTTAAAATTAAAATTTTGAGTGAAATCTATGAAATAAGATATTTTTATGTCGGTAAACACCCAAAAAATAGAAATAATGATCAGATTATTACAAATATGGAATGCTTTTGGTAGAAAATTGATATTTAGTTTATTTTTTGAGCGAAGAAAAATTACCAAAAAATTTCAATATTTACAGAAATTGTAATTTCAACGAAAAAGATTTAAAATATTTTATGATAGTTAATACAATACAGTATTAATAATAAAAAAAAACCGGAACTGTTATTACATTAATTTTGTCTTAATATAAAACTTTGAATTTATTATATAAGTATAATTTTTTTCTTAATAATATTTACTTTGCAATTTTGAGTTTTATAGTTTGGAAATGTACCTTTATTATCTAAAAAGTATAAAATATATTTCATTAATTTAAACTTATTGGTCATTTTTAATATGATAACTTTGTAAAAACCATACAATTTTGGTTTTAAATTCATATAAAAATTATAGCATGGATCATTGTATTGTAAGCAATTAATTGATTCATTCGTGGACATCCATATATTCTTCAATGTTGACTACATCAACGTGTGAAATAAATTCTTTAATAATTTTTATTTTTGTTCACTTTCCACATAAATATTTTATATTATTCAATTTCAGTACATTTAAAACTTTGTATACAATATAAGTAATATAAGCAATATAAATTGTGATAGTTAATCACAATTTCTCTTCAACATACCTTCAATAATCTTCCTAATCTTCCTTAAACTAACGAATTTGTGCGTTTTGTATTGAATAAGATTTTTTTAAATATCCAGTGTTGCATCAAAGATGATTATTCAATTAAATAACAAACATTTCCATTATATATATATTATATGGAATTAGATCAAAGAATAGTAGAATAAGAATACATAAATGAATAAAGCCTCCAAAATCATTATGTCAATATTGTTGTCGTCACTTTTTTACTTGTAAGTACATTTCTACTTATTTTTTTTAAAATTTAAATATAAAACCAACCGTTATAAGCTTTAATAGAAGTATTAAGTCAGTCTATTATTGAAGCAATAATCTTAAATTGAACTTTTACAACATTATCATACGTAATACTCAATATCTCTAATATTAATTCGAGTTTTTTTTTATATTAAGTCCGTGCTTGATAAGTTTTTGATTAATATAGTTTTTATGTTGTATATTTTTTTTGTTTTAAGCTATAAAATGAACTAAATCTATTTTATCATATCTCTTATATTTATCCAAGTGTTATGTCAGTTATCAAATCCAAGAAACTTATAAAATATTTTTTAATACTTATATTAGGTACCTATATAAAATTGTTTTTATCAAATATTCATCTAGGAAATGTGTTTTATTTTTTTATACATTATACATTTATTCATTTTAAAAACATAATACTACAATAATATCGCCCCTATAATGATAAAATATACATGTTATATACTTACAACTCTAAAGAGTGGTAAAATAGGAATACAATCGCATCATTCACGAGCATTTAATTACCTGTATATACATTATTTCTATTAATGTTCAATTAAACTTCTCCACGATACATGTTTTAGTGGCACTATAGGTTGAGTATTTATTAATTTTATATTTTGTCATTAGAGTGTCGAAATTCGAATTAAAGAATTCTTAACTATTGTCAAGTTGTAATAAAAAAAGGTCTCGGTAACCTAACAAATAATAGTTACCTAATGTGTTTAGTAACTTCTTCGCCAGTTTTTGATTTTAATGCAATCACCCAATACAAGCGAATTTCGTAAAATAATCGATAACACATAGTAATATATACTTTATATTATTGTAGTTATAAATATTTTGTTTAGAGAATTATTTCGATTAAATCAGCTTAAAACAAATAATTTATTCTATATACTTTAACTGTACGTCTAGTAAACTGTCTACTCACTGGTTTATGTAATTCGTATACTATTTCATTAATTAGAAATTATTTTATTTATCAATCGTCTGGCTGTTAGAGACGTGATAAGTAAACGTTATCGATGTACGAGCTTATTAGGATTATCCCAACAAGTCAATAACTTTATGATTTTGCTTTGACATCGATAAATCTCTCCACTTTGTAAACAATTTTAAAATGACGTCTTTGTATTTATTACCAGGCTTTTTAATATTTATTCCATTGTTGGATTAATGTGCAGAGTTTCGAATTAGGTAAATTGAAAATTGGAAAATAATAATTGTACAAGCCCAGGTGTTAATCAAGTGTTAATTGATAAATAATTTCTTCCATATAAATTTTTAATTGTTTTTCGTTAAAATCGATTTATGCATTGCCCAACGTATCCTTACCACTATACCATGTTTTTCTGATTGTATATACTGTTTTTACTAGTGGGATTAAACCAATTGTCAAATGAAAATATTTGTCATTATTTAAAATTGTTTTTTCTTCTAGACCATCATCATTAGTAGTAGTATTAAATGATAATAATAGACTACGGTGTATTGTAAAATTACACGGTAGAAAAAATATATAATTTTGTAGTTCGTGTAGATGAGCAGGACAAAAAAAAATATTCACCTTGAAATCGATTCTAAGTTCAGATGACTCGTTCATAGAATCCAGTTTATTCAACACTGTATAAATCACTTTCATACCAAAAGTTAATATTAATTTATAATATACGATTATATTAAATAATTACATTAGATATTTTAAATATAATTAATACTTTCTCTTTAAATATAACATGTTTTTACTAATATGTTATATAATGTTATGTTAAAATTAAATTAGTGAGACTCGTATAAGATATGACAGAGTAACGGAGGTCATATATGTTGATGGCTGGGCACGGGGTAGAGGGGAATTGTACTGTTCAAGCACGGAGTGACGGGGTTGGTGGGGTATATGGCTCGTTTGACAAAATAGATGGTGATGGAGATATAATATAACACCTTAATAATCGATAGGCACAAATAGTATTAATAATAAGTCGTTATAATTTAAATTTCTGTTAAAAATTTGTCTATATTTAATTTTTATAAAATTCAGTTTTAAATACAAACGAATCTATGGATTATTTATCACCAATTATAATTATATTGCACATATTGTTGACGAGACAAGTCCAAATAATAAATATTGTTTGAATAATTTCTTTATGTTTAAGTTACAAATATAAAAAAAAATAGTCTATGTGCCTTATGGGTTGAGGGTATAATATATATATTGTATATAAATTTGTAAAAGTTTAAATTGGTAAAATATACGATTTCTATTAATTTTCATAATTTTTAAATATGATGACATAGTGACATTTAAAATTAAATAAATTATATCATAATAAATAATAATATTGATAATAATAGGTATATTATTATGTTTGAGTATCTATAATATTTTTCTCTTAAAAATAAAGATTATGAAGAATTGTTATTGTTATGTCCATGGTCGATCGGAATCACAAAAATTTCTTCCTATTTAGTCGCGTGGAAGGGAATAGGCGATTAGAATATTACGAGTTTGTTGAACTTGACCGTCAAACTGGTTTCTCAAACAAGGAACTCGAATTCGCAGATCACAGATGGCACATATTATATGTAATTTAGTTAGTGCTTAGTACTGTTCCAAATCGGAAACAGTTATATTTTCAAATGTCTATATTAGTTTTATATTAATTATGTTTTAATATAGTGTTTTTTTTTTTTTTTAATATACATTTAGAAAATACTTCATTATAATATTTTAAATTTTGTAAACAGTTTATTCGTGGAGGACGCTAACTGTAGTAATGTAAGTTATGATAATTATAAAAACTTTGAGGATTAATTAATTACTAAATTTGTTTTCATAATATTTGGGTAAAATATCACACAAATATGAAAAAATAAAAATAAAATCAATATAAGCCTATACAATATTATTAATTTAATTAGAAATTCGTGCTCTTTTCATTAAAATAATCTTTAAAATTCAATTTTTCATTATTATATATAATAATAAAAAAAAAAAAAAATACGAAAACGATTTGAATAATGTGACAATAATGCTAAAAATTATATTAGTATTAATTTTTGTATATCTATGATAAATATTGATTTAAAAATATTATAAATGTAAATAAATAATACATGTATAATAATTATTTTCTTTATCAATTAATTAAGCTATGTTACAGGAAGCTGTTTATATTATAATGTTAAGCGACAATATAGTATATTGTAATATATTTATAATAACGAAACAATTAATGAATCATTATTTTGAAAATTAAATGTTAATGAATTCAATTTTAAATATGAAGATACACGAAATGCCTAATGTTAGTATTTATAGATGAATTTAATTTTTTTTTTTTATGGATGAATAGTTTAAAAATGTCATTCAAGGTTTTTAAGTTAAAAATCATTTTTCTAGTGGTATTTTAAAAGTTAAAAAAACGTACAGAATATTGTAAAAAATATGACATTTAATAACTGAATATTAATTTTTAATTAATTAGATTATATTTATATATAACACAGTATTTTTTTAAAAAAAATATAATTTTACAGTTAATAAATAAATATACTATTATAATAACTGTAGACGATGGTAATGTTTCAATATATGAATAATAAATACGTTTATAATGTACTTAAGTACCTACTAGCAATTTTCATTTTATTTTATACAATCACTTTACTTTATTTTTCGTTATATTAAATAAATAAACTTATTATTTAGTTTTAAAATACATACGAATTATTAATATAATAATAATCGTTATAAATATCGTAATATATAACGATTGTATAATAATATATTTTGTTTAAATGAGTTCTAATATTTGTAAACGTCGTAATAGACGTAAATTATATTTTAATAGTTATAACTAGGTATTATAATAATTTGAATTTAATTAAATCATAAAATCGTTTATTTTTTTTATTTTTTGCTGATCTTTACTTATCTTTTGTATATTAATATAATGTATAGGTTAGATTAACCGTTAATTGTTTATTATTTATTAAATATTAAATCTTAACACAATATAAGATTTTTGTCCTTTAAACACGCGAGGTGGTTTACTTTCGGTATTTTTTTAATTCGATATTAAATACAAGGTAAAAACCTTGAGAAAGTGTATACATTTAAACATATAAAATATTTGATATGGAACTTATTTTACTTTTATTTTGCAATGCTGAAATATTTTCAAACAATTTGTATTAAAGATACTTATTCCTGTAGATTCTAAACGAAGGGAAGAATGCATTGGTTTTACAATGATATAATTTTCTTCTTTTTTTTATGTCTGAAAGTACGATTTTGGGTAGAAATAATGGTTCGATTACCATGAATAGGGTATGCTTTCGGTAACAAATTGCATCGAGTTGCTTATGAAGCACAAAATATTTTATTTGGAAGAAGAAAACTTACCAAAAAATGGCGGAAGACAAGCCAAATTACAGTTTTTGTTATTTAAATTTTTTTTAAATTTGTGATAACATATTAAGTTTTGATCGTAGGGATTTGAAAATTGTTTTAAGTATTAACATAAATGTTCTACATTAGAGAAAAAATTTTAGATTAGTTAATTTTTTGACTAAATATAGAACTTAAATTTTTTTCCAAAAATGTTTAATGTTACCTGCAATTTTGGTTTTAACGATTTGAAAATTTTACAGGAATTTACTCATACATTACTTAACCTATTTACAAAATATTTTGAAAATCGAAAGTCAACTTTTTTTTTGTAGATCTTCAAACTTTGACATTTTACATTGACGTTTGATTTTTGTATTTTTAAAAGTCTTAAGACACTTAAAAACAAAAAATAACGGTCCAATTACCACAACTAGGGAATGCTTCTGGTAGCAAATTTCGTGTTACCAATTACTTTATTTTGCTCATTTTTGACCTTATCAAAAGTATTTCCACAAAAAAAAAAAAACAAAAAATTACAAAAAAAACAGTAAATATCGTATTTCTAATGCAATATCATTGCATTAAAATATTAATTATAATAAACCACAAATTTCCCCGAAGACCGAAGGGACGAAGGTGGAACGCCCAGAATCTTTTGCCCATTTTTTTAATATTGTAACAATATTAATTTTTTTTAAATTTTATACTACTAACATATTTAACGAAGATATCTAGCAAATTAATTTAGTGTATAAAATATAAAATTAATACGAATTTATGTGGTTTATTTCATCTGGATTTATAGATCTTGGATAAAATAATATAAATTAAAAATTAAATTAATAAAATAAATTTAATAGCAGACAATAACTTAACTTAACTATAGTTTAATTTTTTTTTTATATTAACAAATTAATTATTTTATAATACATATTTAATAAAATATTATAAATGTAATATTCTATAATAATAACAATTATATTAAACTATTTGTAAAAAGCTGGATATGTACTTTTTACAATGATAATATTATAAGATATAATATAGGTTCAATGTATAAAATACATTATTATAATATGTATAATACTCATTTGAAATTAAGTACCTAATGAATTATTATTATAATTATATGAATGTCATATATATATATATATATATCCATTTTATCTAGTTATTAACTAAATATTTAACAAAATTGGCGTTTTATGTTTTAGAAATTTAGTCAGTACCTACTATAATTATGTAGTTACGTAAATTATAAATATAACATAACATACATATCATAAATACAATTTCATAATGATATTTCTCAAGTATTTTTTTGTCTTTTTACGAACCAATATTTTTTAAATTAATATATAAATATAAGTGATGTTTAAAAATAAAAACACACAATCATCTTACAACACTTGGTTAAATATATACAATTATTATAAAGTTATTCTTTATTTAGTTTCTGTTGTATATTCATTATACTATACTATACAAGTTGTTTCTAAGGTTGAATATTTAAACACGTTTAAGTTTATCTCTTAAGTACCTAAAACAGTCTATTTCATATGAGTACTATATTAGTAGGTACTATTTAAGTAAATATTTTTTTTATTAAATTATTCACCACATTAATCTCAGTTATTACAA
This sequence comes from Eriosoma lanigerum, assembly GCA_013282895.1. NCBI lineage: Eukaryota > Metazoa > Arthropoda > Insecta > Hemiptera > Aphididae > Eriosoma > Eriosoma lanigerum. Next base: position 61,439,115 of record CM023357.1, read on the forward strand.
AAAGTATTTTTTTTAACGATTAATTATGTTACATGACTTTTTTTTTTTAAAAAGAGGAAGAATATACCTATTCAAATATGTCCAAAACGTACATTTTTACTCCTTTGGGACTAAAATATATTTTAAAATTCACCGTGATGTTTTAAATGACTTTTATTACGATTCTAATGTATGCACAGATAACATTCTTCTTGACTTAAATTTTATACTCTAAGATAAGGTAAATTTATTAAAAACTAAATATTATTTACATATTTAACGAACACTTTTTTTTAGTACATTATATTTAATTTGTATTTAATTATTATTACTATTATTTTTTATTATGTCCAGTAAGTTATATTTAATGTTACATTTCGTGATGTAGTTTTCGATATCTTTTTTTGACAAATGTGATAAAATAAAAATTTATATTTAAAATCATAATTCGCGTTTGATGTAGGTTTGAGGTGCCTCACTTCTAGCCCCCAGCTTGTGACTAATTTTTAAATTAAAAAAAAATATTAGTTACGATTTTTTAAATATATTTAAGTTTTCTTTGTTTTATTAACATTTATTATACATTTTACACTTTGTTTAAAAAGATGAATTATAATATATTTATTATGTTGTGTTACTTTCCAAAATATATTATTATTTAATTATTTGTTTTTTGTTCAGTTAACTCTTAAGTTCAAGTTCAATACTCGAATCAACAACACTCTGATCGATGCAAAAAGAATTTCAAAGATACGAAAATAATTTTGGTGTAATTTTACTTCTAAACATTGAGATGATAAATTATTGTTATACAATAAATTTAAATAGTGATTCAACAAAGTAATTTGATGGGCATAATATTTTTTTAAATTTATGAATTTAAAACTTTTCAAAATTTTTTAAAACATTACGTCGAATTTGATTAACAAATAATCATAATATTTTATCCCAAATATTTTAAATATACCCAAAGGGTGGCCATAAGGTTTTGATATTGAAGCGGAAAAAGGGTACTTACTAGTTACAATTTAATTATTATTAGAATAATATAATACTATTTAAATATAGCTATTGAAACACATAAGTACCTATGTGCCTCCTCTATAGTTAAATTATTTACTATATGCCTAAACCAAATAATAACAAAATTGATAAATAACATTATGAATTTAATTTCAAAAATAAATTATTTTTATTTTAAATTTAAATAACTTTAACATATTATGATATCTGTGAGAAATACTATAAATACTTTAATAAATTATTGACTATAAGTTCTAAAACCTTTTTTAATCATAACATTTTATTTAAATTTCTTGATGCAGGTCAAAAGAACTTTTTAAAACTTTTCCGCAGCTTAAACATCGAACGTTTTTGTGGTAAAACTATTTCACCCTATTTAACTTCTATTTTCAGAAAAAAAATCTGAAAATTTCCTTAAGTAAGACCAAGGGTTCTTATGAATAAATGAAAATGTTTTTAAATAAAAACTGAGATTGTATTTGAACATATAAGACAAATCAATGGATTTACCATTATGATGATATTAATAAATAATTGATGCACCAATTTTTATTGAAAAGTCAACAATCACTATAATATTTTATTTTTTCTATCAGACATTTTATTATTTTACTAGAATATTAAAAAAATGTATACCAAAAAGGCATATTATACATTTTAAAATTACGCATACATTTTACCTACGTTTCGATCAATAGACAAGGAAAAATACATAGTTTTGATGGTCAAACAAAAATAATATATAATACAGGTAACCAGTATTGAATACAAAAAAGGGAATATGATTATACTGTATTAAATTGTTACATGTCGAAATCGAATTACGAAATGATCAATTAATAATCGTTAAGATTATCAATAATTTCATATAAATATAATGACAATAAATGCACTCGCAGAACACATAGGAAGAATAACATATTTTTTTTATAAGAAATGTTTATTCAGTACGTTATACGATGTTATATTATGAAATATTAAATACTTAATTAAAAATAATATTATTATTCTGAAGTTATATTGCGTATTTATAATGTTGATGAAGTAAACAACATTCGTTACATTCGTATGAATCTACAAATGCTACGGAAGTAATATAATCTTTATCAATAAATTTACTTTTGATGATTTGAAAATAAATCTACTTATGACATTTGTTTTATATATTTTTAAATACTCCGTAACCAAAATATTTATTATTTATATCACAAATCGTTTGAATTGAAAATCATTGATTTTTAAAACTATTTTTAATAATGTTAAATTATTCATTTAATATTGCATTTACTTAATTTAATATTTTATATTTCGAATAGGTTAAATTCGTTTCAGTTAGGTGTCTTATATTATATCTATATATTGATAATTAAATTTTTGATCTAATAAACATATTACATATAATTGATAGAATATAACGAACTATAATTGTGATTTATACTAATTTAAATCCTAGACGATCAAATTATCCAAAGTTAAGATTTAATATTTATCGTTTCACGTTTTATGAAATTAATATTTTACTTACCTTAAATAAGACGGTTTAATAATTTTAAACAAATACTATTTACATTAATGTAAAATATTTAATATTAATTTGTTTTAAAATTTATTTTCATTCAACTTATAACCATTTTAACATGGACATGTAATACATTTTAAAACGGTACGATATAACGAAAACCCGTTGTTGTGGTCACGACATCAGTCTTTTATTTTCTATGAAACGTACGAATAAGTATTTCTTTAATTAATTTTAAAATTTTGAATTAATTTTTTTCAAAAAATATTACATAAATATAAATATAAACATAATATAGAACTTATTGTATTTATATAATTATGTGAATTATATCAGAATTATAAATTTATATTTTTACTTAAATCTATATTAGGTATATGTTTATTCTGTTTAAATTAGAGTGTTTATTGAAATTTTGTGAATTGAAATTTAATTTATGATCAAATTATAATAAACATATTTTATTTAATATACATTATTATAATTTTTATTATTTTATTTTTAGAAATAATTTACAAAAATGGCTGTGAATTTTTTTGGATTTGGAATATTTCTGCTCATTGCCTCTCCATGTTCTTCTATCAATATATTTCAAAAATTGGGTCAAGCTTACCGCAAAAACTTAATTCAATTTCGCGAAGATCCTCAATTCGGGAATAAACCAATATTAAGCGAGTACGATTTTATAGTGGTGGGTGCTGGAGCAGCAGGAGCAGTTGTCGCTCGACGATTGGCTGAAGTACCTGAATGGAATGTTCTACTTTTGGAAGCCGGTGGTGAAGAATCATTGGTAACTTCTGTCCCTGCTATAGCTCATTACTTCCAGTTTTCAAACTATAATTGGGGGTATAATACAGAAAAGGAAGTGCACGCTTGTAAAGGACTTATAAATAAAGTTTGTCCATGGCCAGCTGGCAAGGGACTTGGAGGAAGCACAATAATCAACAACAATATGTATACAAGAGGTAATGTTAGAGACTTTGATCGTTGGTCAGAAGCCGGAAATCCAGGATGGTCTTATAACGAAATATTACCTTATTTTTTGAAAAACGAAGACATAAACGTACCTGAATTGAAAAGATCAAATTACCACGGAGTCGGAGGTCCTATGCCAATTAGTTATCCCAGATATAAATCTAAGTTAGGCGACACTTTCTTAAAATCAGCACCTGAGGTTGGAATGAGAGTTGGTGATTACAATTCTCCAAATAATCATGTGGTTTTTTCTAGAATTCAAAGTACAACATTTAACGGTAAACGTGTTACATCTGCAAAAGCATATCTCCAGGAAAATCAAAACAATTTGCACATAGTTGAATTTGGATACGTAACAAAAATATTGATTGATGAAAATACCAAATCTGTACTTGGAGTTGAGTTTATAAAAAAGAAAAAGAAAAGGAGAGTATTTGCGAAAAAGGAAGTCATAATATCTGCAGGAACATTCAACTCGGCAAAACTATTGATGCTATCCGGCATTGGTCCGAAAGAACATTTAGAAACATTAGGTATAAAAACTATAAGTGATTTACGTGTTGGGGATAATTTACAAGAACATCCTGCATACGCTGGATTAAATTTCGTTATAAACGAAACGATATCGTTTGTCCCAGATAGATTATACCGTAACCCTATAGACGAATCGTTTAAAATATTGGAAGGCAAAAGTTGGATGTCAGTTTTACCACCGGAAGGGGTTGGCTATGTGAAGACCAAATATAACGTGAACCCAGGAGATTTGCCTGATATAGAGTTTATTTTTATTCCGGGAAGTTTAGCAACAGAAGGAGGTCTGGGCGGAAGTATCGGACGAAGATCAATGGGCATACCTGATGATTTGTACTACAGATTGTTTAACGGTTCATTGACCAAGGACGCTTGGACAATTTGGCCAATGTTAATGTATCCTGAAAGCAGGGGACAGGTATTTTTTTCACGTATTAAACAATCATTTTTTTATTAAATGTAGATTGACAGGCTATTATATATATATATATATATATATATATATATATGTACAATGTACATAACAGCAGATAATTTATATTTTTTATTCATCTGAAATATTCCTTTTAGTTATTCAACTAACAATAATTAATATGAAATTAAAATACATTTTTAAACACTATATTTTAATTTTTAACGCATGATTTGTAACATAATATATGGTTTTTTAAAAATTAAAATCACTACGTTTAAATAAGATCGGTTTAATAATATGTTTGTAATTTAATGGCCGGAGAATAGTGGTTAAGTCGACGCCTTTTATTAATTCAATTATTTCGGATATTTACAGGTTCGGTTACGCAGCACCAATCCGTTCGACAAGCCTGTGATCAACGCGAATTTTTTCACCGATCCTATGGACCTGAACCGCCTAGTGGAAGGTATAAAGATGGTGGTCCATTTGAGCGGAACGAAGGCTTTTCAAAAATACGGTTCGAATCTGGTGAGGAATCCCATGCCAGGTTGTGAGCATTTGGCATTTGGATCCGACAATTACTGGGCTTGTTGTGTCCAGACGATGACTATGCAAATGCATCACCAGAGTGGTACGTGCAAAATGGGACCGAAAAGTGACAGAAATGCTGTCGTTGACCCCGAATTAAGGGTATACGGTGTGAAAAAACTTAGGGTAATCGACTGTTCGATCATGCCGACTATTACTGGCGGACACACCGTTGCTCCAGCGTACATGATCGGCGAAAAGGGTGCTGATCTGCTAAAGTCTACGTGGCTGACGACATCGGTCCGGTAGTTCAATTCTCGACACGATGTCGCCGAGATTCATTGACATTTAGTACAAAATAATAAAAAATTATTCTAAAAAAATGTCACGATGTCGATTTTTTCGACGAACGTTGGCAATTATAATTGAATAACGATTTCACGGAGACAATTTTATTTATTAAAATATTTACAAAAATACCTAAATATGATTTATAATCTAAGTTTATTTTGTATACTTTAAATGTAATTATCATAGTGAACCGTTAAAATCTAGTCTTTTTGTTTATTGTATAAAATATTATATTCTTATTTACCATATTTGATTAACATTATTAATTTTATAGTTTATTATTTGACAGCAGCAAAGGAGAAACGAATCTTATTAAAAGTATTATTAGATACTATAGACTATTTATTCATCGACATTCTTTTTCGAGTAAATACCTATTATTTATAATAAATTTGCGTGTACGCTATGGACGTACTCCAAAAACACAATAATGATGGCATCATTAGTATAGAATAAAGTATATAATTATAAATATGACATGTAATATAATATGTAATACAAATACAATTGAAAAAATGAATGTTTTGAACATTTACAAATATAAACTTGAAAAAAAATAATACAAATGGTACAAATATTTAAGGTTTAAGGTTTTTAGGGTTTTAACAAAAATAACTATTTAAATATATGTAAAGAATTAAAAATAAAAACAATGTAAATGTTGTTTTAAAATAATAATTAAAGAGGAGCATAAAATAATTTACATGATTGAAAATACTACAAAATACAAATTACATAGATTTTTAGAAAAAAGCCACAATCACAATTCTTGTGTTATTTATTATTGTCAAACGGGAAATTGGTAAAATCACAACCTCGAATATAATGTATAATTTTTATAATATAATTTACAATAGAAAAAAAACATTTCAAATTATTATCAGAAAATTGTATCCAATTAAATTGGTGAGCAAGTAAATATAAAAAATGTAAATGTTTGTAAAAATGAAATTTTAAAACAGTCATTAATAATAACTGACAATTGAATACAAAAAATAAATTATTCAATTATAAAATAAATATAAATTAGAAACAAATTTTTAATACAGAAAAATTAAGTGGATTATAATATTTAATATATGCATAAAAACATTGAAATATCGATTTGGATATAGAAAAAGATTACAAATAAAGATGGACGATGTTCTAGAATCATATCGTATAATAAGCAATCGACAGTAACCGGGTTTTGTCCTATTAAAATAATATTTAAGTCAAACAGAATACCCATAGTAAAAAAAAAAAAAACGAGGAGAAAATTATGAATTTAGAAAAATAACAAAGTGTTGGTAAGAAATATTGGATATAAAGGGCAAAAATGGTCACCGGGGTCTAGGACACATTTTAAAATTAGTGGGAAAGCGATATATGTACCTGGAGAATGAAGTGAGACTGACATATGTAAATAAATTAAAACCTAGATTTTGTAATGATCCGCTGCATCCACGGGAACTAGTAGAGTTATTAGATAATATGGTACTACGTGTAAAGTATATCATATATACATACAATATTTCTGTAGTTTTGAGTGATTGTGATTTCCCGTTGGTTAATTTAATTCTAGTGGATGGATAGGCGTCATCTAATTTACAGTACATTGAAATTATATAAAAAAAAAAAATAAAACAAATAAGAAATTATGTATAGCTGGTTATAGGTTTCTATTTGAATACGTCTTCGGAATGATGTTTATATTGTCTATTTGCAATGATCTACAAAATAATAAAATAAAACAATAATATTAAAACGGGTGTAACAGAAAAGTTAATTAATTAACAACATCATATTATCTAAAAAATAAAACGAATGTCATAAAATGTATTTGAGATACTTAATTCTATTATTATCTAATTAATTATTTTATAATTTTTATTTATAGAATAGTTTATTATATAATATATTTATTAACTACTCGTATTGTTAACGACATTAAAATACAATTTATATTTTAAGACAAAAAATTATTTTTACTCAAATTAATAATATGTTATAGCTTTATTATTATTTTAAATATTTTTTGTCTATACAATCATACGTACTGTCAATAATTTTTCACGTATGTTTATTTTAGGTAAATATAAAAATAAATTTAACTTGAGTTAATAATGAGTTAGTAAAAAATCGAATTAACTAGATATTAACATTTTTTAATTAACTTATTAATTTAGTGGAAATTTAAAATATCATTAACGTTCCCAGAATTACATTTATAATTATCAAGTTTATAAATTATAATGTATTAATGCTTACTTTATGTTGTTGTAATATTCTAATGGCGATATCCCAAATGGTTTATACCGTATCCAATTAAAAGTTTAATGAGACTTTCTGTAATTGAAATTTTATTTTAATCACAAATTATATATTTTTATATATACACTTAATTTGTATTAAGTATTCGATAATTAAAAATAACTTTGACATTTAATTCCATTTTTTATTTATAAAATCATAATCAATAGGATAATATTTATGATTAAACAATGTCCATCACGAATATAATTATTATTTTTTGTTAGTGTTCGGTGATCCCCAGAACACAACTTAATTAATTAATTAACTTACTATTTTTATTTGTACAAGTACGACACTACACTGTGTCATAGGGGTGGATATAGGATTTTGTTTTGTTTTTGGGAGCCCAAAGATTTTCAAAATAATATCAAATACATAATTATAATAAAAACCTACATTTTTTAAAAAATATAGTTGTTCATTAACTTAAATATTAGATTAACGGGGAGGGGAGCAGGACCCTGTGGCCCTTCCTTAAATCCGCCACTGCTATAGTAAGTCTGGGTATTAACGAGTTAGATTAATTATATAACAAGTTAGGGTTTTTAAGTATTTACTTAAATTTGTATTTTTTTTCTAAATTTTTAGTTATTTAGTTAGGTAATAATTTTTTTTTGAAGTTAAATAAGATACTTTATAGAAAATAAAATATTTTAGTATTTTCATTTGTATCATAACAACAACAATTGTTTCTAAATATTTAAACTAAATTAAGTTACATTTATTTCAATATTTAATTAATGACTTTTAAAAGTAACTATTAAATTAAAGCTTTTAAATTTAATTAAAACTATTAAAAATATAGGTAACATAATATTCAGCCTTTAACTATCCTTTTAGTATCCCTTAAAATATATATATATATATAGTAAATAGGTATAGGTACTAAAAATTATTATAATAATATAATTTATAATTTATTTACCAGGATGTTCCATTTTTTCTTTAATATACATTTGATTTTCCCAAACTGTTCTCCACACATTCGCTTCAATAATTTTTGTAAACGAATGATTTATAGTCCATTTAGTGGGGAAAGATGGATCGTGGTTAACGTTAGTAGTTTGATTTTGTACAAACAATTCAGGATGTGAATACATAAATGATAAAATGTGTATTAAGAAATTTTTCTTGCGAAAAAATGGGAACCATCGTCTAAAATTAAACTTGATATAAAATCAAAACTAAAATGTACCTATTATTTATAATTTACCTGATAAAGTTTTGAACGTCTTCGCAAGTTACATACTCATTATTGGAATTTTTTATTGCTATATATATCATATCTTCCCAATTAAAGATCGACATAATCTAAAATGATTGTTTATGTATTATGTAGGTAGGTTTTAACCTATGATATAAGTACTTATATCATAAATTGAAATATACCCTAAAGTCTTAGCCATTACCTATACACTACCGTTAGTTTTAGTCTAAATAACATAATGAAATAATAACATAATGCTAAACGACGTTTAAAAAAAGTACGATTATTCAAAAAATATCAAATAATTATAACATTAAAGTTGAAACTTATCGAATATCTCTGCTGGAAATAAAAATTATTTGTCAGTTCGTAAATCGTATTTTATTTAGTAAATTTGTAATAATATTATTATTGCAAAGTTACAATTATTTATAAATTATTAAATTAATTTAACTAATTATTTCAATATAATCGGATTTGAAAACCAGCACGTAAAAATGTTAAAAAGTTGAACATTATGTAAATGACATAATATATTTCAAAGTATATACTTGTATATATTGCTGGATTACAATAAATACAATGTTATCCGTCTCGCTGCCTCAGCAGTCAAAAGTATACACTAAATATTTTTACCTAATGTCAATAATATTATTAGATACCCTGTGTATTATTGCTATTTCGGGATCTTTATCAATATCACATTCATCGTCACCAATTGAATAATTACTATCAGTGTCACCGCAATCATTACTATCATTATTGTCATCATCGTCATTATCATCTTCATCATCATCATTGTCATCGTCTTCATTATCGTTGTTATTGTCTTCTCCATTATTATTATTATTATTATTATTATCGCTTCCATTTTCTCCGCTCCCGTCATCGCTATCATTTCCATCGTAATCACTTTCGTATGCGTATTCTGACGACGAGCTGTTATCGTCGGACGGTTCTGAATCGTCTTCTACTATGTAATATCGGGTCGGCAAACATTCCGAATCGTTGATCGAACGGTCAAGCTTAATTCGTTTAATGTAATGCCGTTCTGGCAACGGCGCCGGACGTTTTAATGCCTTCATCATAGTAGGTAGATGCAGATTGCTGTACTCGAGCTTAATACTTTCAATGTTTTTGTAATGCAGTTAATTGTTTAAGCGAATCGGTCGGAAATAATCGCATGTACGTGCTAGCCCTAAGATGTCTTAGGGCGCAGTGAGACAATCCGACGGTGAGTCTTGTTTGTTGAAAAATTTTGTTTAAAAATTACGTTGCGAAGAGACCGCCGTTGCCGTCGTTGTGGACGTATGGTATTTTTAAGCCAACACATTTTTTTTTTATGCATACACTTTTCAACGGTTTAAACAACAACGACATTTTTTGAGCCAGAACAGTTTTAATAATTATTTAATTATTTATTTATTTATCACCGCAGGCTATAGTAAAGTAATATATTACTTTAAAATAATTAATTAATTATAATTAATAATTAATTGGACGTCTACTTTTTCTCTTCTCTTTATATTTTTAGTAAAATAATTTTTTTTTTTTTTTGATTTTCATTAATTATTTACGAATACGTTTATGAGAATATGTTCGACATAAATAGGTACTTGTGTTTTTTCAAATACTATATACGGTTCATATTTATATTCTAAATGCATATATTTATTTACATAAAAATTATATTTATATATCAATAATTTACATTTCGATTTGGTCATGACATAATATTATATTATATTATGCGCATTTAGAAACAGGTAAACTTGAAAAATATTTAGATGTATACTTCAATATCACATGATATTTATCAGAAATCGATACCGCAAAAACCCTAAAAAAAATCGTTAAAATAATTAGATTAAAATATGTTAGTTAATATTTTTTAATATGTTAGGTCTTGGTTCTAAAGAAAAATAATTCAACAATTTTGATTGCCAAAAATTATTTTGAACATTGCGATATTAATTTATTAAATTAATTTAATTTAAATATGAACTATGAAGTATTTAGAGGGCAGTTTTTTGATGATGCTAGTAATATGGCAGGAGCTTATTCAGGATTACAAGCAAGAATAAAAGAAGTTTGCTCAAAATAAATTTAAAAATAATTATGTTATATTTTTTTAGAGAGCTTTTATATTATAATTTGCCATATAATGTTTTTACCATTTTTTTCACACAGAATTATTTTATAACATGAAATTATTTAAAAAATATTTTCAATGATTTAATAAATTTATTTATTTTTCAAATTGCATATCGTTATAGGTAATACGTGAACTGTTAAATTGACAAATTCACTTAAATTATTTACCTACATTTCATAATAATTATTAATTACTTAATTATTTATTTTTAACTAATAATTACGCATGTAACACATATTTTGTATACATATTCGTATAATATAATATTATAAATATATATTGTTAAACAAAATGAGCCATTTTTCTGAAACATAAAATTTTCCACGAATTTTCGTAATTTTTTCAAAGCGGTGTAGACGATTTCTTTTTCTACATTTATTGTAATATCAAAATACTTATCATACGTCAATAATAAATTGTCATTTTTACATTAATACGTACTTGACTGTAGGTACGGCGAAGAAGAGTGTTTTTAGCATGCCCGTATAATAGAGTTTCACCCTATTTAGAGATTCAAACCCCCCCCGAAATTAAAAGTAGGTATACTTATAGGTATAGTTTATTTTAATATTATTATAATTAAAGTTTGTATATTTAAATATTTTGTATTTTGGGTGGGAAGGGACGATAGGGGCAAACGCCTTTCAGTTCGGCCTTGATAAAAATTATATTAATTGTAATTTGTATACACAAATTTTTTTGTAACCAATTAAAAAATTACGAAAAAAACTACCTATAACTTATATTAAATAGTATTTTATTATAATAAAAATGTGGATGCATTTACTCAAAAATCACAGAACCCCAGTTATGGTAACGGTACCTATATATTATATTGATGTGTTATCCTATTGTTTATTTATGCATTTCATCCAATTATTTTAAACATTGTTTTATGGTTTCACTAAGTGTACAAAATTGTAGGAAATCATTTTATACAAAATAATATTATTTTGTAAAAAAAATAATCTGGTCTAATTATTTTGTATTTGTATAATTGGTGACTATGACATACACTATAATACTTACTTGCGGATAATTATGTATATAGTATTTTGAAAAATGTGAACAAATTAAATACTGCTTTAAAAAAAAAAAGTTATTGATATATTTAATTTTGAAATAACGTATTTCAATTAGGAATTTTATTTGTTACGAGCAAAATCAAGCAGACGTTTTTTTACTCTTATCTGATAAATAACTTTGGAATAACTAGGAATATTAGAGTATGTAATGTATTAAATTATTATTGAAAAACGATTTTTATATAATGTGGATTTTTAACATCTATTAAAATAAATACATTTTTTAATCTTGGTTAATTTTTATTCACAGTTATAGTGTATAATACTTTAGTGTTTAAGACCATAGCATAATTTACAATGCAATTTTAATTTTAAAATACTAAATACTTCATACAATTTATAATTAATTAAGTATTATTTAAAATGTTATTATTCAACCTCATGATTTTAATTATATATAAAACTAAAAAATACAATAAACATTAAAACTACCTATATAATACATATAATACATATATAATTCATTTTTCATATTTATAAATATATACTTATAAATTACTTATTTATAAATAAATTTAATTAAATACTTGTTTAATTAAATTTACCAAGGGATTTTTGTTATTTATTTCATACCTTGTAATCAATTATAACTACAATCTCAATAATATAATAAATATATATTTAATTAAAATTATTAAAAAAAATTAATTTTGTTTAAAATTAAATTTCATAATATCTTACCGTTAATATTAAAATATAATATTTTATTTTAGCATAATTTTGTATAATTTGTGATTGTAAAACTAATTATTACAACTCCCATTTATTAAAAGATAGGCAACTACGTTTTAATTAAATTTACGTATTTAAAAACATAAAATCATATTCTTATTAGAATATTAGATATAAATTCAGATGAGTACTATAATATGCTGTAGGTAAGTATTGTCGGAATTATTTGATAAACAGCAACGATTAAAAATTGTGTTTGATTTGTTAATTAGTTATAAAAATAATAGTTACCTTTAAATTAAAATACCTAATACTTTTCTTAAAGACATTTGAAGCTGATTTTATAATGAATTAAATATAAATTATAACTAATTATATTAATTAAACTGTTAAAAATATATAATGTATGACATATCAAATTTCAATATTTAGCATATAAATAGATCATAATTAGTTAATTTTTTTTAGGATTCTCTTTTAAAATTAATAAGCTAATATATTTTACACTAGTATATAATGGGAAATATTTAATAATACAAAACAATATTTTAAATCTTTATAATAATCGATTGATTATAAAATTCATGTTTATACCATATTCATCGTTTTAAAAAAATCATTCAAAGACCTAAAGTAGAACATTCATAAATCTTGAGGGAAGTGAGTATCGGACATTATAACATTAATTTTTTCTTTAATACTTAATATTTTATAAGCAAATATTATTAATTTATTATTATTATTAAACTATTTATATTAGATAATATCAGTTATTACAAGTATAGGAATAAATTATTTTTAAATAATGCATAATTATTCGCGTGATTTTTGAAAACCTATGAAGAGGACTTTCAAATTAAATTAATATATTTCTGTCAATCATCAAAATATGTATCTTCTTATTCCATCGGGATTATAAATTATTAAAATTTTAACAGTTTGTTTTCAAACGAGGGCATTAAAAATTGAATAATATATTTTATTTTCCCTTTATATTTACTTTTTTTAAAGTACGATTAATGCTGAATTTTATTTGTTGGATAGATAATTTTCAACAGCATACATAACATAATTCAACAATATATTCGACGTTTTTGTAGTAATAAAATAATTTACTAGTGATAATCTCAAAATAAAGTACGTAATAGGGTTATATACTATACCGTGTACATATTAACAACAATTGGACATTTTATATATAATTGAAACTTTTACCTTTAATGTAAAATATTTTTAATAACAATGTAATATCTTTTAATAATAGCATAGAGTTTTAGTACTCGTATCGATAATATATGATTACATTAAATAATAACATTAGATATTTTAAATATGATTAACCTTAATTGAATAACTAATCAATAATAAATCAGCCAAATAAAATGCACAACTTCTCTGCCGTTGCTTTAGCGACTGAAATATTATTTAAATTTAATAAAAAATTGATTATTTAACAAATGATCAAATATCTGTCTCCTGCTTTCGGGATACAACAACACGGGTGAAATTGTCCATGTGTCTTTGTTCAAAGAACCATTATACATTTTGTAAAATAAATCGTTAAATTGTCCCATTATTCTTCGAAATATAGTTCTGCCAACATTGCTATTCGATGTTATACTTCTCAAAAAAAACATAAACTCTATATTAGGTAAATCTCCTGGATCCATGTTATATTTATGTGGTCAATCCCTTCTGCTGGTAAAACAGATATCAAAATTTGGCCTTCCAATATTTTAACTGATTCCTCTATAGGATTATGTATTAGTCTTTCTACGACAAACGTTATCGTTTGGTTGATAACGAAAGTCAATCCAACGTATGCAGAATGTTCTTGTAAATTGTCCCCATTTCATTTTACATTGTCCCCAATTGTCAGATTTGGTATTTTCGTCAATCAATATTTTTGTTACGTATCCAAACTCAACCATATGCAGATTGTTTTAATTTTCTTGGAGTTAAGCTTTTACAGATGTAACATGTTTACTGTTAAATGTTGTACTTTGAATTCTAGAGAAAACCACATGGTTATTCTGAGTGTTATAATCACTTACTCGCATTCCAATCTCAGATGTTGATTTTAAGAACGTGTCACATAATTTAGATTTATATTTCGGATAAGTTTATTGGCATAAAACCTTCTACTCCATGGCAATTCGAATTTTTCAATTCAGGTATTTTTATTTCTACGGGTTTTAAAAAAATATGATAGAATATCGTTATAAGACCATCTTGGATATCCAGCATCAGCCCAAACATCATAGTCTTTAAAATTACCTCATGAATATATATTATTATTGATTATTGTGTATCCTCCAATACCCTTGCCAGATAGCATTGGGAAAATTTTGTTTATAAGTTCTCTGCAAGCGTACACTTCTTCTTCTGTATTAAACCCACAATTATAGTTTGAAAATTATAAGGAATGAGCTATAGCAGAGAAGGATGTTACCAATGATTCTTTGCCGCCGGCATCAAAAAGTAGAATATTTCATTCAGCTACTTCAGCCAATCGTCGAGCGATAACTGCTCCTGCTGTTCCAGCACACACCACTATAAAATCGTACTCGCTTAATATTGGTTGAAATAAATATATAATACCAACAACAACAATAATATATACATACAGTATATTGAATATTACATTCTATATTATTTTTAATATGATTCATATTAAAACATTTTTACAATATTATATATCTAGACAAATATTTTTTTTAAATGTTTATAAAATATTATATTGCTGTTCTTATGTTGTTATTTAACCCTTTGTTTTTATATAATACAAATTATATAAATATAGGTTGTAAAATAGTCGTTTTAGAACGTCGAAAGGGTTTTATTTTTTTACTTGTTTATTCTAGTTATTTGTTTTAAAACAATAATATTAAATGTCGAATAAAATATGTAACCTTATTATAATATATCAGATAACATTTAAAGTAATACTTACTTTTAATCGTATTAATTCGATAGTTGGATTAGATCAAGTTAGCTATTAAGTACGTTATACATTTATAGAAAATTATATAATAATCTATCAAGTATAATATATTATACTGACAGAAAATAAAAAAAAAACAGGTATAAGAAAACTTTAGATTTCTGTATAAGGTTCTGTACTATTATGATTATAAAGCAATAACATAGCAGGTTACACAATGTATAAGAAACTTTTAATTAATGTTTTGTATTATATGTATATGTAATGTAGGTAACGAAATATGATTCATAGCTTTGATCCGTCGGGGTATAAAATATATATTTTAAGTTTTAGAATTACATTCTTGGAAATATTTGTATTTATCGATTCCCAAAAAGTAATGTTAAAGAACAAACATAAAAGATAATATTTACGACTTGGGTAGGATTTTTCATTTTTTACGGCACACCGATTTTAAAACCATACTTTTTCGTGGTGATAAAATTTATTGCTTTAGCCATTCGGAAATGAATGTACGAGGTAACTGACTGTAATAATTTGCAATAATTGAAAAAAAAAAAAATTTTAATTGTTTGACTTTTTTATCATAATACCTATAATATGTAATTAGTATTTTACATTATGTAAATGATATTATTATGGAATAAATGACGTTTAAGTTAATTAATCGAAATTTTAAATTGAGAATATTATGAACGTATTATTATTTTAATAAAAAAATATTGTACACAAAAAATTATTTAAAAATATTCAGAACACTTGTTATTATTAAAATATATTTTATAATATATTATTATCGCGTATGAGTTTTGAATATTTATTTTATTAATTTATGTTTTTGTACACAACTACAAGAGATGAATAAATATAGTAATTATTTGTTTTGATGTTTTTGGTGATCGATCTATCGAAAATCGTATTTCATGGTAAAACATATGCATATTGCTGACAACATTTTTTCGATGCATACAATTAAGTAATGTACATGTAAACAGTATGATGATCAAAACTTATACCATATGTATTTTAATTTTTAATATTTATATGTCCTTACTTCAATGATTTTTCTCATAAAAGATTTGTTTTTTTTATTATTTGTCATGTCTGGTAAGAATCACTTGATAGTCTCTTACCAAAAGTTATTATTTAATGATTATAATTCGAACGATAGACAATTACCTATTATAATAATATTATTCGAATAAATAAATTCTAGTACTCCAGAAATTTCCTGAAAGAAGAACATAATTAAATTAAAGACACCAATACACGAGTTTTTTAATTTTAATGATAACAAAAAAGGATATTTTGTTAAGTGAATCTTCTATAAAAAAATTGTATGCAATAATAAAATAAAATAAAATTCATTCACATAATAATATTGCTTATTATTTACAAAAAACATATTTTATCAAACTGTTAACCTAAACTGAAACAACATTTTTATTATACCTAACTTAACCTAACTTTAAGTTGAGTGTATTTTTTTTACTCACATATATACAGACCTATAAGTATATTGCTATTCAATTGGTGTAGAAAAGATTTTATTTATTTGTTATTAACAAAAATTATCCTAACAATACCTAAGTCTTGTTATTGGATACTTATTTTGTTATCATTAAAATTGATTAAAAAATTGATTATTTTTACGATCAACATTTAATATCAATGTCAATTATCAAATAATTTATTTTGAATATAATTATACCTAAATATTTGACTTCCTTGTTATAATTATGATTATAATCATCTCAAATCGTAAATGTTTCACTATCAATTAAAAATGTGTATTAATGTATTATAAATATACTCTTTCATATTTATTATAATATTATAATAAACCGTAATACATTTTAATATTACTCTTAATTCCAAAATTTTAATGGGTTATTAAATAAAATTGTGATCTACTATTTTTAAGAAAAATTAATAATTGCTTCAAGTTACGTGTAGTTTTTTTAGTATTAAATTTTCAGATCTTTAAATTTAAAGCTGTACATTTTTATTAAATATAACTATGATAAAATTTTAAATTTTAATGTAATATTTTTAAAGTTTTTTACTGCGTGTCCACGAAAATAAGAAACACTTAATATATCGGTACATTATACAGGTTATTTTTTAATTCTGTTTATAGAACATGAAAATAGACTACTAAAACAATCATATTTCTAGCTTACAATATTTTTAACTCATGTATTCTGTGGATATTTGTTTGATTTAAAATTATATCTTAAATTAAACACATCAACATTTTCATGAAAAAAAATATAGTCTTTAAACATGGCTAATTTGAATTATTTTTATTATCTAAATTCTAAGTATTGGTCAAATAAATATATATAAATAAACTGTTTATAAATTAACATTTTTTTTCAACTTAATTTAAATTTCCAAAGAAGTAATTTTCTATGTTTTATGAATTTTTAGATTTATTTGTTTAATTTTATATTGATTGAAATATAAAATAAAAACTTTTTTGCATATAATAAAAAAATAAATGTTATTTCCCTATTATAGGTATTCCATAAATTTTTACCGACTGAGTAAATTTCAATATAATGTTAAATATGTGATATACTCGTATTATAAAGGCGAAGATAATAATAATACATGTAAAAACCATATCATTATGGCGATAAACTGAAAAATTTTATACCTAAAACTATTAATGTTAGCGTTAAGTATTTTTTTCAACTAGATGATTTAATTGATTTAATAAAAGTATAAGATCATGAAGATAATTTATGCTATAGGTCATTTTGTAATGTCATCATTTTAATAAAATACTATGTTTAATTTTTAAAAACTCTTAACAATAATTAACCTTTTATGTTAAACTATTATGAACGCAAATATAATTTATGTATGTATGATTTATAAAAATTATAAATAATATTCTAACTTTTATGCTTAATATTTTGAATAATTTTCATCAACGAATATTGTTTAAATAAAACTATTCGGAGAATAGTACCTACAATTAATGTTATGTTCAAAAAATCCATTAAACTGTTATATTTATCGAAATTAAAAAAAAAAAAATGCACTTACACTCTTTTGTTATCGATGTTATTCAATTTAATATTTAGTAGTAATATATAAGTACATAACATACATTTGTAAAAAATAATAGTTGTCCGTTGATCAAACGGATTTTGTAATATTACGAAATGATTGTTACGTTAAGACAAGCTTATAGAATACCGAGAACTATCAATCAGTCATTATGTTCAGTGAAATAAAATTAAACAAAGGGTTTTTTAAAAATATACAACGTATTGTTGTCCTAAAAAAACAAAAAAAAACAAATCGATTTATTGTGTTTTATGGATAGGATCGATACTGTTTTGATTTTAATGTCATATTTCATAATTAAAAGTAAAGTTTTTTCTCTGTTACATTATAATTTATAAGATATATTATTTATTGATATCTGGTCAGAAGCTGAACATTAAGACATGATTTATTACAATAATAATCGATTTTGTTGGAAGGATATTCCATATAATTTCGATAATAATTCCGATAATGTGTAATCTGTTATTAATCTATTTTCGATATGAATTGTCTTGTGTGTAGATTAGACGATAAATATGTCTGCGTCACGACTATAACGTAATTTTGGGCTTTTCACTAGGCGATGTTGGGCAGCAAAGTTTCTATTCTAAAAAATATTCGTTGTTCGCCACAATGATAACATAAAGTTGTTATGAGATAAATGGGATAAGAATCTTATACAGAGGTTTTTGTCTTTTAGTTTCAAACGACATTGATATGACATTGATATTTGATACCGACATATAAGGGCACTACGCGAAATACCGGTTTAGTAAATCGACGTGGAGAAAGGATTGTGTTAAAGTGTAATATTACTATACTACAGCTTTTGTAACTTTACTATTTTCAAATCAATTCCCGTTAAAACCTCAACAGAAAATAATAAATATGCTATCATTGACGAAATTTAGGTAGGTATACCTGAAGAATATTAATAAAAACAGTGCATCTCCTCCAAATTTTAAATAAATCAATCAATTCGTACTGTATTTCTCTTCATTCGTCATTAATCATATATAAAATAATTATATTATTTTATGATATTATGAGTCAACATAATAATTTCAACATTGTTTAGCTCCGTAGTTTTATATAATTAACCGTTATTCTATTCATCGTCATTGCAACGATGAATCAGAATAATCGAATAATTTGAAACTATAATATTTTTTTTTTATTTATAATTTGAATTTACAAAAATTACTAAAATATTTAAGTATTGTTAGCTTTGATTTAAATTAGTAATGAAGATGATAAAAATGTTGCTGCCATCATTCTACAGTCTGATAAAAGTTATTATCCCGTAGGGTTCCATTAAATTTAATTTTGTTTTACGTAAATACTTAATTTATTACTTAGAATTATATTTTAGTAAAAAACATATTCAGCTATAAATAATGTAATGTCAGGCTAGGGAAGTTGATTAAAATATACGCAATAATTATTTCGTATATATTTAAATATTACATAATAATATAATTATAAATAGCTTTAATTCATAAACTTTATAATATTTTTTTATGTATAAATTTATCGGTGAGTTGTTAAACTGATATCATTATTATATCTATTAAAATGACATATAACATGGGGTTAGATTTATATAAATATATGAAATATTCAAATTTATTACAGTTTAAGTAGGTAGGTACATAATTAAAAATTACGATAGTAAAATGGGTGAAATTTCGTAATTAAATTTCTTGTTCATGCTTGTTGGCTTTTTATCGAATTTAATAGTAATTTATAATAATATAAAAAAAAAACATTGGTTTATTCGACGTTATTGGATAAGACAAAATATACTTTATTATCGACAAAATAACAAAATATTAAACTCATATTACCTAATTTCAAAGCACAGGTCATACAATATATCACATATACGAGGTGACGATCAAAAACATATACAATATTATTCAATGTTTATTATTGTAGTTTTGTTTTTTGACTGAATTTTTTAAGTTTCACCAAAGTCTCGTACACAAGTTTAAACGCATAATAAGTATAAATATTAATACGTATCGATAAAATTATTTAGTATGTTTTCTAAAATATATTATTGACCCGAAAATGTCAGATGTAAAACGTAGGTACCAATAGTAAAATTGTTAAACCGACCGCAAAATAATAAAAATAAAATAACTCTGGTAACATACGGACTTCAGGACAAGTTATAATAGGTTACTGAAACACTGCAGCGTAGTTCAAGTTTTTATCGCTTTTAGCACGTCCAAAAATGTTAATCTAAAACTCGTAGATTTGTTTTTATCCTACTCCCGAACACCACCTTATTATTATTGTTATTAATGTATTAATGAAATTCGTGCTTCCGAACATCTTCGATGGATTACCAACAATTGATGGTTTTTATTGTCTCGTCTCGGACGTTTTTATTTTTAACACTTTAATATTTATAATCTGTGTACTCGAAATGGCATTCGAGATCTGAAAAATTGTCAACGACTTTATTATTATAATATAATATTATGTGTATGGCGGGTAAAACACTTCAGTCATTCGAACGTAAAATAATCGAAAAATAAAAATGTCTGCTATGCGTAGATAATTTTTAACGATTAAACATTGGTTGCTGGAGATTTTATTAGAATAATCGATTAAATTAGAATAATACTTAACGTAATATAAAACGATTGTATCATCTTGATATTACCAATTCATAAATACATATATATATATATATATATTTATAACTTTTTACTTTTCTTAATGTCGGTTAACAATACTAAATGTTACTCACTATTAATAACTATTGGATTTATTGTCAATATTGAAGGAACATAAATGATAAAACAACTGCCCAATAATTATTATTATAATAAGACGATTATTGCGTTATCAGTTATACTTTTGGTTAGCCAACTATATGAATTCAATCAACTCTGATTGTGTTTATTTTTTTTGTATTTTAAATTTGTTTATTTTTTGATTATTTGAACATATAGTAAAAGAAAATTGTTATTTTTAAATAAACCAATGGTAAAACGTACAATTTTTTTGTCTTTACTTTAGTATCACTAGTTTTTTTAAAGTTTTTTATTAGAACTTTACTATAGGAAGCACTAAATATGCTTAAAATTTTCGTACTTTAAATACATTTTTTTCAAACATCGTAGAAAATCATTATAAATTTAAGGTTGAATATTCAAATTTGAAACAAAAAAAAATAAATATTTTTTCATTCACAATGACACAATGACTCAATGTTACGTACTTTTGATAAATTTTGTTCAAAAAACAAAGTAAATCATTATTAATTTAAGGTTGAATGTTTAAATTTGACGCAAAAAATAAATTTTTTTTCCCCATTCTAACGGTACATTAATTCTCAATTTTCGAAGTTTAACTAAAATATTTTTAAATTTCATAGCAAAAAACATAAATTTAAGGTTGAATGTTTAAATTTGAAACAAAATAAAAAATATTTTTTTCATTCAAAATGACTCAAAACTTTCGTACTTTAAATACATTTTTTTCAAAAATCGTAAAAAATCATTATAAATTTAAGGTTGAGTGTTTAAATTTGACGCAAAAAATAAATTTTTTTTCCATTCTCAACGGCATATTAATTCTCAAATTTCATACTTTTATTCAAACATTTTTAAAAATCGGAGTAAAAAAGTAAAAATTTAAAGATGAATGTTCAAATTTAAAACAAATAAAAATTATTTTTTTCATTCACATTAAATCAAAATTTTTTGAAAAAAAAAATTATTTATTATTTTGTTTTTTCATTTGAAAACATAAAATTAAATTAATGATGTTTTAATACGATTTTTGAAAAAGTCTATATCAAGATATAGTTA
>CM023357.1:61471683-61601706 GCA_013282895.1 Eriosoma lanigerum
AAAGTCGGCAAATTTTGTATGCTTTAATAGTATTTTTTTCTTATTTATGAAAACCTTTTTTCGTCTATAATTAATGGTCCAAAATTTGTTTTGAATATTTACATACTAATTTACGATTAGTTAGATTTTAGAATGGATTGGTTGATATTTTGGCTAAATATAGAACTTACTAAATAAATAACTATAATAAATTACAATATATTGAGAATCATATTTTCTAATGCAATATCATTGCATTAAAATCTTAATAATTTCTCTCTCATCACTAATTTCTCTGAGGACCGATGGCACCAAAGAAGAATGTCCACAAACGGCCTTTCCCACTTTTATTATTTTTTTAAATGTTTAGAACAATATTAAAGTCACATATTGAAGGTTAAATTCACATGTTAGTGTTTAATAAAAATGATTGAACGTTTTTAAAATTTTTCAAAAAACAATAGTATAAATGTGACAACTAAAGGTTAAGTATCTAATATAGTTGAATTTGAAATGATAAATGTCTTTTTTTATTTTGAGAACTATGTTTAACTTATGTTTTGAAGGTTAATGTCACCTGTTAATGTTTTTACATTAAATGCAACATTTTTTTTATCTTTTGTCAAAAATAATAGTAAAAAAGCGACAATTAATGGTTTATAGTAAAATTTAAAAAAAAATTATATATTTTTTATGATTAGATAAGGTTCAAGTTCAAATTATATTTTGACAATTGTATTTTAAAATTTTTCAGAAATTTAATTTTTTGTCGAAGAACAATATGATGAGAGATTGTTAAATTCAATGTTGTTAGATTAATTTATATTACATGTCTCATACATAAGTAAGTATAATAGCATGCATCGTTATAGGCAGATAATAAATAATTTTAATTAATAAAATAATACATGTTTTATATTAGAACATTATCCATATAAATCTCATTCATTTACAATTGTTCGCACTTCGGAATATTAAATATAAATTATTTTTCTCTAATTTGTTTCTAATTTTGAAGTATTGATTTTGCAGTTTACATATTTATTCTTACATACCTTATTTTAGTAGGTACATACGTGTTACGTTTTACGTACCATAGGAATTTTAATAACATATTCTTCGTCTACTTCCTACTTATACTCTTAAGTAGACCAAGTCGACTATTCTAGTCCTACAGCTCTATAGAACTCGATCATTCATACTTTTAGAAAAATTTTAACTAGAAATATTAATAATGTATTGTAATAATAATGTACTTTAAAAGTATTCTATGGTATTTTCTATGCATCGGTATTGAACATAGAAATGTACTCAGGAAATTAATAACTGTTAATGGAAGGACGATTTGTTTAAACTTAAGGAATATTACACGGTGGTTAAAATAAGTTTTTGATTTCGACACACCTAATAATAAACAACATAATGTTTTTATTGGTTTAGGTTATAATATACGCGCGAACACATATAATTATATAAATACATTTATATAATAATATATTAATAAATTTTTAATATATAATATAATATAGTTTTTAATAATATTTTGAATTAATTTTTTTTTTTCATATAATCATATAACGATTTTTACAATATTATTAAAACATAAAACAGTTACAAAAACTGATAATTTTATTTCTATCTTAATTTAGTTAAATAACAATTGCTTAAAATGTTTGTTTTTCCTCACTTATATACAATATTGTTATAACGTAGTTTTATATTTTGGTTAGACAATGTTAATGGTTGTAATAATAAATACTCATTATGTACAATATTATTCTAAAATGGTATAATATAATCGTATATAAATACACAGAGATAAACAAATTATTATGGGAAATGGAAATCATAATTATTATATCATTTTTAATTAATATTGTTGTTAAATATAAACGATACATTATATGTTTATACTTGTTGATTACGAAGTCATTCAGTACAATATGTAGAATTGTAGATTATTTTTATGGTATTATTTTCAATAGATTTACGTTATAACTGTCTATGGAAAAATAAGAAAAAGTAGTTATTATTCTCTTACGTTAATTCCACTTACACATTATACATTATTTATATAATATTAAGTAATTAAAAAAAAAAAAAAAACAATTTTGTTACAACAATATAATTATCTAATTATTATTTGGTTAAATAGATACGTTAACATATTGTACAAAAGCGTATTTAACTAATACTTAATTGGATAATATCTATAAAATGTCTAGTTTATTATAATATTATAAATCTGTACAACGAAACGGTTGGGTATTCAAAATATTATTGATTATAGTATTATTATAATCAAATGGTGACCAGAACCATGTTAATGGAGTGTCTGTCAAAGGGTTAATTTACCCAGACGCCAAAGATAAATAGGATTATGGATTGCTTAGTTAACATACAGTCAATTAATTTAATATTATAACCGATGTTTTAATGAAAAATTTGCAAAAAAAAAATTCTTTACAGAGCATTAGTATAAAAAAATGTATAATATTATGTACGATTATTCTGAAAATTGTTGGATGATATTTCTTTTTCGTGTTTAATATATTATACTTTTTGTTGTTTTTTTTTTCCAATAATGCACGAAACCTAAGTTCAACAGATACTTTGGTAGAAGGGCATAAATAAATTTATTGTAAATTAATGATAATTAAACATGGATCCTTTCAACATTAAACTAACCTATGCGTACAGAGTGAATAAAAATAAAGTACAATGTTTGAATTGTTTGAATACAACAAGAAATCGGTACTCCTGCGAACTATATTATCACCAAGGGATATTTAAAATTTTCAGTAAATTTTATAAAATCAATAAAACCAACATAATATCTATAATAATAATAATATTATTATTATTATTCACAATATAAACTAATAAACGGTTATTTAGTTATGAAAAACTGTTTTCGTCGGTAATAATAATAATAATAATTTATAGTTATTTACAT
This sequence comes from Eriosoma lanigerum, assembly GCA_013282895.1. NCBI lineage: Eukaryota > Metazoa > Arthropoda > Insecta > Hemiptera > Aphididae > Eriosoma > Eriosoma lanigerum. Next base: position 61,474,619 of record CM023357.1, read on the forward strand.
AATAATATTATTATTACTATAATATTTATCGAAAATCGAAGAAGACCTACAACAGCTATTATAAAACTATTATAATACTACTACTACCGAGACAGAAAAATAAAAACCACAAAGGTTTACAATATTTTATACATTTTTGTTTTCATTTTCGAGCGCGTGATAGGACAATAAAAAAAAAAAATACACAACCGTACAAGATTATTTTGAAGGATTTTGACCCGTCGCGAAATCATACGCAAAATCGTGTAGAATTTCGGCCGTAGTTCAAATTATACAAAGTAGGTACGTGGACGAATAATAATCATACAAATTTGATTTTACTTTTCACGAGTTAAAAAAACTTTTTACTATTATTATTATTATTTTATTACGAGAATAGTATAAAGTTGTTGTACAGAAATGTTTTTTATAAATCGAAAAAAAAGGTTTTTCTAATCATCGGACCATTGAATCTCCAGATTTGAAAACGTCAACGACCGCGATGTACGTACTTAGTTACATCACGACTAGGTGACTCGCGCACACATTTCACTGTCGAGATGAACGTATTTATAGTGGCGCTTTTGACGCATTGCGAATGTGACGAGACAGGCCTGCGTGATAATAAAATAATAATATTGCGTTTTGCGTTTTTCTTTTCTGTTTTCGACGGCCTATGCCGTCAATCGTTTCATATACGGTGTATAAAATATCATTTTTATTTTCAGATTATAATTTGTTATATTTAATCGTATTGTATTTCTTCCCGGACATACAAAAAGCAAATAACAATAATAATAATAAAGAGCAAACGTCAGTATATTATTTTATAATACTACGTATACCAGCCGCGTCAATTTGTAACGTAATCACGCGACGAAATACAACAAATATAAATAATAACAATTACGTGGCAGTTGTTTGAAATGCACGATTTTGATTTTTTTTTTTTTTTTTAACAGAAATCGGTAAGAAAGATAATCAAATGTTTCGAAGTTATTACAATTGATTTGGTATCGGATAGATAATATTATTAATAATATAATAATAAGATACGAGTTGATCTCGTTGTAACGCAATAATAATGTATATATATATATATACAAATATTATAATATATGTTATAAATATTGTGACAATAATAATAATAATAATAATTATCATCATCGTGTTATGAAAGTACGGAGCTCCGGTCGATGGTTTATACGTGTAAAAGCATGCACGCGAAAAAAATTAAACAGTACATGTGAGTAGTCCTCTGGTGGGCCTGGCCGCCGTGTTGCATCGCTGCCGGGTACTCTCCTGCACGAATGGAAAATAAAAACAAATATTACATTATAATAATGCGCGTTATCACGTTTTTTTATAACATAATAATATAAATATCATATCGCGTGCGGAAGATTTTTCGCAGCGGAATTTTCTGGAACATTTCAAGGAATTAAAAACCGAATTCGTTTACCAAAAGGCACGAGGGACATCGACTGATAACCGAATATGTAAAATGACGTTTTATATTCACGCATAAGTGATATGTACAGTCGTCGATTGGATTGAAATCGGTTGACGTGTTGGCAACCCCAATCAAAAATCGATTTTGCGGTAAAGTAGAAAATTACACGATTTCGGCGTTGTAAATTAGATGTGAAATACTGACGTATAGTGGAGCTGCTAAATTCATGTTAGGTTAGGTTAGATGCGGTTAGATGCAAATAGGTGAACTAACTAAAAACATAATGTAGATCGATTTATTATTTCGGAAAATAAATTTGCATGGAGTTTGTCCATTGATCATTTATTTAATATAAATAAAAAAAGGTTAGATTATGTTGGGTAAATTTAATCCGGATAGTATATTGTAATAAATTAACTTAAAAAATACGGTTTTAAACGGGATAAAAAACAAAATAACATTGTTGTATTACCATTTAACACGTGCACGTTGATTGACTTTGGTTGTGAATTGGACGGATTGCATTGATATCTGCCGTTGTCCTCAACTCGAGCCTCTTGTATGAGCAGATGACTGGTGGTGACTGTTCCTTTTTCGGTGACTACGTTTACGCCTCCTCTGGGTGAATCATAACTTATTATCTGATGAAAAAAATTGAAACATCTAGATAAGCACTACAAGTTTCAGAAATAGAGTTAGGTTAGATAAGTATACTATTTTTAAATTTTAAACGCAAAGTTATACAATTTCCTTACTAGTATTAAAAATTAAAAATTCCATTCATATTATTATTTTTCTATCTTATTAGTTTCAATGGCTTAGGTATCTACTTAAATTATCCATAATAATAATTATATTAAAATACTATATAGCGATATTATTTTTGATGTTTTCATATTAATCGCTGTTTATTCGGATAGTTTTATAAATACAGAAAGGGTTATTTATATGTTTAAAATGTTTTATTGTTACTCTTTTATATATTATTTTATATTGTTTCTATAAATAAGTTTATACTGTTTATATAGTACAAACCTTAATTTTAATCAATTCTTAAACGTCACAATATTTTATTATCTGTTTCTAACAAGTTAGTTTAATGCAAATAACTGCATTTAGCCTAATTTATATGATTTCTCTAAAAACAAAAATTCATTTACTGTATAAGATGCCTTCATATAGAATCAAATAGTGCATTTGTCTTCTGAAAATAGCAAAACAACTATTGATTTTACAATTTGTTTTGTTCTTGTGACGTCTGTTAAATTATATTACTTTTTAAATTCCAAGTAAAACAAAAGAACTATTGACATTTTACGGTAAACACTTTTAAAGATAGTTAAGGCTATGTAATTTTTCAGTGAAATATATATATATATGGATTGATAAAACATTGAAATGTTCATCAGTTATCAAGAAAATTGCAAATAAACGGTAAAAAACATTGATATAAGAAATATAATATTATTTTCCCTAAATTTGATGTACCTATTTAAATAGTAATCATAGTTTTAAATATACATATAGATAATATTTCTATATTTTTAAAATATTTTGTTTTATTATAAAACTTCATTATATTTAGAGAATATAATCTGTATATTTAATTTATTATACTAAAAAAAAATTAAATATATTTTAATAAAATAATAAAATTAAGAACTACTTGTTTATATATAGGTATGTTTGAAAAATAAATCGTATTATATAGATAAAACAGTATATTTCTACTTTTACTACATCACTTTCTTGAAATTTCCCATAGCCATACTACTCATACTCTCATACTTATATTTTGTTAATTAAGTTATATGATACTTCCTTAATATATAATTATTCATACATATCTAAGCTACTGAAGTCTATTAATTAAATATTAATCATTATAATGAAACACAATATTCAGTGACCATTAGTTACAAAAATTATCCATACATAATATGAACATTTTACCATTTTACAATTTTCCATTAAATAGATCAGAACGTGAAATATTGTAAAATTAAATGCAATTCATATAAAACTAAAGAAATTTTTGAAATGTTTAAATATAATTTTTTTTATAATATAATGATTTGTGGCTATTTTAAAATAAAATTACCGTCTACTGTTTGGTTTCTTTATAATTTAATCTGTAAAATCTAAATTACCTTTACTTATTTTCATCACTAAATTCTATTAGAATATATTTCGCTTTATTCTAATTATGAACATATAGATTAATACTTTACGAGAATACGTAAATTTAAAAATCACTAGTGTACATTAGATAACTTTACTTGGTAAAAGGTAAATAATATTAAATTAGATCAAGTAAAATAAGATTGTAAAAAGAGCATATTATGATCACAGACCAATTGTTTTGTTACATTTTTGTTTCACTTTAAGGTATTATTTAAAACATATTAAAATAATTTTCTTTCTTCTCGAAATTGAAGATTATAGAAAATACAGAATAAAAAAAAATAATTGTTAAATTTGATTTATGATATTTCTTGTGTTTTGTTTGTAATTTCAACTTGTTTTCATAAATATTTAATCTTTATTCTTTGTATTATTTAACTTAATAATTGTATATTTTAAAAACTTTTATATTTATCCTAGTTGAAAATAACACCGCCTTTGGCCCATAAAGAAGTATAACATATTACATGTTTTCCATAGCATCTACGAAACATTTATAAATAATTACATGGACTCCCTACGATGGCAAAAGTAAAATAAATAAATATTAATGACAACAGTTATAAAAGCAGTCATCCATAAATAATACACGATAGAAAATAATAGTGGGTACATATTGATAAGAAATTTGCAAAGGTTTTTGTTTTATAATTGTTTTAAAATTTGGACGAACTATCGATTTGACGGAAAAGTAATCATTGAAATATAATCATTTTAAAAATTTGACAGTTATCATTAATTACCTTACATTTCGTTAGGATTATGATTAATCATATTACGATAATAGATAGTAAGCAATATTGCGTCGACAAATATAATTAGGTAGTTTAAAACAAATCAATTCTAATTAAATGTTCAAATATTATTTTACCGGACTATGATATCCATTTCGAAATTTAGATAACAACAACTACCACCAATAGGTACCGCCTAAAATAGTTTATTTAATTGACGCGAAATAGCATATACTTATCTATATTACAAACAAATAGTATCGAACTTATTTGTTTTCATTTAACCTAGTTTATCTGCGGTTATTTGTTTTATTTCGTTGACTTTTGAACTATCAAGAAAAACAATTTGACAAATAGCCAATACCGAGCTTATGAACTTGATGGTTATGCTATTCATAGCTTGCGGTTGAGAAAGTTGGTAAGTACTAACCTTAAAGCTAACCATCAAAACTTTTGTAATATTCTCCAAGGATTTGAAAACTTGGTTAGTTACATATTTTTTTTACTGAGTTATAAAACATATATTATGTATACATATTAAATGATCTCATAAATGCAATAATAAAAAAAACCTAGTATCTAATTTATTTATTTTTTATTTAGTGATTCGATTTTTATTTATAATTTTACATCATGTTATACATTAATATAAATCGTAATTATAACTATAATAAACTAATTTTCAGTGCAATTTACATAGTTTTGACGTGAAGTTTGTTTATATATTTAATATATTTTAAATTATAATTTTGTGTATTGATTTTAAATGGATTTTTGAGTAAAAATTTTCATTTTTATTATTAACACAATGAACAACACTATTATATTTTTCGTATCAACAGTCATTGACATTGACATAATCAACAAGTATATATTGCCCTAAAATCTCTAAAATATTTTTAAAAATAATTTCTCATCACATAGTAAATTGAGAAACATACGATGATATTCTCCATTCCTTATTTTTTTTCAAATTAATATTATGTATTCAATTTCTATTTTTTCCGATACTTCACCACAACACATTACAACAATGGTTTCCTCTTCATCGGATGAACTTGACATTTATTGACTTAATGTAATTAAAAATTTTAAGTAAATGATAAATAATATAACACGTGTTTATTATTTATTTATTGATTGAACTGAAAATACTGATCAAAATAATATGTCTCATCGATACCCGACTGAACTAAATTTAACAGACGCAGTGTGCTCGCTACTTAAGACGGACCATTTTCCTTATCCAAGTACACGATTTAGTAGAATATTTGGATGCATGCGTGTTCAGCGAAAGTTTACTGTTTGTACACTGTCTAAAATATTAATGTATATGTGCGTGCACATAGCATACACCCAGATATTGGTTTAAACCACAACAATGGTCTTAACAATGTTTCTCGACTTGTCCCCGACCCGAAAAACCGTCAATAAATATTGTTATTACACGATGATGTTGTCCAAATACTGACTTTCATAATGTCGTGGAGTTTATAATCTTCGTTTTGGAATAATATTACGCCCAATAATGTAACAATAAATTATCGGTGAATCGTCATCAATTACATGTTAAATAAGAACATAATATAGACATTCCCGGACGATTCTATAAAATATAAACAATTGTTTGTCAGTTATATGTTTACTAGAAGCAGAAACTTTTAAAAGAAGTCGTTGAATAATAAAATATGTCACAATAATGTATATTAAAAGCAAAATATACGATAGTTCATTGTCCACATCGTGATTTATATTCAATATTTTGGCTATTTTTTATTTATTATTTTTTTCTTCGATACATAAAAGGATTTTTATCCGTTACATGTAATATGATGAAATAGTAATAATAATAATAATAATAAACTGTATATCAAAACTTAAAAGATCAAAAAAATTGAAAATATATATTTTTGTCGGAAAGTGTGCAATACCAACTAGCCTCCATATAAAATTATGATAGACGAACAAAGAATAAAACATTTTTTGATCAATATGTTAAAACAAAAATATAGTAAATAATATTAAGAATGTTGTATTTCTTAAATTAATTTAGTAATAATATTAAAAATATAAATAATGTTATTGCGTAATGCAATACTACAAACCTGTACTTTTTTTAATTCGGCAATATAATAATGATCGACGATCTAAACCAATCATTCTTCAACGATCATATAAAATATGTAAGTATAGTAAAGTATTGATCTATCATCACAAGAGGCAAGCTTGACGATTTTTATACATATTTTTGTTTTACCTAAATAGTAATATTATTTATTACCGAGACGTAATTAAACATGGTCATATACCTACATTATTTTCCACAACTTTAAAAGAGTTACAAATCAGAGAAATCCAAACATCACTTACCTAATAACCTTATCACCGATCTACAATATCAATTATATAAATATATTATACGGAATCAATAAATATGAATTAATTATATTATATAAAACCAACAACTTTATCAGTTAAAGAAATAAAAATTAAAAAAAACCGAAAAAACTAATTTTCATAAGTAGGTATAACATATTATATAATTTTGTTTATATACAGTACTGGTATTTACAGAGAGACGTAAAATAAATCGATCCATTAGCTAATGTTTTAATATAACGGTTATGCGAAAAACGACCAGCATTTTTTTTTTATTGAGTTAACGATGCGTTATTATATTTTGCGGGTATATAATATTATATTTAACCACCATCTACCATTCTACTTAAGATGGTTAGACATGTGACGATTGATGGTGACCGACCGGAACTCGTAACGAAATTATCAACCATCCGTCACATTAGAAAAACTAAACAGATTCATACAGAATATTTGGCAAATAAGCCTCTGCCTTCCTGTGTTTTTTTATTGTTCAATCTAATATTGTTTATTGAAATATTAAATATCATATATGGTAATTATACAATTATACAATTATTCATATAATTAAAAGATTATAAATATTAATACCAATGTCTTACTTCTGTTTCAGTAATTTAAAATAAATTAACCCTCTATTGTGTTCATATCTACCCGATTATAGAATATGGTAGTATTCTCTGGGAACCATTATCTATCAATGCATATGTTATAATTGAAAAGTTCATAGAATATGTTTACAAACGATGTTTTTGTAGTTGATTTTAAGTTATATTTTGGACATAAAATAATTTAAACCAAATTTTGTAAAATTGATGAAACAGATAGGTTTGCAATAATTGAACATAAAAGAAAAATATTATTAGTACTCCATTCACCAAAAAACTAATAACACAAATCGTATTATATTGGTTATGTAAAATTGAGGATATATACACAATGGAGTATCAATATTGCCTGTACAATACGCCGTATCTAAAATATTTCTTAGATTTAGGCTAACGAGTAACGAGTTATTTTTTATTATTTTTTTTTTTAATATGTACCTACATATGTTACTCCATAACAATCATGTTATTGATATAACATATCCATACTTTATAAATAAATTTAGTACTATGAATAATAAATAATATAATTTAAATTTTCAATTCTTAATATTTTAATAATAGAATAAAAATGACAACATTTTTTATTTATTTTTTTTTTAATATATTATATTCATCTTAATAACGCTAGAAAATTAAAATACATAGTGCACTCAAATCAAAATGTTATATTTATATAGATTTTCAAAACAACAATTAAATCAATATGAAAATGAAAATGACTATATTATTATTTTATTACTTTTTAATTAAAAATAATATATTTTTAAACTTTTAACATTTATAATTACCAATTGCTATTAATAATTTAAATCAATTACGCGTTGTATTTAATTAAACGTTAATTCGATTTCTAAAATTAATAGATACAAAGTTCTATAAAAATATATTCTTAAAAACATACTATTTAAAATATATATTGCGATTAGAAAAACAAAAATTGATATGATTTTACCATATAAATAATGGCGATAGAAATATTATAACTAAAAAAAAGATAAAACAAAATATTACCTATGTTTTTTAAATAAAAAAAAAAAAAAAAAAAAACGAAAAATACTTATATTTTTATTGTTATGCTGGATTTAGATAAAAGGAAATACCTTGTATATAAAGACGGGATGGAAATATATAAATAAATTAACAACTACTTAAATAAAGCCAAATTATATATGTATTTTAAAAATACGGTTTTTAAATGGACATTTTATTAATTACTTGCATTATTAAAATTTGATTAAACTTTAATTATTTAGTCACTTCATTAAATTTTGTATTTTGCAAGCAAAACGACGTATAAAATGTCTGATGCAATATTTTTTGACACTTGGACGTTGACTGATCAAAATTTTCTTAAAATAACATTTTATTTTCATTCCCACCATCTTTAATAACCAAGATGTTATTTTCTTTAAAATAATTTGAATTATAATTATTTGTCGGAGTGATAAACGATTATTTAAATCTAATACTATTTGGTTGACATTAATGATTAAAGTTTTTAAAAATTGTAATTATGTAAAAAGGAAAATTCGATGAGTGTTTTACGCAAATAAAAATAATGTCAATGGCAGTTTAAATGTTTGTAAGAGCAAGTTAAAATGTCATTATTTCTCAGGCACGTATGTAGACTATTATTATTATTTTTTTTTTTTTTTTTTTAAGAGATGATTTTTTTGGTTTTTCATATACTTACCTATTTATTTTTTATATAATAATTATATTTAAATCAAATTAATTTTCAACTTAAATATAGTATCTTACGGGTTTTTTGAGGGGCGATCGCTCCTATTGTCCCACCCCTTAAATACGTGCCTATTATTTCGTTGTAAGGTTATGTTGTTAAAATATATATGCAAAATTTCTCTCTCTAATAATTTTTTATAAATGTAATAATTTTTTTAATAAATGTTTTAAATTATCAACTTACAGCATTATTGTGGTTCCAAAATATATAAGACGGTGGTTCCGGGCTATGTAGTACGACACATGTTAGGTTTATGGTGCTTCCTCGATCAATGAATATTTCTGGAGCTCCAATAATATCTGCACGAGGTTCTAAAAATAAAAAAAAATGAAGAAAATCAATCGTTTAAAATATATAAATATATATATTGTAATAATACAACTCATAATGTGCGCTATACAAAATAATAAGTTTAAGTAAATTTACAGTTCAAAAAATAATTTTTTAAACATTCTACATATTGTAGCTGGAAAATGATCATACATTAAAATAATTTTTTTTTTTTTTATTAAGATAATAAGATAATATAGGTATATAAGGTGACAAAAAAAATAATTATAGTTACATAATATATAATTGGAAATCAAAATTAAAAAAACCTTTTTTTTTTAACTATAACTTTAATCAATTTATTTTATAACACCATTTCTGTAATATAAACTTACTCAAGGTAAATTAATTTAATGAATTGTAATTGAATCATTTGACAGGAATGCATATTTATGTTTCAGTCCCATGCGATAAATAATATCAGAAATAAAATTTATCAACATAAAGCTAATATTGTTACATTGCATTAATATTTGTAGTTGCGCGTACGTTAAAAAAAAAAAAAAAAGTTCTTTTAAAAATAAATCTCAGAAAAATGAAATACAAACTTCAAGCTATTCACGAGTTCAATGCGGACTGAGAATTATAGTCATATATAATTTTATTGTTACTTAATTGGCAAAAGTTTATTACAGTTTATGCAAAGCGACCAATAGTTTTAAAATATAATGTTTTTTCATAGTATTTACGACTGGAGTTATTGCAAAATGAGATCCCACGAGTACATTAAAATATCTTTAGACGTTTTCACGGGTATTATAATACTCTAAATGTATATAATATATTATATTATTATGATATCAATATGTACAATTGCATTATTTGAATACGGTAGTTAAATTTTACCAATTAAATTATCTCATAACAATAAAAGTTATGTTTTTCTGACATTAAAATGTAGTGTGTATATGTGTAAAAATAAATGGTGTTCGATCACCATTTTGATGTGAATCATCAATCAATTGTTTTTTATTTTAATTATTGCTCATTATTATTATAACAATGGCCATATATTTATAGTATGCTTGAATTGAGGGATACCATTTAATTTACAATAATATATATGTATTTATAGTTAAAATATGAATAAATATAATATTATTTTATTTTATAAATTAAAGATAACCGAAGAAAAGATGAATAGATTAATTAGAGAGTGTTATGAACAGTAACGTACAGACATTTTGCGTGTCAGACATATTATTAATAACCTTTCTAGATTTTAAGCACATACATAGTTTAGAACATAAATAGTAGGTACATTATAATAAATATTATTCGAAATTTATTTAAAATTTTTTAAATATTTTAATGTATCCTTCGTTATTTACATCATTTCATTGAAAAATATGGTTATATTTTTATGTCGGAGCCACTAATTAGATATATAACTAGTGTGAATGGACGAGATCATGATCTATTGTGATGTTAAACTTAGATGGTTATATCTAGTTAGGAGTGTAAAGAAAAATAGTAGTAGTAGAAGAAGAAAATCTATTTAATAAATTATTATGTAATTTTGTTTTTACAAAAGTTTTATATTTAAATCTTCGATTATATAACTATCACACATTACCATAAAAAATTTAATTGATAATTGTCAAGTTAAGTATATGTAAAATATGTGAATAACCGAAATATTATTATTTATTATATTTTATATTACATAATAAATGTCGTCAATTTGTGTTTAAAATATAATTTTTTATTATTTTAATTTAAATATATGCATGTGAGTTGCGCGTACTTAATCACGGCGAACATTTATTATAGTTATAAAGAGAAATTAGTTATATAAAAAAAAAGGATTAATATTTATTTGAGAAAAAATACATTGTTTTTCTTTATATTTAATAATATAGTATTAATAATAGCTTAAAAATCTAAAAGTAAAAATACAGGTCACTGCGAAATAGAAAAAGGTTAATAATAGCTATCGAAGAACAATAATAAAAATAACAATTTTACAGTTGAGTATAGTTTCATCAACTTTTCGGCGGTTTTATTATTTTATTTGTTTCATTAATGGAGAAGAATCACGATTTTTATTTCTCTTATCAGTTTTTTTTTTTTTTAAGAGATCCATTTACAATCCTAACAGAACACGGCGTTAACGCCTCCGAGTTGACTTTTAACTCAACACAAATTGTGTCGTCAATATTATTGTCGTGGCATTTTGCGGCAGTGGTCTCAATTGTGAACACGACCATAAATGCTTTTTCGAAGATAATAACATATAAAATTGGTTTATTTTGTATTTATAACGATGAAAATCAGTTAGTTTAACCGCCTTTAATAATATCTAATAATATGTACATATCACGTGTTTTTGGTTATCTTTTTTTAAGAAAATTGCTAATTTACACCAATATTCTGGAAATGTTTATAATTTATATAACACTTATAAGCAGTACGTACATCGTCTATAGGTGTGTTATAAAACATGATAATAATAGGTGTTTTAACGATCTTGTGAATCATTAGAGAATTATTAAAAAATGTTAAAATAACACTATAGTTTAAAAAAGTAAATAAGGCAACGGATCAATAAAATTATGTGTTCTACCTAATAAGATGGACTACTCGTCATTTCAAAAGGAGGGGAAAAAATGAGAATTCCCATTAACTACGGCAATTTTTAGATTTGATGGCACTTTAGCTGAAAAAGGTCATAAAGTTGTGTAAGAATATAAAATCATGTCGATCGTAAATTATGTTTTTTTTTTTTTTATTTAAATTTATAATTTATAACGCTTAAAGCAAAATAAATAAATTATGGTTTAACCGATAGTTCGGTCGATCACGAAAAAATTCATATTATCTTTAATATTGTTCTGCAATGTGCCAATGTATTTTTTTGAGCGTTCACTATGAATGATAAATAAACAAAAATAAAAATGTGTTTTTTAAATACAAAAAAAAGTTGTATACATTATCATAATAAAACGTGAATACCTACTCACCAAAATTAATATAAAAATGAATTAAATTTCCAATAACACATATTTTTCGTAGTGTAAATTTTAAATAATTATTTTGGATACGCAAAATATAAAACAATTAATTTAATATTTTTGTGAGTTTATGAATTTTGTTTCGATTATTTTCCATTACCTTGAGAAATAACAAGTTAATAAATATAAATCGTGCACATGATATATTGTCAAATATTATACTATAATTAGAAATATCCAAGTTAATTATCATTTTCGATGACGGCTTTGCATTCGTCCGGTAATAAGTTTATGAAATTGATTTTCAGTCACTAGCAAATCGACTAACACTACGTAAATGTAAATAATTATTTTATATGACCAGACTGCACTATATTATGAAAATGGCATTGGTTATTGCTATATTAGTACAATTTAAAGCTAAATCATATTTACCATGAGAGGTATGAAAATTTAATTTTTGATTACCTACAAAATTATTATTGTATTATGTTTCAAAAATTATTGATATTTTTTTTTTACTGAATCTATCGTATTTCTCTATTGCCTATTAGTTCATTTAAATATAATAAAAAATACTAACGAAATAAAAATATAATTTAAAAAAATAATGTTTTATAATACTATAATATCATAATCATTGAATGTATTATATTAAAAAGGTATAGTGGAAAAGTGTCTAATAACAGAGAGTTCGTATAGTTATAAAATGACCTACATTGTATGTTCCTTATCAATATAAGCTATCACTAAATTAACATTATCATTAAATAAAAATTGTTTTTGTATTTTTGTAGTATTTTAATTTATGATTATAATTCAACATTGTATTTACCTAACCTAACTGTATAAATATAATTATTGTATATTTGTATATAAATATTCATATTTAAGAGTTAAAATATAAATTCTTACATTAATGATCAAAGATGATAATTACCTATGTATAAATACTATGTTACATATATATATATATTTTATTAGTATTATGTCAGTATGCCACATGAAAATACATAAATTTTTATTTCTCTCTGTGAGGTGCTATATCTTCTACATTTAAATGAGGAATATTTTTGTGTCACATGCTTTCTTAAGTTTTACAAAAACTTAAATATATATACATTTTCTATCTCTAGGTCTAGACAATTATGTGCAATGGAAAATATATTAATTTATACATTTTAATGGTCTATAAAACATTTAATAATAAAAATATTAATTTTCATATTTGATACATTATAGTATACAACTGTAATATTACACTAGAAAAAAGAACCATCGGTACAGTATAATAATATAAATGATCGATAATAATAAATAATTTAAATATACCTATTTTCTTGGTAATGAAAGTTTTTCATTACTTTGAATTAATTTATTATTGTTAGTAAAAACTAGAACGGCTGCTATAATTTAAATTAGATTATTAGGTAGTTATTGTTTAAATCGAGTTTTGAAAAGTAAAAAAATTAAGCAAAAAGAATTATACTTGATCAATGCAATTTTGATGTGGATTTAAAACTAAATAAACAAATAATAACATAGACTTCCAGGTATTCATAAATTTCTGAGTAGGTATATTTATTATTTTAAATGGAACATTTAATAAATTTATAAAAGTTTTTCATTTTATCAAATTCAAATTATTTTACTATTGTGAGTGAGAATTATAAAAGAAATAATTTAAAATTTGTGTTTAGTTAAACATTATTTATAAAATTATGTAAAATTTGTATGAGTGTGATCAGTAATTCAAGTAGTCAACGTTCTATTTTATTTTTAAGATATTTAAGAATTATTAATGAAAAACACTATAAATATTATACTTTTCACAATAATTATTTTGGTTTTTAAATTTCTTACTAAAAGGTTTTTAAACAATTGGAACAAAAAATATTATAAAAGTTGCAATTCATTGTTTGTGTATCATTACAGTACTGTTGTACTAAAAAATTTAAAACCACAATATGAATAGCTACATATATATATATATATATATATATAGATACAGTGATAGTAAAGAATCATTTTTTTTTAATAAAACAATTCGTCTTAGTTAGCTTTTGTCGAGTTGAGCATCAAAGCGAGACATCTAACATTCTTCCATTATAATACGTACAATTTTTTACTTTCTATTACTATAAATAATAAGTTCTTTCTCTTTCTTATCTCATTTTTAAGGATCTTCATTACTTAATATCTAAATATTGAACTAAGTAAGTACTAAGTAATATTATCTGAGTAGTATAGTGATTTTCATTTTGTCATGTAATCGTAATCTATCAATTCACATATTTCGTTATTAAATATGTTAAGCTCAAGTTATTTTGATAAATTAATCCTAATTTCAGATCTTACTATTTGATAGAATTATATATCGTTTGTGTAAACATAGTGATCGTGGCTTTATGAATGTATCTTAATCACAAAAAAAAACCGATGATGGTAACAAACTAAATGGCTAGGTCACATTATTATGATAAGAATTAAAATAAGAAAATTAAATAGTTTTTTTTTTTTTACCTCACCTAACCTAGGTGTTATGACTCTGTCAAGGATAATCATTCTACCTGCTTTATGTTTAATGCATGGTCGATTTGGAATTGCTCAACCTGTACATTAACGCACTTACCAGATCGTAGCTACGAGTAAATATATTTTAACTTGGGATTTTGAAAAAAAAAAAAAAATGAAATGAGAACCTTTAAAAATATAACCATCTTCTCATACCGTTTATTAAATTACATTAGGCCATTTCACTTGCGGACAAAAATATATGTTCATATTTTTTCAAAGAAACCAAAGCGATATTAAAAAATAACATTTTATATCATATAACAATATTAATACCAAATACTCTCTACAAAATTCATAAAATAGGGGTTAAAATTGAGTTTTAGTTCACAGTATATTTTGTTTTTCTAAATTTATTTGAACATTCATTTAATATATTTAATTTAAGTATAAAAATCAACTTAAACATTTTTGCATATGTATTTCATTGAAATTTATTTGTATGCATAGTACTAACTTTTTAATTTACAAAATATATTGTATATATAATTAAAAATTAAATTATTATGAGCTATTATGAGAATATGAGCGTAATTATATGATTACGATACGATAATAAATTTTAATTCTTCCACACATGAATTTCAGAGTTTTAATGTAAATAAATTACTATTGTTTTGGTACATTTAGGCTAATGAATTAATACATTTTCTTCATATATTTAATAATTTCTAAAATTATATGAAAAATCATAGTCATGGAATTTAATTAAAAATGATGTACCTAAGTGTATTTCTAAAAATATATTTAAAACAATTTATCCGTATAATGTTGATCAGTGTTACTCATTCATCGTGTCTTAACACAATAGTATACCATCATGGAATAGATATAAATCGTGAGATGTATTAAACGGGAAAAAAATACGTATGACAATTAATTGACAAAATATACATTACTTTTCATCGCTTGATATAAAATCGTTTGGTCAGGTAAAAAATATATATTCTTCTAAATTAAAAAATACATCAGCCTTCTTTAAAAAATGAAGAAAAAAAAAGAGGGATTAAATAAAAATCGAATTTTGTATTGAATAAAAGTATGGCTTAGAATATTTATAGGTACTATGAGAAAATTAAGAGTTACTTCTAACTAAAATTTTAATGTTATTTATGTAATAATAATATTTTATATCCTTATTTTTTACATGATACCTTGCAAAATATGATAATATTGAATAAAGATAAAATTGCTTAACACTGATATAAGTACACTACCATATGTGCCATAGGTTTTTGTACAATATCAAAACAGGTTTTAAAAAAAAATTAAATATGTTTTAAGCAATTTTTTTTATTCAAAATAACCATTACTTACATTCTATAAAACTTTTTGTCCGGATCTCCAATTTCTTAATGGGCACGAAAATTCACTATCAGGAAAGTCATAGATTTTTTTAATGACCCCCCTTGAGCTCATCAAAACTATTGGAAGTAGATATACTTTGGAGTTTTTAAATCTAGTAAATACCATTATTTTGGCTAGAATTGAGCGATAATCGTTGCAGTGTAGGATGATACGTTGTCATGCAGTAAGAATAAAGTCCAAATATTTCCAAAATTATTTTTAAATGAGGACACAAAAACTGTTTTTTTTATATAAGATGCGGCATTTTCACTAAGTATCAAATCCTTTGTGTACAATTGCATGTTAATAATTAAAAACAACCTGCATGTTTTTTTTTTTTTTTATTATAACTTCTGTCTTCATTATCAAATTACTCCTTGTCTGATAAAAACTGATTATGTCACACCGAAATACAAAAGGAACGGATATAAGTGATCCCGCATCATTTTTTTCCCCCGGCTTAAAACACAACATTATCGCAACACGTCGTTTGAAAATGTTTAAATATATATTATAACCGTGCCTGCAAATACACAACACTTGCCCAAATTTCGATTGTACTGCCGTGCGTAAAACTTTAAACGAATAATTATAATCTATGAGGGTTATATAGTAATATTTACTTTCCATAATTTCATAAATATTACGATAACAATATTGAATTGACAATGTTCATCTTTAAACGTATGGTATATACAAATATATACAAATATTATACAATATTGTAGGATTATCGAAATATTGTCAAATATATCAATTTCTTATATTATATTTATCGTACATTGTTCAACTTCAGTTTTTTAAAAAAAAAATATTAGATGTAAGATTACTCTTTAAAAGCAAACTATAAATATTTATACCATAAACGATAACCATACGATATACTTTAAAAATGTAGTAAGTAACAAAAACAATACAATGTGGTGTTGACGATATAGGAATTTTTCACGAAATGAAAACGGCTCAATGGAAGGTGCGACGAACATTCTAAATAGACGTTTAAATAGATAGAGAATATCGATAATTCCGGGAGTGGGTTTTTCTTCGGATAATAAGAGAATTCGTGGGCACTGTGAAAGGTTTTCTTTTCTTTGGCTATTCCCGCGAGACGTATATATTATTATACCGTACAATTCGGAGTGATAAATAAGAGACATCACGCAGGGTTATTCGGCAGTATGTCTTGGATAAGGATAAAATGAGAAACTAATGTATAGAACTATGGTAGAAACAAATCAAAGTATAAATCCGATGCAAACGCGTTGACTTTAAATCAGTCTATTATATTATTGCGAAAACTAATCAGAAAATAATGATTATATTTTAAAGTTAGAAACAAAAAAACAAAAAAAATGCCTATAATTTATTTGTTTAATCAGGTTTGAAACTAAGATTAGTTGCATTCATGTTGCATATAAGTTTCTACCGTTTATTAATATGAACTTTTCTATTGATGTATAAAGTAATATAACTTTCACAAACGAAATGTGTTTAAATTTAATATTATAAAATATAATATTTCTATGCATTATTGATCGTCCAGAATATTTTACTTGTAATGCGATGAATATACATTCCTTTTTTCAATTTGATTTCCTTTTCTTACTAGATATTTATGTACACCTCAATAATAAATGAATTTTGTGAGAAAAGAAAATGATTAAGACTTTTAATGTTACTTTACTAACCTAACTTCAATTAAAATAAAATAAATAAACGAGATTTTTATGATAATGTAAAATATATACTTCGATAAAATAATTAAATTAAAGACAGTCTAGACTTCATTTTATTAAATTGTTTCTTATTCATAATACAAAAATTAAGGTAACAATACTTTTCAAAAATAGATTTATAATTAAATTAATATAAATAAATAATTTAACGATAATATGGTTATTATTTCGTTCCAAATCAAAAATTATAGAATATCAATATAACATAATGCCAAAGACGCATCAATTTTTATCATAAAAAAAAAAAAATTAAAATATTTATAAAAATAGGAAGCGACACTTGAAATCATCTTTTTTATTAATTTAAATGGAGTTATGAATTCTTTATAGTTGATTTCGATAAAATCTACAGTTTTAACTTTATTTTACCCCTATTATATTTTCAGATTATTGTCAATAGTACTTACAGTAATATAGAAACCTCTAATGAATGTATTAACAATGATATTATTTTACCTTTTTTGCAAAATTATTTTCTGCATCACTTATTTTTCTAACTATGGTTAAAATTATATAGCAGCTTTTATTTTCTTTTGTTTCAAGTAGGTAACTGGTAAGTGCCATAATCATATTATATTATATACCTGTTTTTATACCTATTGTCTGTTAAAATATTTTAAGATTTAAAATTATTTGTTTAGTGAATGATTGATTTATTTGTATTCTATAATTTGGTTTACAATGGATTTGGTAGTTTCATAACCTATAACAATTGATTTAATTATTTCCATTTGATTTTTTAAAATATTATCAATAAATTATCAACCCTATGTATAAATTAAAATAACATATTTTATTTCTTATCCTACATCTGCATAGATTTTGATAGATTTATCCATAGATAGTTTATGTTTCATCAATTCAAATCATCTTCATGTCGATTCCGTCTATTCTATCTATTCCCATTTTATGGTCGTCTTCTCTCCCTGTTACCTTCTACATTTATTTCCATAACAACTTTCACTACCTTTGGATCATCACTTTTCATAATATTTCCAAATTATCCCAACATTTTCTCAGTGTTTCCTACACAATTCAACTCCTACACTTCCCCTAATGTTTTCATATAATTTATTAAAATTAACGTTTTATATGAAATTTTAAATATTATTACTTATTATAAACGTAGTGTATTGTTGGTATGAACATTGTTTATAAATTAAATTATACAGTTTAGAATATAAGTATGTCATACTCACATAAATACTACGAAATTAAACAATAGCTGCAGATTCCTATTGTAATAGAGTGCTGATTGTACATTAAGTCAAGTGTTCCATTAAATTAACTTTAACAAAAAAAATACAATTTAATGTGATGAGAAACACGTACACATTTTCGGTGTTAATTATCATAACAATAATAGTATTATCTTCATATATTCGTTGTCGTAGTTTTTATTATAATATAGTTGACCGATATTTAAGTAAATTATATTTTGCACAAATTTTGTATAAAATCTTTTTTTTTTCATAATAGCTGAATATAAAATGCAATTTGCACTTTTAAATACTAAAATTGTACCTAAGTTATATTACAATACATTCGAAACCGTTTATCGTGATTTGAATAATATCTATATTTGCTGAAAAATGATACGCGTTTAATATTAACGGTAGGTTATTCAAAAGTGTCACTGATAAGGGTGGCAATGTCTTTCTATTTCTGCGCCGTTACCGTAAAAAATCATTTATTTACTGTGTTTCGTTGTGTATTAATACGCATCGCATGAATTTCAAATAGGTAGTCCTATTCGGAAGAGAATATAAAAAATAGTCGGCCATAAGAATTCGACAGCGTCGATTCTGTTTGCCGAAGTCGGAGTTTATGTATGCTATTTAAAATGATACCGTTCAAATAGAACATTTCGAATATATTATAATACTTATGGAAACGCGTGTTTCGTCATGAAATATTTTAAAAGAAGTGAGAAAATCAATAAAAAAAATGAATTCACTTAACTCTTTTTTTTATATATATCAAAAAAAAAAAAAAGGTTAATTATTTCGTTCGAACCTACGTTTACTGAGACTAATATTTAAAAACAATGACGCGGTAATTAATAAATTTTGATAACAATTAAAGTATACGATTATCCGCACAAATTGACTGCAAATAATGAGTTAAACTCGTAATACGTAACTACATACTTAGTTATAAACTGAATAGCTAACTTGTCAAGTTAAAAAGTAAATAAATAAATGTTAAAACAAGTTAATGTTAATATAATAATATACAGTGTTGTATGGTTATTATTGTACTGCACAATATGTAATTTACGGGTTCTGAGTGTGAAATGTTTATGATAAATATTTCAAAATAAAATATCCAAACTTCTTCTAATATATGTTTAAATATAACATTTTAAATATTTTTTATCAAAAGTATATTAATACAAGCCATAAATTAAATTAGAATCGTCACAACATTATGAAATAAAATAATGTTTAGCTATATAAAAAAAAAAAACTATTCTTACCTGTAAGATGAATTATTTCCAATATTATTATTTTTTTTGATAATTGAAAGTAAAAGGTTTCTTAAAATGCTGAAATTATTTATATAATTTTTTTATGCTAATCATTTTCAAAGCAAATCGTTATCATGCAATTCAATCAAAGTTTTACCGGGTGTTTAAAGTCTTTGCGATATAAGTACAGAATTTTCAAAAGAAGTGCCCACCGCCTAATCGCTTTATGATTCTAACATACCATTTTAAAAATATTGATTTTTAGTACGAATTTTATTTTTTTTAAATACAATTTATTGTAGTAAGTTTGTTTTTAATTCTTTACCTAATGTCATCTAACGATACGCGATCAAAAATAAGGTTTTCGTCGTTCCATTCTTATTCGTCCACGCTTTGTTTTTCTATTTTCCCATTTTTGTTTAATTATTTGTAACCTAATCATTTGTTATTGTAAATAATCCTTTATTTTTATGCATATGGTCGTGTGTATGTGTGTTCTTATGCAGATTTAAAAAATAATATAAAACGAATAATACGAAAAATTACACTATCCCGAACACAACCACGATATTGGCATGTCTGGTCATTCATCATTCTTAACGAGCGGAAATGCATTCACGGAGATTGAACGGTGGTGATGTCTCCAAAACGCACGAGCACACGATGACGGAATCTGACACGATATTCTTGTTGGATACTATTACCGCAGTTATGGTATTATGATATTTAGCTCGTATGTATGCGTGGATTTGATGTGAAAATTCGACATAAAAATACCATCGGGGAAAAAAACATTATGCGGACAAATATTAAAACACATAAAGTGAGACACCGTATATGTTCCTTCGAAAAAAATTCGTAACATAAATAATCGAGTAATCATTTAATGATATAAATATATAATATAATTAACACGACTATGTAGATTTATTTGTTTGGATATTAAAAATATATTATTTAATATTTTACAGATCCCTAATTATAGGTTACTCGTATTTACTAAAAAATAATAAAAATAAAAAAATTCCATAATATTTAATAATAATACCATCAACTATAGTAGCAGTTATCGATTATAAAAAATAATATTATTTAAAGTTTAACAAAAATTGTAAGTTCAAATCAAACAAATTTTTATTCCCCAAACCAAATAAAAAATATATAAATATAAATTTATTGATTTATCAAATGTATACGAAATAACAAATAATACACATAATTTCATATAAATACTAATATGATTAGTATCTATCTATATAATGAAATATTTTTTTGTATAAATTTTAGTATTATAAGTATTTAAAATTCAAAATATACGCTGGGTATATTCCGTTTAACTACACTTTCTTAGTTTAATAGAATATATTGGGAAACAAATAATTTATCAATATTATTAAATATATTCTTCATATTTTTTATCTTATGCCTACTGTTCTACTGAGAATTTGAGATATTATTGTTATACAAAATTTAATAATTGTTTTTTGTTCAAATGATAATAATATTAATTTTGGTCACATTGATGCTTAAGCACTTTTTTCCTAAGAAAAATAATAATGTTTAAGAAACTTTAAGACGTTTGATATTTTTTTTTATTTTTTTTTTTTTATTCATAGGCGTGGTTGGTCCTTAAAAGTCTGTATTTGTCATACTGGGTAATTAATAACTTGTTTTTATGATTAAATATAAATTAATTGTGCATTATTTATAAGTTTATAACATTGTGCAAATTATTATATTACGCAATAAATGAAATAATATTTTAGAAATCAGTGCCTCTAGTTTTGTATTTTTTTTAATTAGTATTTAGTATAACATTTAATTTATTTTAACCGTTTCAGGTACCTATGGTATATTCATTTCTATGTGTGCATTTGTTGAGCATATAACTTGACACATCACACAAATGATAGAAAAATGATACAAAATATTATATTAATATCTATTGGTCTATATGTAGCCTCCCTTAAAATCCTATTTTGTAATTACACAAATTTATCGGTAGTAGAATAAATCATTTATAAACCGAAAAACCACCTGCGCTAATTTATAGTAATTATATTCATTATTCATGCACGAAAATGTCTATTTTGTATTTCTGTAATAACTATGTCATTATAACACTAGTAAAAATGTATAATATTTACAATATTCATAATATTATACGATTCTTAATTGGACAATAACTACATAGTTTTTAATGGATTATTTTCATAATTCATATTTTTAACTCGCAATTGTACGTTTTCGATAAACGATAAATATGAAATTTAATATTTAGGTTTGTATATTTAGAATGTTACATTTAGAGTTGATCCAATTATTTTTAATATGGTACACTTTAAAGAAAGAATACATTTCCTGTATAATATTATTATACTCAATATATTTTAAATTTTAAAATCATATTTCTCACCATAAATTGTTTAAACTTAAAAATAATATAACTTAAAAAAAGTCAATAATATAAATATAACACTATTGATCAAATAAATAAAATGAATTGATAGAGATACCTAGTAATATTAACAATTAATGATTTATAGTGATATTGCATTGAAATTTAAATTATTTATGTAGGATTATATTTTAAAATAAATTAAAATTAAAATGTAAATTGTTTTTTAACAATAAGTGTTACACTGAAATATACGTACACCTAATATGGAAATTTGTTACATATCACAAAATCATGCGACATACAAATTACTTATTAAAACACTTCTCAATGTATAGTATATATTTCTATTAAAATGTCTTGTTCGTTTCGTAATTGTCACTAAAAATCATATACATATTATTATTATATAATATAATATTTTAATTTAAATTGCACACTCTGTGGAATCATCGAAATTGAATTTGTTTTGTAATTATATTTTATATTATTATAATAACGAATGATAACAATTAGTGAATGAGATTTAAATTATTAGATTGCATATTTAAGTTTTGACTTGCATTGGATTATAAGTTAGGTAATGGAAAATTATAAAGTTTATATCAGAAGTCTGAAGTAAACATATTAAGACATATACCAAAAGTTATCCAATTGACTTTTAATACCAATTAATTCTTATTAATATGAATTCTATATAAATTTAAATTTAGTAACTTTAATAACACGTAGTTTATATATTCGTATAAACAAAATTAATTTACTACATAACTTATTGTTATGAGTATCTTTTATAAATTTTCAAGTAAAACAACTGTCCGAATGTTAACTTATGAAATTTTAATATTATAAAAATTACTTTCCAAAAAAATAAAAAAATAAATTAAAAACAATAGGTACTATTATAAGCTTTTTATTGCATTCATTTATGCTGTTATTAGTTTAGTTATAAATTGTACATAGATACAAATTATATTATTTAAATATTTTTGTTTTTATTTTAATATATTTGTTTTATGAAGCTATTTGTAATAATTATTTCAATAACAAATGAACACGTTGCTTTAAATCGATATTTCGAAAAATAAGACAGTAATGTATTATTGATAAAAATGGTAACTAATTACTAATCAGTAATGCAAGTATATAGTACCTATATATTATATTAATAAAAAAAAAATCGATCAGGTATATAAATCATGAGGGAAATCTATTCCTGGAAAAACGCCGAGTCATTCGTATAACATCATAACACGGCGTATATTTTTTCGAATTCGAAAGCCCATTTATATAAATTATGGAGAGTAAAAGGCCAAGTACATACCCTGAGGGATAACCAAAACAATTACTCAAAGGATAACTTATAAGTTTATTAATCTCGACTATTGCGGGTGTGATATACGACCATAAGATACGATTTAAAATTTTAAATACATCTGATCGAACTGTGATCAATTACAACACAATAATGAACATGTTAAATCTCACAAATAACAACTCAATAATAATGATTATTATTTTTATTTTTTTTTTTTGAACGTAGATAGTATATTTCTAAGCCCACAAAGTTAAAAACATAAAATACAATTTCAATATCGAAATTTTCAATCACTGGAACATAACATATTAAACAAAAAAATTACACTACGAGTAAATTTTTCGAGAAAAATATTACATTATAGTTTATTTATAAATATTCATACACACAAACATTTTTTTTTACAATTTATATATCAACAACATAATAATTATAAGAGTTATTCCTTTGTGTTTTTTTAATTCATTTTTTAAAGTACAAAAAAAAAATCAGTAGCTAGTTAAATTAAAATAACCCACACTCTAATTTTGTTTCGTTTTAATATTATGCGAAATAGAGAATATTTATAACATATTAATCAAAACATCAATGATAGATAAGTCAATTATCATTTTATTTTACGAGTAAAAATAAAGTTGTAATAGAGATATTCAATAAAAAATAAAAAATTTCTTTTTATCGTATTTTTTAAGTATCTACATAAGTATACAATGTATTGATAAAATAAAATAAAATGATTGAAGATGGAAAATTTAACTCGTTAAGTTAAGAACACATGAACAAATTTACTCGCCACGGAAGATAATGATTATTATCAAAGGTTTTTTTAAGCGTCACGGTTTCCGGAGTAGGTTCACTCGTAAATCGATCGCGTATTGTCGATCGTCCTGTGCACAGACACGCGAGCGACGTTGTATTTCCGTGTGAATCGCACAGTGAGATGTTAGGGGAGGGCGGATCGCGGGCGGAACCGTGTGAAACGGTCCGTCTGACGGGAACGTAAACTTTTGGTTGACGGGGCTCGTCGGGGCTCGGTAGGAGAAACGTTCCCCATTCTCCGGAAGGAAGAATAAAGTAAAAATAAGGCCGAGGGTGGTCGGCTGAAAAACAAAAGCCAACCGGGTCGGTGAGGAAACGAGACGCGTGTACGCGACTGGAGACGAGTCGAAGAAGTTTTCGCGCGAGACGCGGCCGCCGGCGTTTTAACGCTCATCCGAAATAATACTGCGTATCGGCAGTGTGCGCGAACGCGTCTGTACTCGTACTATAAATATATGTATACGTTTGTATATCCGCGTTACGTATATCGCAGCGTTTCGGAAAAGTTTTCGAAAGATGGAACAAAACGTTTGCAGCCGACGATAAAACACTCTTTCTCGGCACTATATATATTTATATGTTTCCCCGGACGAGTTATATTTATATACCGATAACGTATATATATATATATAAATGGGTACGTACACGCGGACTGGCTGCGATTTAATATTACCGGGCAGGCGATCGGAACGATTTTTAAACGATACTCGTTGTACAGGGTGATCGGAATCGCGAATACGACGGTACGAAAAAAACGGTGGGAATCGCCGCCGATCACACCTGTACGCGTTCCGCGGCGACCGCCGTCGGCCGGCCGGTTTATGGCGGAACGCGCGCTCGGAATTTTTATTGGCTTCTCATCTCATTCCGCGATTGATCCGAACGCCGCGTTGCAGCATATCACGCGAGGCGCTAGGCCGATTAATCGTCGTCGGGGGTCCAATATTTACTCTTAAACGTAATAAATAAAGCGTAATAATAGTTTATGAACAATAATAATAATAATGAAAATAAAAAAAAAATAAAAAACGGGAAGGTCGATCCGGACGTTTCTCCTTTGTCATCGTAGAAATTAGTGATTTATAATAATATTAGGATTTGAAAATACGATTCACAGCAAAACTCAATATAATAAAATATATAATTCCGATAATCTTTAGTAAAATTTTAAACCGTTAAACTCAAAATCGCAGGTAATTTTAACCATTTTTGATAAAGAAATACATTTTTAGATAAAATTCAAAGATCTATATTTATTCAAAAAATCAACCTATTCGTTCTAAAATTGTAATATATATGTTGACTACGTACAAAAGTATTCAAAATAATTTACAAGTTTTTGGTTAAATATCACATTAATTACTATGAAAATCTAAAATAAATTTCGTCAAAATTTCGATTTCAGCGAATTTTGCCGTATTTCCATTATTTTTTGGTAGTTTTTCTTCTCACGAGAAAACACTTTTGAAAAATTCGAAATATGAGCTAAATACAGTACGAACTAGATAAAATTTTCTACTGAAAGCATGGTTATCGTACAATTATATTTACTCAAAAAAATGCCAATTTGTATCACACAATCGTATTCATAAGTGTCTGACATGCACTAAAAAAAATATTTTTCGAAACAATCGTTTTTGGTTTTCGTTATTGTTGTAAAATATCGTTAAGTCATTATCAAATCATATTAATCTAATGTTCGAAGTTATATATTATATTAAATAAACCTACGAATTATGTATCTCACCTGAGTCGAATGTGGAAGTAAAAACGATTTCTCGCCAAAGTCGTAGATTTTTATGTGATAGCCTATAATGATATTCTGGCACAGCAATAAGACTACGTATTAATTGTTTATTATTTAATACGTTAATAGAGTGTTAAGAATTTGATGTAACAAGAATGACGGAATCACTTACGTTTTTAATGTTATTTTAATTATTTTTGTATCACGATATTTTAATCATCTTGTATACCTTGTATATTTATATCATGTAAATTATAATAATCAATCATTTATATTATTTAATTTTGTCTTAAACTCTATTTTTGAAATTTGTTTATTTAATTTCAATAAAATAAATGTTATAAAATATATCTTTAAAGTTATTTATTTCGAAACGTTTTGAAAAAAAAAAAATTTAGTTTAGTCACATCGTTATGAAACAATATCATATATAATATAATTTAATTAAAAAAAAAAAAAAAAAATGCCTACACTTCAAAGCGGTACATGGTATAATATAATATGTACAATAATTAAACGAATTTAAAATCGTTTACATATAGGACGAAAGGAAAAAATATGGTAATATTGAGTAAACAATATTTTTTTTAAATTCTTTATTTATTATGAAATCATTATGAAAAAATAGTTTTCATCAACTTGATAATTAAACATATATAAATACAATGGGTATAATTGTGGGCGGAATAAACAAATTAATTAGTCACAAATGTATAAAAAGTAACATTTATTAAATTTATAAAACGTTAAATTGATTTTTTTTATTTCATATATTATTTTGTCGCATACTACTTAGTCCAAAAGTTATGAATATAGCACTATTTTATTTTTTTAATAATATTTTTGGTTATTGTCAAAAGAAAATAAAGCAATCATCTTAAAATAATTTTTAAATTCAATTCAATTTGGTGAATATTAGTTGTTCTCTTTACATGGATCGATATTATAAGTGTATTTGTAGTATAAATTAGTTTAATTTTTAATAATTAAAAATTAACCCTTCCACTTTAACTTAATCAGAGTAAAAATACTAAATTTTAAAACGTAAACTTATTAAACCCTTAAATGCATTTTGAATATAATAATACTACGTGTACAATAGCTAATACAACAATAGATCTTAAACAAAATATTTATTTTTATTTTTTAGGATATAATAATCATTAATTTTGTTAACAAAATAAACTTATTTATTATTTCAAAGATATATTTTTGTCTATTACAAAACTTTGGAATCGTAATTCCTAATACAATACAACGCTATTATAATAACCACATATTATATAGTTATTATCATAGCGATCATAATAATATTATGTTTAATTAATGTTTAATAATCTGTATATTATTGTGCATAGTGAAATAATAATAGTGCAAAATTAATATTGTTTTCATAAAACTTAAATTTAAAATAAATTAATAAAGACATTTAAGCACAACGGATATTAACTTAAAACGAACAAAAAACATAATCACAAGAATATAATTACATATTTTTAATGAATTGTAAATTATGGATAAAAAATACAAAATATAAGTAGATAAAATTATTTATTTTACCTAATTATGTTAAGTATTTAATGTGCAATAGTAGGACAATTTATATTTTCATTCTTTTGAAATTAAAGATAAACTAAAGTAGGAATTTATGAGAACACGTTTAAGGAGAGGGGAAGGTTAAACAAATTTAATATAACAGACTTAATAAGGCACTGGTTTTAAACTAAACGCCCTTTAATGTTTATATTTTCTTATATTTTGTTCAAAGATTTTATGATGGGTAATTATACCATTTACTGTAGTCTGAAGATATTATGAACAACATGTGATACTGTTTAAATAATACTATGAATAACATTTGATTTATATGTAATATTGAATAATAGCACACGTAGAGGGAAGATATTAAAAAAATTGTTTCAACTGCGTGTTTATCGTTTCTACGAGTAGGTACAAGTTAAAAACAAAATATCGGGCAAATTCAATTTCACATTACATTCTTACAAAAGGAAAAATGTTATTTTTAAATATACCTGTAGTATTTGTTGGACATTTGGATTTTTATGTTTATTGCTCGTGGGCGTTTTAATAATAAACACTCATCGTGGAAAATAACCGTTCACGATCAACTAAAATAGGAAAAATAAAAATGTTATCTTGTAGTGTGCGGATAGCGTTTTCAATGGTCGGGCCACGAGAACGTTCCTTCCCCGCCATAAGGGGTCATCGTCGCACCATCACAATATGCAGTAAATTGTATACGTACCGAAATGTACGCACAATCGATTTGTTCGATATTACGTGTGTGCGACAACGGTAAAAGGTTTATTACACGCATACAGAGCGATCTGAATAAAGCGTTACGAAAATAACGGAAAAAACATTTCAAACGTATGTAATTTCCACAATTTTTACAACGAGAATATCGTAGATCACCCTGTGTATATATAATATATATGACGGTCGACAGTTATTTGGCCGAGAGGAAAAATACGTGAATTCAGCTAAAAAATAATGATAATAATAATAATAATAATAAATTTATTAGGTTTCGTGACGGAGTTGTTTCCGGTCCGAGACTGATTTTATTGCGTTTCTCTAAATACACGGCCGGGGACTTGATGCGATCCCTTTACAACCGAACAACAGTAATTCGACATGTGATACCTTTCCGCGTCCTAGTCGATATACCTACATAAGGGTTTAGGCCACGGGAACTTAGGGTAAAGATTTTCGGGTATAAAAAAGAGCGGTGTAACTTTGATTTCGAGGGATCCCACGGGGTGTCGTTAGTGATATCAGGCAGGTTTAAGTATATTTTTTATTTCTCATTCCCTGTTGGTTCGTCGAACCAATTAATTGATTAATTATAACGATACCGAGTGCGTGGTACGTGTCGGCGGCGGCCGGAAGATCTCGCCGCGTTATAGGTTTTTGTCAGTGGTGCACCAAGACAATTATTATGGTGGTGTGGTGGAGCGAAATTATTTATAAACCCATGATTGTTAACATACCAATGAAAATAAGTACTCTTCACATATATTTATATTAATACAATTATGAAAATATTTATATAAGTACTACCGTTCATGGGGGAGAGAGGGGGATCGAATGTCACCATAACCATTCCCCCACAGGTACACTCCTACGCTTTATGTTGAGATTTTAATTAAATTTCGTCAAATCGTTTTATTTAATCTAACCTAATCTTCATCTGATTTTCGTAACGATGACACAATTCAATGATTAAATAGAATAAATTAATCTCGTGTATTTGGTGAAATCCCGGTACAATGTGGTGAAATATAGGAGTAGAAGTAGGTTTATTCCTTTTTTTCTATAAGGACAAAGAAAACGAAACCGGAAATATATATTATTTTGTCTTCCGTATCAAATCTATTGAATGACTTTTCACCATTGTCTTAAAGTATGGAAGATTATGCGGTTTAGACCATAATATTTTGTGATTGTCAAAAATCATTAAATAGTGACGATAGAGTAAGAAACAACTGCGTTATTTTTTATTCGAGTTTATTGTGAAATGAATTGTAGCGATTCAGATGTCACATTAATCAATTATTTAAATACACGTTGATTATTCCAACAAGTCGAACACAATAATGTATCACAGACAACAACATCCATATAAATATTAATATACCGTATTTTATTTTTCGTTTGTATTATACCATATTATACTGATATAATACCGTATAAAATCATGTTGTATCTATTATCGGAAATTAATAAAAAGTTATAATTTTTTAATTTTTTAATTTTAGTTTCTTTAGATTTGTGATTTAGAGAAAATCACAAAAAAATACCAATTTAAAAAAAAATTATTTAATGATTTTTCGAATACACTTAACTTTGAAACTTCCTAAGTTTCCTGAAACTTACTAACTTTTTTTTAATTCTTGGTAATTAAACCCCTAATAAATAATTGTAATATTTAATTTAAAGTATAATTAATTAATTATTAATATATAATTTGTGTGTTAAGTATACATCATTTTAAAATAGTTGTATAATGTTTATAAATTAAGTTAATAAATAGGTATTTTTAAATGTTTTAATGAAAATATTAAACCCATTTTTTAATTTGTTATTTTGTAGTTACTAATGTTACTATACTTAACAAAAAAACACTTGAGTTATATTCACTATTGTATGATACTATAATATGGTACTAGTTATGAAAATTAAAAATTTAGTTTGTCAAACATAAAATATTTACTCAGTCACATTTACACAATTACTCACACAAATACTCTACACAATTAAATGTTGCATCATTGTTAAAATTATAGTTATAAAATAATTCGTACATGTAACATTTTCCTTACTAAACGATTATTATTGGCTAGATCGCGCTAGTGCCCTTGCCATACAGTGAGAAGGAACGTACTTCTCTTATCATAATTATTATTAAACTATAAAAATATTAAAAATTTATTTAGGTACTATTTAATATTGTTAAATACCATGGATAATTGATTATAAATAAGGCTAGGGCTAGGAACTTCTAAGGGTTTGCATGTTTTTCATTAATCATTCAAAACATAGCTGAATAATACAAACAATTGTTTTATAACAATACGTATTTATATTTAAAAATTTTTGTTGCACATTTTATCATTTTTTATATGAAAGTGCTTATTTGAATATTTTTGATATAAAAATGTAAGTCTTATAAAAAAAAAAAATATAATTATAAATAGATTTTCTAGTCCTGAGGTCCTGAGTTATCAGTTTTATGGTTTTATTTATATGAAATTAATTTATAAAATTATTGTTTGTTTTCACAATAAAACTTTATTCTATAATCAACTAATATATTCAATTTAAAAACTGTTACTTATTTAAATTTCTAAAAAAAAAAAATATTACATTTTTTGTTTCTGAGTGAAAGTTGAAAAACTAAAAAAGCAAGGTGAAGAATAAAACTATTAATTACTACAAGTTTTTTTTTTTTTTTATTAAAATGCATATTTTAATAGCATTTTTAGTAATTTTTAAGGCATAAAAGGTTTTTTAGAAAATGAAGACCCTAGCCCCAATTTTAAGATAAATACTCATTGATAATACTATAGAACATAGCCACATGGGGCCTACACGCTACACCTATATATTCTTTTTATATTTTTTCTATGCTTCTTAGTCTATGTCTTTGAAATATTCAATCTACTATAGATACCTACACAATCTACACTACGTAATATTATTACATTATTAAAATTTATACTCTGATTACTTTCGTAATTATTATCACATTATTTCAATATTCTAATCTGTTTTATGTAAGTGGTGGTATTTGCACGAAATTAACCAATTTACTATATAATATACCAATTTTTACTAAAATATACTCATATTAATATTAAATTTATTATTTAAGTCAAATCGAGAGTCAAAGCAATTCATGGTCCAAGTTTACCATTATCTAAACTAAAATTTAAAACATAATTTATTATTGGTTTTCAATTTATAATATATAAGAATATCTGCTATATATTATATTACATTTGTTAAAAAATAATAATTATTATAACGATATGAATATGATATGAAAGTATAAGTACATGTTACATGTCATTTAATTTGAAATATTCTCAGAATTATCACTTGTTTTTGACTGACTAATAGTATTCTATTATTAGTATCGAGTGACCTATTTTCTGTTCCATTTAAATATCTTGTTATATTTTTACAAATTAAATATTTGATTCGGAGTATTTCTGGAATTTCGATTCATATAAATTGTGTACAGTATGCAATCAATATTTTTAGAATTACATTGTTATCAATATCATTCAAGGTTTCCATTTCTGTGTCACGTTAAATATAGAAATTTCTTTAAATCACTGTATCATAAAAGTCGAACTAAAAATTTACTGTAAATTAATTTATTAAAACAATTTCGAAGAATTTTTATATTATAAACGGATATCAATAATAGTTTAAATTAAATATTATTTTATACACTTTCACAGTGGGTACCAAGATATAAAACAATTTTAAAACAGAAATTTCGTACAGTTCACGTGTCCTTGAATTTAGAAAAACTTCTAGACTTATTTGTAGTATACATCACTAAAATACTTTAATTAAAACGAGATATATAATTATAAATATAAAGTATAACTCATAAAAAAAAACTTAAATTAAAAAACGTGCAAACAATAATTAAGGATCAAAAACGGGACAAGTACGTTTAGAAAATTTACTATGTACAGTAGAATCGGAAAATGTTTTAATACTAAACCGCATAAAATTCCCGAATACATAAAATTTATATTAATATTTGAATGACAGTCCGTCAAAAAATTGATGATTACTTTTAATGAATCCGATTCGATTCCAACCAACCACCAAGTTTTCGTATATGAACAATAGGTTAGGTTAGTATAGGATTATAGTTACGCGTTTTCGTTCTACTAAATAATACGTATCACGTAAAAAATAAAGTCTATTACAATATTTTTGGCTATTAAGTAAATTGTATGTTATCCTATTCGAACAATTACACACAAACGATTCAATATTATTATCAACCAATCGCACTGCAGTAACTTCAGTATTTTCGCATGTACCTATTAGCATAAACTGTTTTTTAAAAAAAAAAAAACAACTTGTGGACTAAACAACATTTAATTAGTCATTATTAAAAAGTCAAACAACTTATTATTAGTACTATTTTATGTTCTATTAAAGGCTATTAAGTTTTATTTTATTCTAACTACTATAAACAAGTAGTATAGTATATTTTCCACTCTTTATTATTTTAAGTTTGTATGTTAAGAATAATTATATTGCAGAACTGGTTTTTAGTAATAATAATACGATTTTCTTGAAAAATTAGTCTCGAAAAATGAATACAAAATTGACAAAACAATACAAGTTACCAACTTCATATTCAAGCATTGTACAAAGGAATGAACAATTTACAAAATACAGTTAGAATCTAAAGTAATATATATCATAAATATTTTCGTAAAAGTTTGCATGTTACTTTCCGAATGATTTTACACAATTCAATTACAGTAAGATAAAACGTTGATTTTATCAAAGAGGTTGAAAAATGTATTTGCATAATTACAATAAGGATATGGAAATATATTATTAACTTATTGTTAGTTAAGATTTAACTATAATTAAATCAACAAAAGGAAGACAAATAATAAAATATATTCGTTATACAAATATAAAACGATATGTTCAAAATAAGCAGAATTAAACAAATTTTTTTATCCTAAACACACGGGTAGTTTTAATTATTTTTTTATACAAAGGAATTAGAATTAGTTACTTAAGTAAAATATTACATAATTTCTATTTAACAATCTTATATCAATAGTTAAAAAACAATAATTCAGTTAGTTTATAAATATAATTATTTCTATAATAAAAATATGATCGGAAATTATTTGAAAGGAGAAATGTTATTCAGTATAATAAAAGAAATGATAAAGTAAGAGATTGACATACTGTATAACGAAAATATAAAACATATTTTTCAAAGGATTCAAAAATAACCAAAGGATAACATTAAAGAATTCAAATAACACAAATATTTGTATGAACTAAAAAAATTTAACTTGACCGGACCACGTCAAATACGATGACGAGTTCAATAACAATAATGAAGTCGATCGGAACAGTGGATTCTATAGCGAAATATAATCATAAAATCAAAGCGTCACTACATTTTTTTGTATCTTCCAAAATAATGGTAAGCCATATTTAAGAATATAAAATATCAATCAGACAAAATGAAAAATATGAAAAATATAATATATCTAATCCTAGATTTAAAGATCAAATGATTTACGAAGTATACAAAAATCAAGAGTAAAATAAGTATGTAACACATCGTGTTAGATTATATTTTGGCAACAAATTTAAATACAAGATCATAATGACTAAAACTTGGTTTTATACTTATTGTCAGAGATTATTAACTTCACTTTTATACCGGGAGATTATAATTTAGCAAGAAGAATAAAGTTTAAAATGTTTGACAACTGTTGTTAGATTCACAGCACTTTGCATTATTTTTAAGGATATTTGAGACGTTTAAAATATTTTTTATTGGTGATAAATAAATTAAAACTTTCATTAAATAATATATAATACATAACTAAAATGTGTGATATATTTATTTGTTTAAACAACAAGCTTTCGTAGTTATTTCTTTACATCGGTATATATTTTGTTATTAAAAATCGACGGTCTTTGAAATAAAATTATTCTAATACCTACATCTGCTGACTAAAAATTACTATTATTTTTTTTCGATTTACTCATCATAAACTAATATGAATTGAATTGTGTTTTTTTTTTTGTGGAATTTTTTTTTTTTATGAATAGTTTGTTTACCAAAAATTTATCTAATATATTATTATTCTTTATACTTTAAATGTCGTCCACTGTAAGGTTCAAAACATGGTATAGCTTTTAACACAATTGCGGCTACCGGATCAATATTACCTTTAGACATTTGAAAAGCACTATATTATATTATAAAGTACTATATACACGAGAATATTCGTATAATTTTAAGATTTAATTTCCGGATATATTTTCCAACATGCATATGTTAAAAACAATTACGAAACACACCAAAAGGAGAAAATAATGTTATTATTGACTACGTTATGGTCGATATAGTCGTATACAATAATAGGAAATATATTACAGAAATTTACATACTTTGAGTAAACACATATTTTATATTTATTTTAAAAAGAAAAATATAAATTTCAATAAAATAATAAAAAACAAACTAAATTAACAGTTTAACATACACTTTTAACGATACTCTACATGATTGACACCAAAAGCATGAAAAAAGGCCCAAGATGTTCCTGGTTAACTAGCACATGCAATATTAATAATTAATTGAGTTTTAATAAATTTATGTAGGAAATAAAAACATGATTTCACAAAATCGTGGTAAATAACTTGTACATATATATATATATATATAGGTATTTATCATAGAAGTTAAATTTAACTTTCGTCATTATGAGATTTTATATAATTTGAATATGTATATCGTATATGAGCACAGATGAAAATATTTTTCAAGATGTAAAAAGTAAGATTAATTTTGTTATATAATATGACAATGTTTAAATAATCGTAGAAATATTATTCAATTATAATATTAAAAAGATGTAATTTTCTTTAAATATTTTATTTAAAATTGCTATACACCCCACTGTGATATTTAATTAAAACATTAGTATAGCTATTTATTTATTTAATTTATTTTTTCTGAATTCATTCTCCGATTGATTGTGATGATACTTACCGTAGTGATTGTGTTGATTACCTTAAACTAAACAAAAACGAATCAATCGAATTTCGTTAGATGGATTTATTTGTTTTGTTTTCTGTAACTGCTACCTACTGGCATTTATTAATTTAATTCATTGCTGGAGAGGATATAATTCAGAAACCTTTGTATGATAACTGTCTTTAAAACTAACTCATAAGTTTCAAAAAATCATGTGGATCGTATGGTTGTATGGATCATATTCTGATATTAATATTGAGAATAAGCGAAACTCAATATTATTTATAAAAAGTAATCGAGTTTTAAAATATTGTAATTTAAAAAATCGGTACTTTAAAATGATAAAATATTTTTGAAACGCACATTGTAATAGCTATAACTAAATATGTAAGGAAGTATGATATTTGTATAATGTGTGGTAATATTTTAAATTAATAAAAACGTAAATATATATATATATATACGGTAAGATGTTTTCTTCTTTAGATTCCATTTTAAATAATTACTCATACAACGATGATTTTTCCTGGCCGATAAGGAAAAACGTATTAATTTCAAAGCAATAGTATACAATATTGTTGAACCATAATCATAAGGGACTATAATATAATATTTATGTGTTATTTTATTTTAATGACGTTACATGAAAAATAGCCCAAAACGAACCAAAAGTATTTTCATATATATAATTGATCAATTTGGTAACTTTAAAATGATTAGACGGTCTTATAAACATTGCGGTTCGGAGGATTCGGAAACCGAAAAAACATCATTTGGATATTTTTTCTATATTCCTGATTAAATATTTTCCAGGATTATCCCCGGGAATATTCGTTACGGTTTTATCAGAGTACTCACCCACTACTTGGAGATGAATGTATTGACTGATGTGCGGCGTGGTAGATATCTGGCATTCGTAGATTCCGGAATCTCTGATCTGTGGGTACTTGATCTGCAGCGTCCAGTCTTCACTAGGCGGTTGATTGATGGACCGGAACCGTTGGTCACCGGTGTACGTGTACCGACCGACGGTCAGAAGATGAATGTCCCTGTGTCTGACCCACGACACCTGAAATTCGTAAAATAAAATTTAATACTGTCACAGTAACAAAGAAATCATGTCATGTTAACGTGGTGGCGTTGATGGTTTCGAGAAAATATTATTAATACTTAATTTATTTGTGGGATTGTGGCTACAGTTGATAAAATTGACTTAATAACGAATACAACCGAGAATTGTCTCGTGGAGAACGCAATAGTAACACCAGGCGCTGATACATACAATAAGGCATTAAAACGCCCCTTCAAATCTCAACAAATAAATGATACAAGTACTGAAGTACCTATGTATGTACGAACGATTCATTTTTAAATAAATTATAACTTTTATTTAATTTCAATCAAGTAACAAAAACTCACAAATAAAAATTAATGCAATTTTTTTAACAACTTTTTACATTAATATATTATAATTATGTGAATTATTATTATGTTTAAAATATAGATATATAATATTTATATCATACAATGTTACACAACATATTATAGTTGTATTTCGACTATTGTTTTAATAGTTTAAATTATGATCAAGTAACAATTCATATTTATCTATCAAAAGATAAATTTCTTAAATAAAGAGTATAACTTTAATAAAAAGAGGTTTTTATACTGTTAGTTGAAATTCTATTTATTAACAGTGTAAAGAAATATGTCCACTTTCGTATAAATGTATTTAAATAATATGAAATGGTCCTTCTATTAATAAATACCATAGATCCGTATCTGAATAACACAGATACTTTACTTTACGAGTGTTTTATTGAAAACGAACAATATAGGTATACCTACGTTTTTATTCAATAGTCTATTTTCTTTTAAAAAAAAAATCCCGAGATTGTTGAATACAACAATAATTTAAAGTTAATTAATAATAATATACAAGATCATATGCAATTAGACATATTTATATACTATTGTGTAATGTGAATATTATTTTCAACGCTGATTAATACATTATGTTCAAAATGAATCGAACGTTTTGAATTTTATCATAAATGACTTAAATGAAATACAACTTCGATACAAATATGCCGTATATTGTGCTGTTCATGCACTGCTTTCATTTTTACAACAAAATACGAGTACAGACAGTGATTTTTTTAAAAATGTAAAATGCTGTCCCAAACAACTATTTATACATTTTGAATAAAAATTTTATTTTACGATATTTGGCATAATATTATACTGGTTTCTTTGTGAGCATGATAACTTTTATCACATTATTGTATGTTACACATCATATGTGTAGTAATTTCCCTGGCATCTATCTGATGTGGATTATGTTATCTGATTAATGACTGCTGTTATCCAGATTTTGTAGAAATAGAAGTAAGTTATCGAACCGTACTCGACGTGAGTGATACGACTTTTCTCAGCACAACAGCTGCGCGAAATATAATGATTGATAATAACATATAACATATAATATACACAAAAGTATTTTATGACTAAGTTTTTTTATTAAATCTTGACATAATATTCTATTCGTAGCTGTTACAGGTACTATATACAATATATTAATTTATAGTAATTTATTGTATATTTATACAAAAAAAAATTATTCTTAACGTTTTGTTTTGTGATAAATTCAATTAAAACTTAGTCTTTTAATTTTTTTCGGCGGTTTTTTACTGTCAAAATGAAAACATTTAAATGATTTTCGTAGCTAAGATTTAAAAAATAAAAGCAAGAGGAGAATATTTTTAAAAACAAATTCTCCGATTCAATTATTTTTAAATTTTTTCTTGGCGCGTTTTCTCACACCGCTTTGTTGAAACGTAGATTGCGTTTATGCGCGACCATACGACCACGTCTGTTTTTGGCATTTAGCCGAATTTTCAAATCGACTGTTTGACGCCGCCCAAAAGTTTCATTAACGTTGGATTTTGCTTGTACTCGCGAGTCCAGCAAATATT
Source organism: Eriosoma lanigerum (assembly GCA_013282895.1). Classification (NCBI taxonomy): domain Eukaryota; kingdom Metazoa; phylum Arthropoda; class Insecta; order Hemiptera; family Aphididae; genus Eriosoma; species Eriosoma lanigerum. The sequence goes on from CM023357.1 coordinate 61,513,672, forward strand.
AGACGACTATACAACATATCGCATCAAATGAAAATTAAAATAATATTTCGACAGATTATGTCAAAGAAATTACCGTTAACGCAAATACGCAAATCGATTAATCGGTTATTAATCTATTAAAATTGTATCAGCCTTAGTGTGTTAGCCAATATTATATTATAATTTATAGTAATAAACAAAATAATTATAGGTTGGGTTAGTTTAGGTTAGATTAGGTTATGTTAGGCTTAACTAGTTAAATTTAAAGCAAGAACAGAACTTTTCGTCAGTCTTATACTCATCAACCAGTCTATCATTGGAAACCTTTTTCCTGTTAACATCCCATTAGAATATTTTTCTTAACTTCACCTAATATTAAGCACCATCAATACAACTCCTGTTTTTCAATATTGTGATCCCGTTTGTTATGTCGCATTAGGTCCCGTTTAAATACCTACTGCTATTAGTTTTCATATCATTTTGCGTGTAAAAGAAAATATTTTATTCCCCGTTTAAGAAAAAATAATGTTTTTATGACTACACGTTGTAACCAATAAATTATAAATAATCAGTTTTAGTACTTAAGTGATTAAGTCAATGTCAAGTCAACCAAAATTATTATATTCAGTTAGATCATTCACTAAGTAATATTAAACAAAAGACTATGGTGCAGATGATTAATAATCAACATTATAAGTGTCAGTTATAAGTATCATATTAAATTTAATTAATAATTAAATAATGTTAAAAATATATTAACTTATTAAATATATTTTCAGTTTTTTTTTTAGAGTTCGGTCAAAATTATTTGTCGCTTTTTTATATAACTCTAGTTTTTAGGTTAAGTCACATTATGTTAAGTAAGTAATATCACATTTCATGTAAAAAAAATATTCGAAATCAATAAATAATATAATCAAATTTATATAACATATTTTAACGTTATATTTAAATTTCCAAATTACAAGCATCGTTGATTTTATGATTCGTTAATTGTTAAATAGATTCATTATATTTATTGGCAATTTTATATGCTCGTTACTGTGATAATTTCGATACAAACTTTACTATATAATATTCAAATTCATTATATAAATTATATATCCATTGAAATATTTGATTTACGAACGTGTTTATCGTAAAACCTAAACAAATTATCGCCTATTGTTGTACGATTTTGTATAGGTCGATAATGACGAAATTAAAATATGTGAATTAATTAGAGAAAAACAAACGATAATAAAAAGTAAAATAAACGAAAACCTAAAGAGCGAAATTATAAGATCTATAATATATTTGATGTAAAAATATGTTAAAATATGTATTACAAGTTATAATACAATTTGAAAATTATATTATGAATATTTGTAATATAATAAAGTTTTAGTAAAACCAATCGACTTAACATATTATTTAATTACTGTTTTCTAAACCAATTTGCTAACATGATTTAGGTTTTGATTCAGACAATAACTAAACAGATTTATAAAATTTATACGTATTTAATAATAGTATTAATTGTTTGTGAATAATAAATATTTATAAAGTTACTATCCTTTTATATCTATATGACATTTCGATTTCGTTTTTCAAAAATTACATATAACGATAGTAATTAAGTAATACACGTACTTTCAATACGTATCATTTCAACCACTATAAAAGTATCAACCTAACGAAATATAATAATGCAAGTCAAATTTCATTATACAAACTCCTAATTATCATTTTTAATGATATTATTTTATGACTTTCGACGAGCAAATGTTGATTTTTTAAAAGTTGAAACGTTGAATGTTTAGTAAAAAAATATATACCTTGTATTTAATGGGTGTTAAATATTATAATATTTTGTTCAAGAATTTTTTTAAATTATTATTTAACGAGTTCCACTAAACTAACTATATTGTACCATGAAAATATGCGAGCTCATGGTTCAATCACGAAATCGAATATTGTGTAATAAACTACACACAAATATATATGTATATATTTCGGAGAGAAAAAAATATAAAATTGCTGAAGGCAGATGCATATTACTTACATCTTGGCACGTATTAAGGTTCCTGAATATTAACGTTATGGCAGAAATTCACACATCAATGGGAACAGTAATGTAGAAAAGGTACATTGTTTTTCTCTTCATAATACCTAATATTATTATTATGCTTAGCCTCATGGTGTGCATACAACAAGACCGACAAGGAAGGTAGTTTTGAGTTAATTACTTATTGTCAGTGTGCCTTGTGCAATAAATTTTAAAATCTGCTGCATTGTGTATTATTTTTTGCATATAGAACGTTACATTATTTTGAACCTTTAGACTTTTAGGACTTTCATTAAATTTATAAATTATATACATTGTTATTCACCATTCAGACCCACCGGATTTTCAACTTAAATTTTTTTTTTTTAATTTGAGTATAATATCTAACATTGATATTTTTATTTTTATGACACTATAATAACATATTCAGTGAAATCAATTTATGGAATATTTTGAAAAAAAAAGATTTTTATTACTCCAATTTATTATATATTTTTATCGTACATTTTTCATGTATCAAAGTTCTTATGAGAAGTATGTTAGTTCTTCTGTATTTTATTTTAAGAACAATAATCTCTAAATAAGTTAAATACGTACCTACGTGATAGTTGGTGGACAGCACGGAATAATTATTCGTTTGTTATAAATTCAAAAATTAAAAAGTAAACAATATTTTTTTTTTATATTAACATTTGTTTGAATTTTTTTAAGTATATTTCTTATCTAAATACACTTAATTTTTTTAATTTGTTTAACTTGTATATATCAATACCTTTACTAATAAGAACTACTTATACGTACTTTGGTTTTGATAAATAAAAAATGTCTTGAAAATTAATTGAAAGAAATATATGTAAAATAAGGCAGTTTGTAAATCGAAGTAAGCATTCGATAATATTCACTTAAAGAATACTTAAGTTCCTAAAAAATCAATAATAACTAATAAGTAAACAAATTATGGCGAAAAAGTGCAATAAGCGTTTTGTTTTGATCACCTTTTATTATTTATACGTGTACAACGTACTTATATAAATGTTTCTTTTTTTAGGATAGATTTTAATATAGATATGGAATAGAAAAAGTAATTTTAAAATTATTTATATGTAATACGTTTATGTTATTATAATGGTTATTAAATGTTTGGGAATTATTCCACTAAATAAATCAAAAAATCGTTCTATTTTAATGTATAAAAATATAATTGTATATAGTGGACGCCATTGTGTAGTATACGAATAAATATAGAAATATAGTATAAAAATTATAATAAAAATGATATTTTAGTATTGGTACCTAATGAGAACGTGCATAAAATACAATAATTATATTTTTAACGGTTTACAAAATAAAACGAAATTATTATTTACTTATACTTATTTTGTGAAAAAAATATTATGCATTTTTTTTTACCAACAAATACAAGACAAAAGCTTAAATAACCATTTTATACGTTGGGTATTTATTTATATATGCATGCAAATATAAAACTAAACAAATTAATTATCGATTAAAACTTGAAATTTCATTTTTTTTCTAAATTAACCTTTGAATTTCTATACATATTAACAATAATAAATCGTATTTATTAAATACACACTATATATTTTATAATTAAATATATTATTAAACAACATAACTATGATTTAAAAAAAAAAAAAAAATACAAATATTATATAAGGTTCGGTTAGTAGTTATTTTATTCGATGAAAAATAAGTAAACGGGTTAATGAGATTATTTAGAGACGGAAAACTTATTGTTTTGATTTATAAAATAATTGAATGCAACTCAATATAATAAGAAAAGAAAACGTTCAATCAAATGGTACCGGTGTGTTTTGAAATGTTTGTAAAGTTATTGCAACCAAAGAACATATTTGTACATTCTACAAAAACAAGTAAGTATATGTGTTTACGTGGTATGTGAAATACGTAATATTTCAAATCGTAGGTATATTATTATTTATAATTATTGCATTTACATAATTTAATCGTTTTCATAAATACAACTCAAACTACGTGTAGTGTATATTTTTAGTGTTTCGACATTCTCTGATTAAGTTTTGCCAAAATTATTATGAAACTTTATGGTTGACAATTCCTAACAAATACTATAACACATTTTATTACGAACAGCGAAAAAAAAATACAAGTTTACTTTTATTAAATGTAAATCAATACAAGTAGAGTTTATATTTTAGATTCTGACTTTCTGAGCAAAGTGATGATTATATTGGTTTTACAATGATGTTTTTTTTTTTTTATCTATATCTGAAGACACTTTTTTAAGTGGATTTAATTGTCCGATTACCACGAATAGAGTATATGTTTGCGGTAGAAAACTGAATCTTGTTGGCACTTTATTAAGCTCATTTATCGAATTTCCCAAAAGTTTTTCCCTAGGAGAAGAAAAATTACCAAAAAATGGCGAAAAATCGGTAAAATTAAGTTTTATGTTATTTTTAATTTTTTTTTATTTCGCGTTAACAAATTAAGTTTTGATCGTAGGGATTTTAAAATTGTTTTAAGGGTATTAACGTGGTAAAATTTTGGAACGGATTGTCAATATAATATATTGTTTTATATTGAGTTTCGCTCGAATCTTTTTTCTAATCCAATATGATTACATTCATATCTTAATTATAATAAACCACTAATTTCCCCGATAGCCGAAGAGACGAAGGAGGACCGTCCGGAATCGACCTTCCCGTTTTTTTATTATTCGTATTACTAGACGTTTTTTATTAAATGACATACTATACAATACGGTTAATAATAACAAACTTAAAATTAATCGAACGGGAAATCCCCATTAATGGAACTTTACTTTTGTAATTTTCAAGCAATTATTATAATTGTCCTTGCATTGTTTTCGTTAGAATTTTCGACGAAAATTTTCCGTATGCAGTGTCGTGTAAAGATAATGACGGATAATTAATATTTATTATTGTAGATCTAACGTTCACTGGGACTTGGCATAAACCACAGTTGTTATTATCAAAATTATTTTGTAAATATTATTATTAATAATTATAAACTATCTGATGTTCCAGTTCAAACTATAAATAGTCTTTACAAATCTATTATTTAATGCAGCATAATATAGTTGGAAGGTAAAATTGTATTGTTTCGCTACAAAATTCATATCGAAAATTGAAATCCATTAACTAAAAACACTAGGTTTAATAAGTTATATTATAGGACTATAACGTTGAGTCAATAAATATTTCTTATCACTATTATTTGATTTAGTTCAATGCAATTTGTAACGAATACGAAATATTATTAATTAAATTTATCAATTATTTCGAGTATTTCCGAATTTTATATTGATTCAAGTTTTTCGTACTTTTTTTTTTTAATTTAAAATTAAGTAGATTGAAGATTTGGTGCTTTTAAAATAATTAAAAAAATAAATGTTTATTTTTCTTGTATTCATTGATTATTTAAACCAATTCTTGTTTTATAGAATTTTTAATTTGTATATCAATCTTACTTTAAAGTAGGTAATGTCTTTCTTTATGTATTTAAAACGTGGATTATCTAATATATTATATTATATATATATTACGTGGATTAAATAATAATTTACCAAAGGGATAAGCAATTATAATAATTACTTCATATTTTGAAGTTATTTATAGTATTACATGTTTAAAATAATTGTAAATAAATAAAGTTTCAAAATCTAATTTAGGGGTTAAACAATAAAAAACGAAAGGTTGTTTTTTTTGACAACAAAAATAACATTATGATAAAATAAAATATGTATTCAAAGAATAATATTATAAGCATCAAATTTAAAGTTACTTTTAAATGAAATACTTGTGCAATTAATTTAATGGAATTGTATCAAATTAAATTATTGTATCGCGCTGATATAAAATTAATAATTGTATTATTTAAACATTATATATTATGATATGAATATACAAGAAAAATATACTTGGGTTTGGAATTGTTTTAAAAATATTATATTATTTTCTTTTTACAATGGCACATTTTTTTTTGTTGTTGACATTTAAACCAAATCCCAATTTTTTTAAACTTTTATTATTATAACATAGGTTTTAAATAGGTTTTGATAAAGAATAATGTTTCCCAAGAGACTTCAGAGGTGGGTTTTAGGGGTATGTTGCATTTTCTTCACATCTAAATACATAATTATGAAGATGAATTTACAGATATAATTTTGTAGTTATAAAAAAAATAAAATGAATACTCCATAATTTTCCAACAATGACATTCAGTTTTTTAAGCAATTTACATGTTATAACTAAATATTTTTAAAATATTAACATTAATAAATGATATGCATGAATATATTACTTAGGATAGGAAACAAATTATCCAAACTAAAAAAATCATTGATTATATGAATACATTAATCAAATAAACTTTAAAAATAATAGTATGTTTACTTATAGTTTATTCGATTTTGGCTTTTGATTTTTTATTGATGAGATCATAATTTGCCAAATAATTATGGTACAATATTATAAAGAGATTTTACTATTATTAACTAATTTTTTAGTTCTCTAATATCGAATTTTAATCAAGATTTACTAAATATGAATAATAAAAACAAATAAGAAAAATATCTACAAGTATAAGGGTATTAAAGAAAGGATCGTACAAGATAAAATTGAGGTCAATGTAATTTTTAAATATTCAGACCTGGCATACAAATGTAATTTACTTGGAGTTCAAAATAAATGCCCAGAGATTAGTTTCAGAGTTATTTAACATATTATTTTCTTCTTTTAATTATACTCTAATATGTTTATATGTTAAAATAATATTGTTTAGTAGATTATTGTTGTGAATGTAGTTTAGGTAGGTATATATGATAAAATAATAATTGCTATGATTGATTTCGTTCTCATTATATTTAATTATTATAATAAAATCTTTATTTACATTAAAGTAATGTTTATCTGCGATAATTCATTCATAATATTAAATAAATACTCGAAAAATGTAAATAAAAAAATTGTAATTTTTTTTTTTTTAATGATAAAAATGTTGAAAATATAACATAAGTATCTAATCAATGAATGTGTAATCTCCTTTTTGAAACTATTTTAGTGATTGGGTTTTATTTTGTTTAATCATTCCGACGTAATAATATTATAATATGCGGCAAGTTTTAATAAAGTTCGTTGTGGCAAAAGTGTGATAATATTTGATTTTCTTAAAATTCGTGACATCAAACGATGTGTACATTGTCTAGGTGTACTCAATGTTTTTTATATAATAATAATATAATATGCTCTGAACGGATATAATGCAAACAGTATTCTCGTTGTACATAATATTAACAAACCGATTAAACGGTAAAACAGAATGAAAATGCATTTGCTTTACAGGGTTTTTGCAGCCAGCGGCATATGGTAAAAGACTGAAATTATAATATTATAGAAAAATTAATTAAAACGTTGTCACGCGTATGAAAATATAAACACAGAATATTGCATAATACTTCAAGAGTAAATACGTACTTAGTACAAATATACTAAATCATATAATCACATATTTTTAGTTTTTTTTTTTGTCCAGCCGCTTAATGTACCTACTCAAAATAATTATAAAAGTTTACATTTAAAATAAATCATTACTTTAGTTTTTTTCATACAACACTCATATATATATATATATTATACTTATTACCGTCTGATTGTAAAAGTTATAAATCCAATTCGTCATTTTTGTTTTTAAATTGTTTTGAGAAATTACAATAGTGTATACAAATTGATTTTAATGTGTGTGTTTATTAATTTATTTTTTTGATAAATGAGTCTATAATCCTAGATAAAATAAATTAAATATATGTTTTTGATGTGTTGTTTAAAACAAAAATAAACTAAAAACATTGAAATTTTGACAATAATATATTTTCGAAGTACATAGTTATAAAGTTGTTGGAAATATTTCAAAAATATTGTATATAATATCAATGGTACAAAAAAAAAAAAAAAAAAAAAACAATATGTTGAGTCCATATTTAGATAATGTTTATTACACAGGCCTGTGCAGATGTATATTTATTAATTTAAAAAATAGGGGTTCAGTTTTTTTTTTTGGAAGATTTCATGAATGTTCTCCCTCTTTCCAATTTTATAAAATGAACAAATTTATCACATACTATTTTTTTCTGTCATCGTGGCGATTGGAGTTGGACCAGGTCGACCTCCCCATAAATACGCTTCTGGCCTGTGCTCATAGATATATACATGACTGGGAGGCGTAAATATTTGTGCTAGTCAGATTAAGAGAGATCATCGAATAGGAGATCATAAGAAAAAAACTAGCTCCGAGGACAAGCAATTATAGTGCCCTCACTATTTTATTGTTCTTCGAATGATAAAAGCGATTTATCCTCGGAACAATCTTCACCTATTTCCACTCGTTATTTTGTACTCAATGTTCCGTTTAGATATATATGCTTATGCCTGAACAACAAAGTTATAATCCTTAGAAAATTTTCGGCCCACGTAAGATTATAATTAATACGAAAGTTTTGATAAATAACATTATTTTCATACGTTGAACGGCGAGATTTCAAATGAAATTGCGCGTGTAATAATAATATGTGTTACAAAACGTCGTCTTTTTTTCGTTTTTTGCGGTAAATTGAACGGCGTTTTTTCCACACAATGGCCACATAATACGTTATAAAATTGTTATTATTATTATTTCGATGTCTCGCATAAACTTTAGTTTCTGACGGCGAAGGTTGTGTTAGTGACGAGATCGCTTTAATTTTATTATTTAATGACAGTTTAACGAGAAGAAACGAACACATGATATGTATATTGTTGTAAGGTTAGATCATAACCGCAAAAATAATTAATGTTTACCACGTTTAAACAAATTGATTTTATATCGCCGTAATCGAACTTGAAAATAATATATCACAATTTTTATTTATTTCTATTTTTTAGAAACATAATGTACGACCGCGATATGTCCGCGCAGACCTTCTAATTTTGTATACAAATCAGTAATGTTGTTACAGAAAGATTAAATAAACGAAAAACAAATATTTTTCAACTAATAATATTCATATGGTATCGTTATTTTACGTATATATTAAAATAATATGATTAACGTTGTGGAATCGCGTACGCGCGTAATTGGCTTAAGTCTGGATGCATGAAAAACATCAAGTTTATTTCATTTAAACAGTAAAATGGAACCATGTGTTCCGAATCAAGTATTTTATTCGATTTACACTAACCGGATTTAATTTTCTTGAATATGTTTTAACGGGTGTTAGAGAAAAACAATTGGGTTTGAAAATTTTTTTGCTGCTTACGTTTTTTATTGATATAATTTAAAATTAAACGATTTTATTCCATATCAATGTGTATCAATCCGATTATTTTTTATATATTTGTATACCGTATTCAACGCAAAATCAATAACAAATAAATGAGTATACAAGTATTGTAAAATACGTGTTAGCCAAATAAAAATAAATTGAAATCACTACCCATTATGACCAGTGGGGTATTTAGTGATTCTTTTTTTTTTTGTGGGGGGGAGGTTTCCAGACAATATTCTTTCCTCTGAAAATAAAATTATAATTTGATCATAGAATCATTTTAAGCTTCACCTCTTCACATTAATATTTTTATTTTTTTATTCTTTATTATTATTGTTAATAATATATCACGTTTTACATTTTTATGATTTGAAATGAGCCACATATTTCTTACAAAAAAGGAAAACTGGGGGTATTTTAACCCCCAGGACACTCCCCTCAATACGCCACTATTCACGACTAACAGGAAGTTTACAAATAAAAGTTTTCAATACTGTAGTACGTTATTTTGTATTAATATACGTATCATGAAAATACATAAGTGGGCGTGAAGATATTATTATCAAAATAATAATGGTCGTCCATGAATAAATACAATTTTATCTAGAAATGTATAATGTACTCGTAATAAACCGTACGGAGAAAAGGAGAAGTTCGCTTTTACCGAGCGGATTCGCGAGATTTAATAATATTCAAAATATATTCATGGTCAATCTCAGTATAACAGGTAAAGCTGTGCACTTTTGATGATTACAAAATAAAATATTATCCCTAAAAATGTATTTTGAATGGTTCGAGTGGTTATGCGAATTTTTACTGAAAATTATATCAAAGAAATTTACGATACCACGGTCACTATAATTTTATATTTTTCAATGTATCATTTCAGTGTGGGTAGATAACTATATGTAAATTCTAAAAAAATTTGCTACTAAATTATACGTTTGTTTGTAGTCCTCCTAAAAATAAAAATAAATATAAAACCATATTTTAGCGTTACCAATTATTTCCCCATAATGACTGAATAAAATCGACAAATGCATGTGAATCATTACTTGCCTATTTCAATGTAAGTACATTCTAATTATTATCATTTAAACTTTTTTTATATTTATAGATACATTAAAAGATATTTAAACACAAGATGTATATACAAATCTAATTGTTTTTATAGGATAATTAACCCAAAATACGACAATGGTTATTGCAATTTCTATAGAAAACTATAATCATTTAATAATTACTACATTTTATTATATTAGAGTAGTTTCATATTATTAATCCTTCAAAAATTAATTATACAATATAAAATATAAATAAAGAATTAATATACATTTTATTTCAAATATAAGAAGTTTAGATAGATCGTCGGTGTCCTCTAAAGAGTAATACTAAATGGTTTAATTTGTTTTTAGGGTTTCTATATATGTGTAGTACAGTAGCAAAATATTTGAAGGGCAATTTAATATTTCACTTTTTAGAGAAGTTCACAATAAATTGCCTTTCAGTTTGTATAATGTTCTATTGGTCGTACGAACGTTTCATTTCTTCGATAGAACCTTACATTAATGTAAATTTCTTTCGTTATTATTTATTAGTTTCCTCTTCCGATACGTCAGGTGGATGTATATAACAACAAAAGATATAACAATAGTTTCGCCATAGCGGCCGGGATATTTATAAAACATGAGGACATAATAAAAGAATAAAAACAGAATTTTAATAAACAAAAATTAAAGAAAATAGGTCAGCCGTGTTATTGTGATCCACGTGTATACGTGTAGTAAACATTTCAAAATATAGATATATGCAATACGCACAATACAATCGCGCGGTATGAAAAAACAATATGAATAAATATAATAGGGCCAATACAATTTTGAGTTATAAAAACATATTATACCGCAGAGGACAAAAATTTTAAAAAATATAATAAAATAAAACTTAACCTAACCTCAAATTTAATGCAAATTGCTTTGTTTACGGTTGCAAAAATGAAATGTAAAAAATTGATATTTTTAAAGCGCATATTTTTATATGAATATAATAATATGATTTTATTTATATTATGGATATTTTTTATTGAAAAAGGTACGACGGAAATAACCATCCTGCGAACATTTAAACGGTTAATAGGTTCAGAATTTCGTTTACATTTAATTTTTTTTTTTTTTCTACTATTCTGATTACTCTATACATGGTCAAATTTAATATAATTCATATACCATATAAATTAAATACGATCGAACGTATTATTTTATAAACGCACGTGGTATATAGTTATTTAATAGGCAGTTCTCGTGAAAACTATTGTTGTGTCTATAATATAATAACGATATTATTTACGCATCGCGACATTATATAAGATACGCACGTCGATGAGTATTATCCGTATTATATTATTACATCAATATTCGACGGTACAAATCCAACGCAATTATTTACCAAGTAAAATTTCATATATTTATACCCATTTGCGTCATCGTCCGACGTCGATATTATACCTTATAATAGGTATTGATAACGATAATGTGTAATCAGATATTTCACACATCGATGTGTATTACATTATTATTATCCGTTCACGCGAGTCCGTATCGCTTGTAACATCGCCGCTCAATCACCAACGGATCGCAATATATTTTATGCTCCAGCCTGGATTCTCCAGCCCCTATTTTTTATACAATTTCATACTACAAAAATTTGTTGTACCTTCATTAAAATTATACAAAAACATGATGGGAGGTATGGTGCACATCCTTATTACATGCCTACTATTATAATTGGAAATAATTATCTAGAATTTCTTACAAATTATGATCGAGAGAAAACATTAGTTTTGTTATCATGGACTATAGCTGATATTTTTCTCATTAAAATATTAAAAAATATATAAAATAAAAGGGAATTCGGTATTTAACAATTATTAAAAACTCAATCTTAAATGTTTTATAATACAGTTATTTGGAAGTATACACACTACTCACATTCGAAATAAACACTAATTATTTTGGATTGGAGTTCATTAAAAAATATAAAAAAAAAACTCACAATAATATTATTGTTGTTATTATTAATATTTCATGAGAAAAGTAAATATCATCCTAGTAATTGTATACATATATTATATAAAAAAAAATGATAGGAAAAAATTTTGTTGGAAATTTACATATATGATGTAACGGTTATTATTTTGCCTCCCAATTTACAAGGTTAATGCAAAATTGTTAAACGTATCGATAAATTATAAAAAAAATAACATTACTTTAAAATTTAAAATTAAGGTTTAATTTATAAAATAATGTCAACCTTAACAAATGTATACAATTTTTTGTAGTTTATATTTTTATACATACTCGTATACACAAATTTAAGGGTGAGAATCAAAACATATTTATTATATATCACATGTACACTTAACAATGTTTTAAACAAAAACAATTTAATCCTTATAGTATGCCTTATTTTATATGCTGAAATTTCTACTCCACTTAACTCTTCAAGGCAAAAATGAAAAGTTAATCTTATAGAAAGTTCCTAAATAAATATACATTATTATATATACCTATTTTTTGTATAAAGGATTAAAAAGAAATTGAAATGTTCATATATATATTATTAGTTTTATTTGTACAACAAGAGGAGATAATTTTGATTTAGACATGTTATAAGTATATATGGTAAAAAAAGTCAATGAAAGTTATAATGAAAATTAATGTAAAAGAGGAGAGAGGATGCCTGATAATAAGGTGGAGAAATAGAATAAAGAACAATATGATGATAGTTGGTATAAATGAACGAATAGCAGATCAAAATATTTGGAGCTGTAGGACTAAAATGGACGACCTCATCTAGTTGTGAGTGTAAATGTAAGGTAGAAGTAGTTTTATTTTTACGATTTCATTATGCCCTCTCCAATCCAATACTAAACATAATATACGTTTTATCAGAAAATAAAATAAAATTCCAAATTAAAAATTAAAAATGTACCTACCATAGACAAGATTATGAAATTGTCCCTGCGAACTTGTCTACATCTAACGAGTGATTTTAAATTTAATCCGATCAAAATCACTAATCAAATTAATTATTAAAACGGTTTTGTTCCTCGAATTAATATTATTAAAATTATACATTATGCACGTGGAACAAGGTGATAAGATTTTGCTATCATGGTTATTTCGAAACGTGCAAGAGAAACACGCCTCGGTCTTGACAACGATAGATGTCACAAAATTACTTACCATTCTCCCGTGTACTAGAAACGAAAATCAAATTACACGTTGTAAAATAATATTACTCTTATCCAGTGTCAATTTCGTCATGTGAATATTTAATAAAATTATATAATCACACTATAGTGGTGACTAATGAAAACTAAAAAACAGTGCAACACGTTGTTTTAAAAATTTATAAAATCAGTTTGAAAATTAATTGTTGTTTATAATCTAGTGTTGTATATTATTTTTTGTGGTCCCTTAAAACGGCCATAGTATGTTGATTAATTAAAAATTAATATCAATGTCTGTATGCATACATTATTAATTAATTAATTTTAATTACGAAAACCAAAAAAAAATTCTCAAAAAGTGTTGTTTAATTATTGAGATGTTTGATGTCCTCGAGAGTGACTAATTTAAAAACTAATCCGAGTATTATAGATATCTTTAATCTATTTTATAATCAAGTATTTCGTTCAATAGACATATCTATTGTTTTTATTAATTGCATATATCTGTTTTTTTGTTTACAAATTTAAGTAATTTACATGGAGTTTGTAATTCCGAAAATAAAAAATGAATAAATTATAAAAAAAAATTTTAAAAAAATATATATTTTATGTATATATAGTATTAAATATTTTAATGATTTATAATGATAAAGATAATATTCTTAAAAACAGTTGGTAAAATCAATTTCAAAATGTGAATTAAAATATTCGAAACCATCACAACAGCTCATAATATAGAATATCTGTTTAAGACAAATAATATATTCTAACTGGATTTGATTAATTTTCTAATAATATAATTACTTAGTATTGATTTTGTAAAGAATAAAATATTTCACGGAATTACAAAACCCGTCCACGCGTCTATAATAACGAAAAAATTTATACTTTTAAACCGTCTATTTTATAACGTACTTATATACGCAAATGAGTAATTATGTTAAATAATAATTTAACCGCCAATATTCTATTCGTACCATTATACATTTTTATGACAAACTCTATATTTTATTAACACCTAATTCAAATATCATTATTACTACCGATTCCATTACTTATACCTATTTTATAAATCCTATTGAGCTCTTTCCTTTCTAATCGAATTCTTAGATCAGTCACCAAATTCATCACATTTTGTGTACAATATTATTAATTATTTGCACATATCAACATAGCTAGGTAATATAACTCAAATGTGTACACGACACGTGGCTCGTGGGCATGTACGATATACCATAGTATATTCCTTAGTATAATATAGTTTACCGTTAGTTTCTATTTTATTATCACCGAGTAATTAATTAGTTATTCGTTAGTACTCAAACTATAAAGTAAGTTATCGATTAATATTGGCCATAGTTGTCAGTGCACGTCACGAATAATAATTAGATACCTAATAAAAGTTCCACGATAATAGCTTAGCTTTGTAGATGTGTTCGAAATTACGAAGACACACGACGTGTCCAGTGCGAATAGTAATGTCTCATCGCAAAAAATATTTTTTGTCGGATCTATATATTATAGTAATGTGAAAAACAACAAATCAATTATTCAGTTATCGGTAACTATTATACAGCAGCGTTGTTAATATGACCAATCTACCTAATTATGCACCTTTGCATGCAAAGATCGTTTTAAAATTGATTATATTATAATATACCTATCATAAAAATAAAGTAAATATTTTATCTGAAGTCGCATTTAAAAAACATTTTAATGAACATACATTTCATAATTGTTAACAACTGCTTATAACATTTTTTATTTGATGTTTTGATGTTATTAGATTTTAGTAAAATATTTTGTGCTTTTGAGTTTTCTGGTTTACTTCTTTTTAAAGAAGTTTACTGATAATTTACTTTTTAATTTTTACTTTTTACTGATAATGTCATAACCATATACATGCCCACTTTTATGTTGTATCCACCTTATTACTGATAACTTATTATCATAGATATTTTATTCATGTTATCACATGTATCCGAGAAAATATTTTTTTTTTTTTTTGTAAATAACCTTCAATAGTTAACTGTAATGGTAGCTGACGGGGGTGCAATGACTAGATAAAGATAACAATATTATAACGTTAAATAACATAGCAGAGAGGGATGTCTTAATAGTTTAATTCAAAGACGCCTAATTATAAAATAAAACTACATTTAGAGTATATATTAGAGTATCATTTGAATTATTTAACTATGTGTGTATACCAAATGGCCAATAATATTAAAAAAGATATAAGAAGACGTACAAGTAGTAAATATTAAGAAACATATATCACCAAAAGAAATACTATTATTCTAATAATCACCTACTGCGTATCTTTCAAATTTGCCTACGTAAAGACTACTGCACGACTGCCACAAATAGATCGATAATTGTGTGAGTGAATATTTACGAATATAAATGATTAATGAACACTGTTTTTTTATCGCATATCGCGTATTCGCGTACTACGAAATCACAGTTGCGTGATAGTAGGACACCAAGGCTTAACAAGTGATAAGACGTAAAGTTAGAAGTTACCAATCAGCTATTTTAATCGAAGCAGAGAGGTCTTATTTCATTATTTATTCTATATTTCTGTGTCTCTGTGATACTTTTTGTTATGTGTGAAGTGATCACGAAATATCGGTAAATATTGTAATATATTATTAACAAAATAGAACTTTCACAGGCAATAACATGATAAGATACATGCAATGGATAATTAATATGAATAAAAAGTGAAATGAATATAGTGAATTTACCAATTGGTAATCAATGTTTGTGGATTTTGGAGAACTATAAAAATTCAAAACTTAAAGAACATGGGTAATACTATTGATAACTAAGCGGAATTTAGTTTTATATTATATTATGAAAAAATGATAAAAAAAAAAATGTTGAATTATTTTATTTAACTTTGAAACAAATCAACAACAACTGCAATAATTTTGACCACATTTAGAAACATTTTTTGTTGATGAGTTATTTTCGTGATAATTTCGGCGGCGGTTGAGCAATAATTATCGTTGAAATTTCGTCTTGAACACACGGTTTTTTGAATATTCATAAATATTAATATATTGTTCATACGCGTCCGTGCGAGTTAGTGCGTCACTTGAACTTTAGTGGTGACCGGCCGTTAATAATATTTAAATCGCAATCCATCAATACATTGCACGTGTCAATTTGTATTTTATTTATATAATATTATATTTTAAATGCCAATAAAACAAAGTACGTCAAACTCCAAACGGAAATTGTCTGTTGAATTATTTTGTCCGGTGTCATAGGCCGTTGTCGTTCTTGTTCATCATCGCCGACGCCGTCGGTCTGCGTGTTATCGACGTCGAAGTGTGTATATTTTTTACGAGACTTCGCTGAACTGCTTTTATTCTTCGACATCGTTGTACAGAAAGCACTCTACGTATAATTAAATGTTAAAATATTTAATCGATTCATCGATCGTAATAATATTTAATTTCATTGCGGCGCAAATTAAATAATTTGAGACACTCCATTAAAACGAGTTTATTATATTATTATTAATATTGTTTTATTCCGCATTGGAGAAGGGGAAACAAATTTTCCGCAACGATCCAATTATTATTCTCTTTCAGAAATACACAATTTTCAAAAGCCCCATCACCATTGTTTACCATAAGTACAAACAACTAACAACAGTGTTAAAATTGAAAGTGTAGTTCACCGTAAAGTTAATAAAATAGCTACCTAACTACTAACTGCATCGTAAAACATTTGGTATTTTTATATTGCAAACTAATTAAATACACCATTTTGGTCGCTCTTCATAAACGACGGTTTAATAATATCGTTTAATATATATTTTAATCATGGACCTGTGATGTTATATAATTCTGAGGTCGTGACATATTAATATCATAGTATCATACTATGATAATGGTATCTAACCTATTAGCCTACTTGTTAGCGTTTGAGGTAAAATATTTGTCCCTTATGGTATACAATAAGAAAAAAAAAAATGTTTGTTATATGATAATGTAATAAGATATGGTAAGCATTTGTGATCAATATAATAGCAATAGTTAATAATAATACTTAATGAAAAATAGTAATAAGTTATAACGTTGATCTCTAAATACTGTAAACTATTGTAACTGAACAAACGAAACAAATAAAAACCATGCTTGTTCACAGCAACACTATTAGTAATATTTAATATAGTAAATTGGAGAAAAAAAATTACTGAAAGTAATGAACAACTAACAAAAAGAACTCGAATATGACATATACTGCGACTATAATGATCTACAATTGACGTAAGATCTATAATGCAATAGATCTTGCATTTGGATGTCCTAACACAACAGCAGCAATAGCGTCGATGTCGCAGCGATGTGCTACCGCGAAGACGCATAACACATAAACTTAAATTAAATTTAAAAAAAAGAAACTGTACACCTATATTATAGGAAGTAGGTACCTACCATTGATTTTACGATATTTTATTATATTATTACTAGTGATTATATTATAAAATCAATGTACATAATAATGTACTTATACCTAAAATACAGGGTACCGCAGTGAAACCTGATGATTTGAAATGGAGACAAAAACTCGTAATCTGGTAATGGGGACGAATATAGTCTTCGGTTCATCGTTATCAGTACAACCTTCTATTAATTATCGATGTATCGTTACGAGTGAACAACGCAGTTAAAGCGTATTACACAAATTACAAATTTTTACTCTAACACGTCGCGATTTTCGTGCGATGTTATTTCGAAATACCGCGTAACCAGGTATTAATTATAATAACCTTCTCTGCGGTTGGTCGCACACATTAGTTATGATTTTCTCTGTGCGTTTAACTCCGCGCTACTGCGTTTTGTCTATTATTTACATTAATTACATCGCCATAGGATACGGTGCAAATAATCCTGGTAGAATAGTATACCAAATTTATGTAAAAATTATAATATATATTTAGACAAAATTAAAAAAATTACAACAATTGCGCGTAAATATTATGTTATACGCTACCATTAAATCTGATTGACATCCTCTTATCTTTAGCCAATTGCTTAAATAATAATTTAAAAAAACTACATTTAATAATTTTAAATGTTCACGGAGTATTACAATTAGTCATTTAATGTGGGTCACTCTGTACGATATGAGCTTATTTAGTTATACTATCATTATTTATTTAAAACGATTTTTCAAGCATCAATTTATTTTAAAAGAATGTTTTGTAGTATTATACGTAAAATATAATAATATATTAATATATGATCTATGATATGCAACACGTTTTGTTTTTCTGTTTTCTCATATTAGATTACATTTTCCCGGTCACGTTTAACGATTTCTCTTCTTTATATATTTATATTCTCCTCACAATTATAATATTATGCGTAGGTACGAATATTTAACTGCATATGTGCTATTATTATTATTATTATTATTATTATTATTATTATATCACACATTTATGGAAATTCGCAAACGAGAAATATGTTATAGTTACAACTTTACTCTGGGAGACACCGTGAAGACTAATTCGTACGAATTGTAAACTTAGTAATCCTCAGGCGATTTGATACGATATTTAACGAAATATTTTGGTACAATACCTAGGTCTCGGCCATCTCGTTTGGTTATAAATGCCAACCGATTTTACCACGGCTACGGTAAAACTAAGAATGTATACAATATAGGTACATAATAAAATATACGATAAACTAAATGGTTAACTTGCCTATGCTATCCGTGTATTTACCGCCAGTTTATGAGAGGTCTAGGGCTCTAGGAGCCTTATCATTTAAAATATTTGATTGTTTGACGTAGAATTATAACAAAAACAAACGATTATAATTTTAATTAGATGTTTAGTGTTTGGTATACTGGTATATTAACAATCAACTGACGGGTTTAATTAAAACGTAGTTTGCTTCCATAGTGTCGATACGTGACGAATTTTTCGTTCTATGAATTATCTGAGAAAAACCGTGTTATTTTACGTAAATTCTTAAAACTAGTCATTGAAATATCTTAACTATAGTAATCTTTTAGATTATATACTATAGTACGTCAGAAGTTAGGCGCACGCGCGTTATTTTTCCATTTAAACTATATACTTAGATTTAAAAAAAATATGTGAAAATATTTTCAAATAAATATATGTAAATTATTAAGTAGCATAAGTTTATTAGAATGGAGACGAATAATAAAACAACAACGAGGCGGAACATTATAATATTATGGAGGAAAATGTAAGGGATTACGTAATATTATTTTGAACCAAACCCTCCTCTGAATAAGTAAACTACAGAAAATTGAGTTCTATATAAAAAATTAAGTATTTAAGACTTACCTAAATGAAAACATCATTTTCAAATATCTAGTTAATGTTTGTATTTATGTTTATATGAACGTTCTACATAATAATTATTAATTATATTTCAAAGACAATATTGAAGTGGATAATTCTTAATTTGAAATTGTTCACCATTGTTTTATTTTTAAATAACTATACATGTTCGGATATTGTATTAAAATTTGTATAATACGTATAATGTTGTATATTTTAAAAGAAAAATATCATTATTGTTAACTTTAAGTATTATTTAAAGATTGAATATGTTATTTAATTTGATAAAAATAATTCCCTAGAAATATTATACAATCATATATAAATGACATTATGTATGCATATAATAAATGTCATTGGGGAAAAAAGGTTATTCATTAGGAACCAAAATACAATATTTAATAATATATGTAAACAAATTACGTTTATTGTTATTTGTATATAAATGAGCAGTTTATTTACAAGAAAAACAAATATTATATAATATAATCTCACAATAGGAGAAAATAAATTTATACGTTTTATTTTTTAATGGAAAGTTTTATATAAGTAATAAAAAATATAATGTTCTCATGAAATTTCAATTTTTGTTTATACATTTATGATAAAATTATTTTATTTATTTTTATTGTATATTGGATAAACAATGTACACAAATAAAAAATCAATATAGTTTAAAAAATAATGTTAAATTTTTAGGTGTAAAAATTATTTTATTAGTCTAAAGGATAAATTTAAATGTTAATAAGGCCAACACTAATACATAAACATTATTGTGTTTTTGGAAAACTTATAAAATGATTATGCGTTGTTATTATCTGCAATATGTTTTATTATTGCGTATTTATTACGTTTATTTCTCATTGATATTTTATTCTAACAATTCTATCGTACAAATGAAATAATATGAAGAAGTATTTAAAAAAAATATTTCACATTTTATGTGAACAATATTATAGCTTATAATCTTTATTAATTTAATTGTTTTTGTTTATAAAAAATATATTTTAAATTTATTTATAGTATTATCGTGTTAATATTATACGTGTATTGATTTATTTTATTTTATTTGGCGATTCAACTTTATGATGATAATAGGTAGTCAATATTTTTGATAAAATCAAATTTAACGTAATAACAAACGATTTCCGTCACTGTATGTATAAAATATAAATTGATTTGAATCGTTTTTTGGCCTATGTTGTCGGATATGAAGTATAATAAAACATATATATTACCAGTGTACAATATAACTGAAAATACAGAGAGAAATTTTCAAAATTAATCATTAAATGAAATTGAATGTTCCAAAAATAGTCTTAATTACATATTTGTTTTATATTTCCGTCATTAGTGTAACATTATACATTATAACCTATATATGAATATTACAAATTTCAAATTGTGAAATTACGGGTCTAATATATCGAAAAGAAATTATCAAAACATAGGAAAATGCGTATTAATATTGATAAATTTGAGTTCGGAATGAACAAAAAATTCATGAATAATAAAATATATCAATATTAATAAAATATGTTCAATTGAAAAGAATAATATGTTTTATACTTTATTTAACTTTTTAAATTTTGTTTGTCAATATTATTCATGTAACATGTTAAATATTCATTTAATATATATATATGAGAAAATCATGGGAATCACAAAATAGTAAATGTTGTTAAAATTCATACTTGTATATTTATTTGGATAGTATTTGAATTCACTTTCGAATACAGCTTAAATTCACAGTCATATATCGCGTGAGTTGTTATTGAACATTTTGTAAATATCAAGGCTATGTTTAAGTAGTACAATGTTTAATAAATAATACCAAAATAAACAGATAATGTTATTTGCATATAGTATTTTTAAGCTCCTTCCACATTCATAAACCTTTAAATTCATTCATAACTTATACCTATTATAAATTGAGTCGCTTTTCACCGCTACTCACTACTTACTCGTATTCAAATCGCGACATTAATTTAAGTCAAACTAATAACGATTCACTATAATGCATTGAATAAATAATTTTTTTTTTAAAAAAATTAGTGTTACTGCCCAGGCCTACTGTTGTAAAGTTGTATAAAAAAGTAATTATGAAAAATTATTTTAAGATTTTAGTTAAAAATTTATTTTGAATTGAATAGCATAATAGAACCAAAAATACAAAACTTTACATTGATAAAAATATTAATATTTATATTTTAAAATAATATTAAAAATTATGTTACTGATTTTATGAGTAGGTTTATCAGAATAAATTATACTAATAATAATTTGATACAAAAAATTCAGAAAAATTTTGGGAAAATAACTTTTTCTATGATATCAAATTTCACATAAAATTAATTTCAATAATTTCGCGTTGCCTTTGTGTTGTAGATGTGTACAGGTTAGGTTAGCCGACAATTTAATTGTTAAAATGGTGAATGTATTTTACAAATATAGTTTTTAAAATTACAATATTAATTTTAGTAAGGTATTGTACCTCTATTCGTTATTTTTCTATTACATGGTTCATTTTATAATCATACCATATTAAAAAACAAATAAATTTTTATAAATATTATACTTTTATATGTATAATATAGAAAACGTATTAGCAGATAAAGCATGCAGTCTCCGAACGACCACAGATCATTCAACAAACAGTACCAATTCATTCGCTATCGCAGACCTAAACAAACATATAAATATCATCAACAAAAACCTATGGTAATGCTATTAGAGCAGACAAACCACCAAACTAAGCAAAATTAAAAAAAAAGAAAACAATCACATATTACCCAAATAATGGCATATTCACACGTAAATAATAGATAACCATAAAAATCGTTTACGAATCATACACACCCAAATCACTCATGTCAACACTTAATGACAAAATAAGAGTCTTCTATATGTCATACAGGTAGAACGCTGTTTACAATAAAACATATACCAACAGAATGTCAAATTTACGAAAATCAAATAAAACTGAATACCTTAGCTTTGATAAATATTGTGACCAGTCCCCATTAAAACGTCAATATATATATTCCTGTATTTATGTATTCTAATCTTTTTGTGTATATATATATATAACGATATAAAACTGTAAACCAATAGTTTAAAATAAAGCAGAAAAAAAATGTCATTAAGTTTAGTGTTTCTATATATCATCAGGTGATAATAAGAGCTTCTAATTATATTATTTTTGTAATCGAATAATAATATTTCTTCACATTTATCTTGTTTCTCAACTATATGAGATTTTGGAACGATAACATGATTTTGTACACTATATTTACAATAACGTAAGTAATAATCATATGTATAATTTAAAATCGAATATAACATTCCATTAATTCGTACAAAATGTTTGAAAAATTAAACTTTACGAATTGTGTTGGTGTGTGAAAAATATAAAATGCATTCCTAGACCACTGGATTTGTCCAAAATATATTATACAATTGTACGAATTAATTAATCAAAGGATAAATAACTACTATAGTATTATATGACTTGATTGTATCAAAACTCACTGTACCTAAAATTAAAATTAACCAATAAGTTTATTGTCAGTTTGTTTCACGATGATAAACCGAAGTAACTATAAAATGTTGTGTTATTAATATAATTATTTTATCTGCACGTGTCATCAATAAGGTTTTATTTTTAGTCGTATCTTGGATTGGTTGAGATGGGTGATAAAATCATACAATAAAATAATAACCATTATACGCTGCCGCTGTCCTGTACGCGTTGTTTTTATTTAAAGAAAAAAAGGTCTGAAAAGAATAAGAATAAAAATAGACCCGACGGTATAATAATTATATTCACTGAAATAATTTATGTAAACGATTTGGCTGCAGATAAATTCATTGAATGATCTTCGCACGACTGAAAAATACAAGTCTGCGGTGTGTATAAACAAAAAAAGAAAAAAAACGTCATACGATCAAAGATTTTAATGGGTTTTATTTTTCTCGTTTGGCGGTTTGTGTTGTATTATACGAACGCCGTACGACCGTCAACTAAATCGATATTACATTTGAAGACAGAGAGATAGAGTGAGCGAGAAAAATAAAACAAAAGTAGACTAGAAAAAATATAGAAACAACATCAACGCGTTTTTGTGTTTACCGCGTTTGGTGGTTAAGAAATCTCATTACGGTTGAACCATTATTTTTTTCTTCTTCCATGCCTTCATCAACTAATAAACTTCCGAATTTATATATCCACGCCGATATAATATAAGTTAGGTACCAAGGCCCGTCGAGCAGTCATGAGAAATTAAGATGGTCGGATATAATTCGACTAGTAGAGTAAACTGCTCGCCGGATGATTATATGATTCTTCTCTGAGATTTCCCGCTAAATAATGAATCACACTTATATTGTTGTTACGACTTTATTTGAAAATTTTCACTATTTATCGTCATACAAATACAATTCGAATGATTATTATACGTTATGTTATTACGAAAGAACGTATAGAGTAGGTATTGTTCTATTACTAAGCTATACGAAATATATGATTGTCTAAAAATTGTATTGTTTTTGAATATTATTTTTAACATTTACTGTCGATTGTCAACAGTCTACCTAACATCTAACTTATTCAATGTCGATGATATTGATTGATGGAAATAATAATATGATTATATAACCATTAGAAATATAGAAACACGTATTAAAGAAATAATTATTCTTGTAGTTGTATGACACGCTTTATAATATTATGTTTACATATTGTTATTTAAAATATATTGTATTCTATAATTCAGGCGGTTGAAAACTTTTCAAGATCATTTTCAGGGTTTACTTAAAATGAATTCATTCGAATTTTCATATTTTACTTATAAAACGATTAAATATGGTATATTTATAGGTATTTTCCATCGTTGATAATATTAATTTTTTCTCTAATCAAATTGCTGGTTCGTGAAAGACAATACCTTTTCCTTTGAGCACGATCTCTATGATGGTCTTAGACCTCTAATTCGCGGTTGGCTCAACTAGGAATTTTAATTAATATGAACCAATATAATTGCATGTGGACTACAAAACAAATTACTCATAAATCAATCAAGTCACACATTGGAAATTTAAAAGTATTTATATTCTTATCCAAAAAACTTATATTTAATAACATACCATATATGATTCGTCGATGTTCGTCTTTGTGTCTTTATTATATTGGTATTCAATAACAATTTAAATTACAATAATTAATTCCCACTAAATTATACCAAATAAATAATAAAACATAAATGATCGATTAAGTTACGTTACTCTTCATGTGTCACGATATTGTAACTATATCATTCAAGTATACCTACGTCTGCGTAATAAATTCACATAAAACACAAATGTATGATTTTATCTTTAGATACCAAATGGAAGAACTATTTACCTATTATTAGCTACTAACTAATTATTATTAGCTTCCACGTGTACGATATGTATCAACAAATTTCAATGGGTTTGTTCAACACAATACGTAGTAGTTTCAACGTATATCAAAATATATATCAATTCATAATCCGCTTTCATATGAATAGCAAATATAGTTAGTAACTGTAGATGTTTAGGAAAGTTTAACGCAATCTTATTATATCTTATTAAACCACACGACATAATTGAAATTATTTGATACATATAATATATAATATATATATATTATATTTGATTAAATTCGTATTAATTTTAAGCAGTTTAATGAACAAATATACAAAACAGTATTTATAATATAAACATTTTTATTATATACTAGATATCTATTCTGTAAAATTAATTAACCATCGAGTCCAAGAAATTTAAGTGGAAGTCATACATTCATAGCTATATGTTCTGTCTCCATCTGTCTAATGAAGATTATAACGAAATCACAGCAACTCAGAACTTGTGATGTTAAGAAGAGCCATCCCAGTATGGGGTTGAAGCCCCTGTCTCTCCCCCACACCATGAGAATTTAGGTAATCAGCAATTTGGTGTATGTTTGAAGAAGCAATAATAATAATACATTTATTTTTGTTTCAATAAAATTTTGACATAATATGTTTGCTTAATTTTAATGTTTAAAATTATATCTAAATATTATTTTATTACAAACTGACAACTAGAATGGCTAAAATTTCACATAAAAAAGATAAATACATTTCCGTATATAGAAATCAAGTCATATTTGTTATTTTAGGCAAAATTATCTTATTTTATCCAATGACTATTATAAAGTATAATATAAGTTGTCAGAAATCAGTCACTAACCTAATCAGTTATATAGAATCAAATGCGAATAACGAAACTAAAATTATTGACTATAATATTATTTATTTATTAATTGTTATAAGAGAGCGCTACATGTTTGTTGTCCTAATTGTCATAATTTATAACTTTATAAGAACCAAATTAATATTATAGTAATTTTATCAATTAAATAAAACGTGTATAAGACAGAAACAACAAACATGTTGGTAACATTCTTTTGATGTTTTGGTATATAATATTTTTTAGTTTACCGGACACATTTTTTTTTCGATTTTTTTGTAAACAATTTTTTATAAAAGTTATTGTGCGTTCAGAATTCGGCAGACTTCCTTAGTTTCGAAGTTATAGCGAGGTGGTTTTGTAAAACAAATTGAAATTCATTTCCGGTTTTCGGAGCGACTTTAATAGTGCCAAACATGCGCAGCCTACCCAAAATCCAGTAACCTATTTAGGATTTTGTCAAGAGAGTATATGGGATGTCAATATTTCATTGTCAAAATGAAGCCCCTCATTCTATCATCATCGTAAACAATGCGTTAGGTTAGCAATATCAATATTCTATTTTTTTTTTTTTAATTTCGTATTCTTATAGGTAGTAAGTTATACAAAATAATTTATTTTATATCAGATTTCGAAAAATATTACTAGAAAAAATAGAGTAAGGGATCTACCCCCACTCACCGTAAATACACCACTTCCAAAATCAAATAGAAATGTTTAAATGATTTGAAAAATAAGATTTGAACCTGGAATTTTCGACTATAAAAATATTCATAAGTGTAATATGAAATAGTTCTGGGTAGCACATAAAAAATCAACTATTAAATAAAATACTTTAAAATTACTTTAAATTACTAAATTTTAAATCGCTGTAACTTTAAAAGTAAGTGAGAACGCCTAATTCTGAATACATTGTATTATTATTTTTTAAATAAATTACCTAAATTAGATCGACAAATAAATCGCAAAAAAAAAAGGTGCCCATTAAACTAGATAAATTCCAGAAGAGGAAATAAAATGTAAAAATAATAAAATTATTAAAAATATTAAATTTTATTCTGTATACAAATATTTTTTACTTATTTTTATAAACAATTTATATAACATCATACAGACAGATATTTACACGTATTTTATGATACTAGAATGTCATAAAATATACTTCTCATAATATAGTAAGATGAAAAAAAAATAGTAATAACGAAAAAATTTATAGTGCGTATATACGCTTCATTGGCGTCGCCATATAGTATTATTTATCATTAAAATCGTATAGTTTTCTTATGAACTCGTTCATTATATATATATATATATATGATAAAATAATCATTCGTACGAAAATGTTCGACTTCAAAGAAAAAGAATTATGCGAAATATTTTTAAAAAAAAAATTCTAATAATTTTTTACAAACTTGTTGACCGACGTGGGATTTTTTTTTTTATTAAAAACACCTTAAATCACATTAATGTTTCCCTAGTTCCGTAACGACCTGATTCTGGAGATTTTAATGTTAAATAAAGATAATATATTTGCCGTGTGTTATAATATTATTATAACGTCATACTGTATTATGCGCATACACAAGTTTGATGTTTAATATGCTTGTTTTACACGACTCCTATAGTTATCTATCGTCGCGTTCATCGTTTCCAAGGTCATCGATAGTCTAACCCTTTCGTTATACATTATTATTATAATGTATATTGCCATATTGGAATGGAAAAGGCGAGTAAACACTGCTGTGTAACTTTCGTCCTTTGGACGTGGCTTACGCTGCCGCCGTCACCATGGGACCTCTGCGGATAATAATGCGCACATCTGATAGACGACTGAACCGATAAATTATTTCCCACGAGGAATTACCTATTATTAATAAATTTTCAGTTATAATTAATTCACGGTTGAAACTTGGAACAGCACACAAGTGTTATGATCTTACCAAGGGCGAAGGTGTTGATGATCACACCTTATCGATACCACACTCGTCACCTTAAAAATGTAATTGTTTTATTTCGAATATTTCAATAATTAACAATTTTACAATTCGATATCTTTTAACATTCACACTATATTAAATAATGAATCAAAACGATAAGGTTTTTAAAAAACTTAAAATTATTAATAATTTTTAAAAATTAATTAAGATTTTATAAAGCGAATGTATCTATTGACGATTTAAAATATTAGACTGTGTCGTCTAAAAAAATTAACAGTATTCATATTCAATGAATTGTTTACTACTACTGAACGATACCTTTCACTTGGTTAAATTCTGAGTGAAGCGAAGAATGCATTGGTTTTATAATAATGTTTTTATTAATTTTTTAATGTATGAAGAAAATTTTTCGGGTAGAAATAATGATCAGATCACCACAAATGGGGTATGCTTTCCGTACCAAATTGTACCTAGATGGTACTATATTTAGCCTATTTTCCAAATTCGTCAAAAAATTTTCCTTGAGAGTAGAAGAATTACCAAAAAATGGCGAAAAATCAATAAAATTACGGTTTTTGACATTTAATTTATTTTATTTGGTGATAACTAATTGATTTTTAATTTTAGGGACTTGAATTTTTTTTTTACATTACATTATATATTTTTATATTACATAGATATTCTTCACGCGTAGTAAAATTTTGAAACGGATTAGTTGATTTTCTGACTAAGTATAGATCTTCGAAATTGTTTCCAAAAATGTTTAATATTACATGCAATATTGGGTTTAACAGTTTTAAAATGTTATATAAGTCTTATCATATAATGCTCAATCTATTTCCAAAATATTTTAATAATGGAAAGTCTATTTTTATTTTATGAATCTTTAAACTTCAACATTTTTCATTGATGTTTGATTTTTGTGTTTTTAAAAGTCTGAAGACACTTTTTTGGGTAAAAATAATTTACACAATTAGGTATACTTTCGGTAGTAAATTGCATCTTAGTACTTTTTAGTACTTTAGCTTGTTTTTTGACTTGATACAAAAGTAAACTTTTGTAACGTTTTATCAATATTGTATTTTATTGAGTTTTGCTCAGAATCGTATTTTATAATACAATATCACTGCATTTAAATCTTTATTATTATAAAACACTTATTTCTTCGAGGACTGAAAGGATGAAGGAGGAACGTTCAGAATCGAATGTTCTATTTTTTTTTTTTTTTTTTTTTTTTTTGCTACATTATATAGGAAATATACATATCTATCTTTTTACTAATATATATATTTTTTTTTTCAATTAAATTTTCATTCGTCATCACGTATGAGCGTTCAAGTACTGAGTAGGTAAATATGTTTTCAATATTTAAAAACAGATTTATACTTATGACATTCACCGTGTGCTGAATATTTTGTCTTTGATCATTTGAAAACACGCGATTTCAACATAATATTAATAATAAATTTAAAACACACTGAATAATACATATTATAGTTCGCGATTAAAATAAAGATGTGAGACTAAAAACTGTAGTTATACGTCTAAAGTGACCATGTTTTTGCCACTTTTTAATATCTTATTAATCATTTAAAGCAATTATTAGATTAATCATAATGCATATCGTTTTTATCGAACACATGCTTCAAATAATTTCTATCTGGCTATTAATAATATATTATTGCATATCGTTCTTTTTATTAGCATGAAAATATTAGGTGCCAATTTTAAGGTTAGTATTCGTAAAATAGAAAATATTTAAATAATTAATATTGAACCTTAAAAACTAAAATATAAAACTTGTGTAGTTATTTATGTGCGGCATTATTATCGGGTATTATTTTACAATAATTTAATATAGTGATTTGTTAGGTGTGTTAGATATCTGGTAAATATACAGAATGTCCCAGATCAATTACTAATTGCAATATCTCCGCAAAAAATTAAAAATTTTGAACATAGTTATTCAAATTATTATTTTATTATTTAGGTAACGGACTATGATATTACCTTAATTAGTTTTTTAAAAAACTCGTCTCATAAAAAAATAAAAAATAAACTTTTTATTTTTTCAGTTATGAAAAATTTAAAGGTAGCCATTTTAAAGTGTATAATTATATAAGAATTTTGACGTGTCAATTAATTTAATCAAGATGTCGATTTTTAGAATTTGTTTACATTTATTGGAGAAATGATATTTTTGTCGTCATTTTTTTTAACGATTTAATATTTTAACGTAAAATTTGTACTCTCTTAATTCGTGGTGCTTACAAAATGTTATCATACATAATTATATCTACGAATTTCAAAGTTGCAAAAATATCATAATATCCCTACGCTATAATAATAACGTCAGAAATATGTTTTTTACCATAAATAAAATAAATTCCTAAAAATCGAAATCTTGATTAATTTAAGAGATTGACAAGTCAAAATTCTCATTTATCCTTTAAAAAAGCTATCTTAAAATTTTAAATAATATAAAAAAGAGTTCATTTTTTTTATGAAATGTAATTCTTTTAAACAAGTTATGAAGGTTCGTTATCTAAATATTAATTTGAAAAAAACTGCAATCAAAAATTTTAATTTTTTGCGGAGATATTACGATTAGTAAATGATATATAAAAATTATGTATAATATATTTTATAAACACTCAAAAAGTATAGATTATGATAATGAAATTTGTCAAAAACATTTTAACTAAACATTTATTTGATGTGGTTCTTGAAATTTAATACACAAATGATGAATTGTATTTGCTAATCTCTATTTCAACTATTGTCTTATATGGTATTTAAATGTGTGAAAATATATATACAATAATTAATGCAATAGTCAATATTATTATTTAATTGAATAAATAAAATGAATGATATTAGAGTGTGAAAACTTAGAATTAAGCAAAACTCATGGCTACCCACATAAACAATTATTTTGAATTTTTTGAATATAAATTCTACATTAAAACAAATGAGAGTCATCAACTTTTTAAAATTCGGATCGGCTACGCTTGTGAATATCGTTATTATGCTTTGTAATGCTCGAGTACTTCTATATTATACCTATTTCGAATTTTATATTTTTTCAAAATCTGTGGGATGTGTTTCTCGAACTTTTGTAGAACTAAGTATAATTATTAATTAAATTTTCAAATCGATTTAAAAACCATCAAGATTTAACACAATAGTGGAACATAATATAAAATTGATAACTGCAATATACGCGGTGAACATTACCAAAAATAAAGTATAATACATACTGTTGAGAATTATTACGTACCGGATTGAAAATTATTGGGTCTACCAAAGAATCTCAGCAATATTTATACATTGTTTATAGAATTTTTATAATTTAAGCTGCACAATACAATTGTGTAAAGAGGGAATTGGATAAAATTTATATTGATAAATACACATTATTCTTTTATAAGATAATTTCGTTTTTTTTTTTTATCATCATATTATTATTATTTTTTAAAAGATTAATTTTCATAGGTTCGTCGGAAAAGATTATTTCATTGTCCATTTCAAAGCGAACGATGATATTTTATTATTATTTTGTTGTTCACTCCAACACTCCGAGTTGTGGTTTCAAGTTTTATGCGATACCTCAGCAGTCGTATAAGATTTATTGCCAAAACAAAAAGTTTGTGGAAATTTAATCGATAAGCCTATATGCAAGCAAGGATAGGTATTTGTTGATTTATTTTACGTAGATATACCATTATACTTGTACAAAATACAATTAATTTCGGATGTTACAGAATAATAATAATTCTGAACCCATTTATTGAAATTATACAATATATTTTGTTATGCTAGGTAGCGCGTGGCATTAATTTATTCTATTTTATTTCTTCCGCGGAGCTTAACCGTAACTCAAAAGTAGTATAATTACACGTTATTCAAATATAATTGCTTTATCGTGTTTCATTTTGTTTATAGTTTCGTAATGCTTATGCATCTAACTACCCGTTATAATGTCTAAATAGTTTTGTTAGTATAAAATATATAATATTCAACAAAATATTATTGTATTATTTATTTTCTTGGATAATTTGTTTTGACAATTATACGTAGTTATAAACTCCATTTATTTGGTTTCTATATAATATTACATTATTGATAATATTGATTAGTTTAGAAAAATACATAACCAGAACAGTTAAATTTTATACCTTTTTTATGTATATATTTTTAATATAACCATAACATTTCACCATAAAATCTTCATAGTTCTCGAGTTTTAAACAAAACACGAATCAATAAACGGCTCAAAATAAGCATGTAACAAATAATAAAATTATTGTTTTATATACTTAAATTTTCACAAATTAAAAGATCCTACATTCAATTATTAGTTAACTTATAGTAATATTATGTATATAAATTAAATATTTCATACTAATTTTACGTATATATTGTACATGATATGTTTTTTTTAAAAGACATTGCCCGTTATTAAAAAATACATATTTAGGTCACGAAAAAATATTGGTTTATTACTTCAATGTCTACAGTATATTTATTTTATAATTGGAGAGTCGAATGTCTATAAAATATTTCCGAAAATATTACCATACTTTGTTTGTATTCGACAATAATTCGATAATGACATGAAACTAGTTTGGGTGAATAACTAACATGAGCATCATGCAATGTCTTATTACGACCCAAAATTTGTCGGGGCTACCTCTATAAATAAAGTACACTGGCAGATAAAATACGGAAATATAGTTTAGAAGTTATCAAAGAACAAAATGTTCTTATAATTAAGTAATATAAATTTTTAACTGCGGTACAATATAAAAATGTATATTTTACAATATTGTAATATAAATATTTTTATTTGCAATTTGAAAAACAAATAATCGTTTAAATCGCAATATTATTTTCTATAAGTGTATACAATGTAAATACATAGTAGTTAATAACATGATATTTTACCGGTACAATGTGTGTTCCAGTTATAAATATAACAATGATTGAGTTTAATTAAGTATTCTGGAGAAACGATAACGGGCACAAATTCGTATTTAATGAATGTAGTTTTGTCATAAATTACATGCATTTTTATTTTTTCACTTAGTAATCACTGTGCAAAACAGAAAATGCGTACGTATTACGTGATGCTATAGTTTGCACGCTCGTAAATCAAATAAAAAGCAAACGTGGTTGCCTCCTTTGTCGTGCTTAGGTTACATATGTACCTAACTCGTGGAGTACTCAAAGTTATACTATGTATACCTAGGTATATATATTATTGTAATACCGCGGTAAAGGTAAAAACGTATTTTTCTCGAAGTTCTCACTAGAGTGGTTAATTTGTTTGGCCATATCTGGTTTTATAAATAATATACAGAGTGTTTGGTTTTATGTATCTACGACCACAAGAATTTGAAAAAAGTCATATTTGCCATTAGGAAAACGTGAAAAAACTATGTTGTATAAATTAATAAAACATTATACTGTTGTGTTATTGTACAGCACTTTTTTTTTCTTTTTTTTTCATTTATCGGAATACATACATAAAATAATAATAATAAATTTAAAGTTTATACCATTTTAAATAGCATTAAATAGCATTTTCAGTCATGGTTTAAAAAAAAAAAGAATTGTAAGAATATTAAAATGTCTTGGAAACATCAACACGTTACCTAAGTTTATCTAAAAAATGTACATAATTCAATTGTTTGATATTATTAAGCATTAATAATGCAAATCGTGTATATAACTATAGTTATAATTTTAACATAGGTGTGTATACTTGCTAGTTGTTATCGTTGAATATTTTACCACCGAAATTTATGGAGATTATTTATACTGTGTTATGGTTTGTATTTTCGATAAAATATATTTTAGTGTTTCAACATAATACATTATGCATAAACACTATAATGAAAAAAAAAAACATAATAAAATAATAATTAATTTTATTAAACGATGAAGTATACTATTCAAAACAAACAAATAGTGTACTAGTTCTAAATTATAAAATAAAAATACAAGATACGATTTTATTAGAATATACCAAAACAAGAATAGTTTTGAAATGAATATAATGAAAAAATAATATCATCGTTATAATTTCTCTAGAAATATTCGCTGGATTTCTTAGGTCATGAAATATTATGATATTTTATCATATAGGTATATAATATTATTTATTATATTTTTATAATATGTATTTTTGCAAGAAATATAGGTACATTTATTTGATAATAAAAAACACATGCGAACACATCGAACAAACGTAAACTATGTAAAATATCGATTTAATTTTACATATTATAATGCGCAGTTTAGAATTTTTTATTTTTATATTAACTACGTTTTCGCACCATGTGGTGTTATGTACTACCATTATGATGTGATATTATGATTTTTCGTCGAGGAAATATTATCATTGAACAATTTTTTATGTCACTTTTTTAAAACACGAAATTAGGTAGGTAAAAAAATATTAGTATAGTTAAAATTGTATACGTTCACATCAAATACGATAAAAAATTTCATTGGCAGAAAATAATAATTTTGAACAACGAGGTACTTTTAAGTTATAAATAAAAGTAAATAGTACATAAATACATTAACATAATGAGCAAACATCCGTTCTTTGCTTGGCTTATATAGTGAAGATAATCCAGACCGAGAAAAGGTCAAAAAAGTTTAATTGAAAAACTACGAGAAAAGCTCTTATATAAATATATTTTTAAATCAATAAACTGTATAAATTATTGCAAAACGAGTGAACAATGAATGATACAAATAAGGTACAATATTATAAATATATAAATTTAATTCGTATTTGCTAGTGTTTTGTTAATTTTAAAAGGCAAAATGGAAGTTATATCAGTTTATATTTTTTAATAATTTTTGATTACCTATCTAATGAAATTATTGTAATCATATTTATGGTAATGAGAGTTGATATATATATATATATATATATATATATATATATATATGGTAGATTACATTGGTTATAAACATATTATTTGTGGAAATGTTGAATGATTTGTAAACTTCATAAGAATTAAATGATATCAATAGACAACCATTGAAATTTAATAATACTGTGTGATAATGAACAAAATATACTTACTTTTAAACAAGTTAAGAATAGTTAGGAAACTCTAACAAAACAAACAATTTAAATAAAAATAATTGAAATTCATAAATTATAACTGTGTAAGTTTTAAATATTGTGTATTAAATTAAATAAATAAAAATAACATATCCTATTATATATATAACAAATTGTATTCAATATGATTTAGTTTTGAATTAGTTCCTTGCACAGTAATCACAAATCGATTATACATCTACATTCAGACTCATGTATTTCTTTGTTTTATTAGACATAATAAAAGAAAAAGTACATGATTATACATAAATGTGTGTATTTCATTTTATAATTATCCAACTTAATATAATATTTAATAATAAAGTTATCAATTATGTAAACTAAACTAAATTTACTTAAATTAAAATATGTGTATGATTAAAAAAAAAAAAAAAATCAAATTTTATTATTATTTGATTTATATAATCCTTGTTTTAATTACAAACACGAAAGAGTTTTTATTTTAAAATACAGTTTTTAGTTACATTTTAAAAGTATAAATATTAAATTCAAAATATACGTATAACTAAAATTTTAAATGTGTGTATTAAGTGTATCTATACGACAATAATTATTATATTATAGTATACGTATTATATTAAGTACGAATAGAACAAACAAAACAATAATAGACAAAACGTTCTGTTCGGCACAATATTAAAACGTATTGGTTTTAAACAATAACCTTAATTAGTGATTATTAACCTGTGTGTGGTGAAAAAATAATTATTTACAGTTGCTTACATATAAAACTGATAATTTATAGTCATGGTAATATGTAAAACAATTTTTTTTTTTTAGGGATAACAAAATGGAAAATGTTGAGTGACACTGGGCAAAACTATAGTTCGTGGACGTGGGCGATGGCGCAGTCACAATCCATAAATATATAATACTCCCTCGGCAAGTCGATGGAAAAAAATTCCCTTGAAATTACCTTCGCTCTAGCCGATAGTGTTATTCGGTACTCGCGAATTATTTTTTTTTTCCTTGCCTAAGCACTAGATTTTACGAAAATAAACGAAATTCGCCTGTCGAGTCCGTACCAATATCGTGTTAGAGATGATCGTTAAATCGCTTCAGGACTGAAATCTCCGTGAATAATGTGTCTGCACGTGAAGACCATCCTACCGAACCGTTGTGTAACAAGTGCCGGATCATTAATAAAACGTGACGGACGGTATCGTTTCAGATACCATGGTAATGGTATATACAATATACACGATACAGACGCACGTTCCAGCCTACATGGGTACCTCCGTGGATTAATGGCCAGTGTCTATTCTTACTACAGAGTTTAAAACCCCCGTGATTAACGTCCATGGGCCGAGAGTAAATTTACAAGTTTTAAGCCGCCACCTCGTCTAGTAGGTAAAATTCTTAACTCTGACCAGCCGCGGATATCCGGGAAAATGTGGTGTTTAGGTTGTCTCCGAAAACCCTCGGAAATGTTCGTCGAGATTTAATTTTTTTAAACTATTATCAGAGTCGGATTAATTATCTAAATAATCATCTAAATAAAATAATTATGATATGTTATATTGTTAAAAAAGTATCTTAAATGTATCTCAATCGATTTCTTTAATATTTGATTCCCTAAACTTAAAATTATATTTAGACAGGGATCTTGTTTCAATAAAACACCGATTACATCACAATGTGGTCAACGTAAAAAAACATTAATTTAATGTAATAAAATTATTACTTTTTTTTTTTATTGAATATAGAAACAATTCAATTATTCAATTATTGGATTCTTCCAGAAACAAGTGGTTCATAAAGAAGCATTGTTATTTTTAAATTATTACATATACATATCATGTTTGTTCAGTACTTAATTAAGTAGTTAAGAACATTTATCAGAATAATCCTAAAATGTTAAAAAATTAAAGAAAGATTCATGAGCTTTTATGAATTCGAATAGAAAAGAATCAATTATTTTTAATCAAAAGTTCCAATTGAAGCCAAATTCAATTGAAAGTTAAAAATAGTTTTAGTTTTAATTATTCCCTTCATTTTCGTTGTCAAAGATCGAGTAAAATATGACAAGTGTGATTATAAGAGTATTATCATAATTCATATTCATTCTTCAATTGATTCACATGCGGTACTGAATATTTTAGTACTCATCAGACAAACACATTATAAAATATAATATTATGTTATATTATGCATATTTTTTTATGAATTGAGCTTGAAATGTAAACTCTTTATCGTGTTCTCATACAGCCAATAACCTTGGTCATGTTATTGCCATTCGAATAACCGGACTGTTATGCTATTATTATTATTATTGTATCGTCCATAATATCATGCGTTCTTTTATAGATTATTTTATTAAACTAAAATGCGTGTTTGTAAATCGTCATATCGTGTAAATTATCGCGAGTTTATTGACATAGCTACTCATATTTAAACAATAATTCGGTTATTATTATAAAACAGTCATGGAGATGTCTGGATCGACATTATTATTCAATAACATTAACTGTAGTTTCTTGATTTTATGTTGTTGGGCTGAATATATCTTGTAATCGTTATTCGGCCATTTTCATTTTGAATTTTCTTTTGAAATATCTAATAAATATTAAAATAGTAATTTCGAGATTGGTGCTTGAATTTTAAATGAACAGATTTAAGAAAAAGATAGTTATTTTTCATGTAATTGTTGTCGGAACAAACAAATACAAAAATGTTTATTTAACTTTGAATTTCCTTTGGATCTTTGGTATCATAAAATTATTTTTTATTAAAATAAATACAAATATATACGATGATATCGACGATATTATATCTTACTTATATTAAAACTTTGTAATTTAGATTATTTTGTTGACTCGATAAAAAAAAAATAATCTCCAACAATATTTGCTTGGCGAACAGAATAAAACCAATATTCATATAACTCCAATTGTATTTGATAATTTTCGTGTTTTCGTAATTTCGAGTTACGGAAAACGTCCATCGATCGTCATATACGATTATATTATATTACGGCTGTAATACCGTTGTCCGTTATTTTGGAAAGTTAATCGAGTTTAAACCATTTGTCTACAACCAGCTAGTGGTATAAAGACGTCACGACGGTTCTAACCTCGGTTCCTTTTATTAAAAACAACAATAGTTAACACCGGGGGCGAGAGCTGGTGACAATGATACTCGTTTAACCGCACGTCGATGAGTAATCGCGATATTAGAACTGCGGACGTTATCTTGCACTGTAGTCGTGAGACGATTAAACCCATATTCGCGATATACTCGACGGAAAGTTTCGAATGTCCACCGCCGCAAAACGGTCCGATATAACCCTGCAATATTAGCGCGGATTCGCTACACGTCATTATATTGTGTTATGATAATGTTATAATCATTAACGACTCGATACGATTCGGCGGTATCCGCGGTCCTATTTCGCTATCGACGCGTGTTATGTATCATATCAATTCTTGAAAATCTCTCGTTATTGCGATATCAATATACGCGTATTATGCGGGGTGGCAATAAACTTCAATTACTTTTGGCCGACACACCGACGCACAGCTAAATATACATACAATAATATAATACGCCCGAAGCACCGTATATAACTTGGTAGTGGTTACACATATTATAACGGTTACACTCGGTTAACGTTCGGACCGAAATCCAGTTAATATAACATTGTTTAAATATTATAATGCGTGTACGACAATCCTCCGGGCCAACTTTGGTCATTCCCCTTGTCACCGGGATATCCGGTATTCGTCTAATCTCCATAGCCAAACTTTTTGCCTCCGCCGCGGAATCCACGCGGTTTAATCTGAGGTACTTTATGATGATAATAACAATACCTAATAATATAATAATGTATCGTGTTAACATACGTTTAACAGTGTTCTAAATATCTCGTCGTCGATTATTGTACACAATATCATTTAATTGTCGTTTAAATTTCGTTGTATAAAGAATAACATTAAAGTTATGCTAATATAATCCAAGTAAAAAAACAAAACATATTGAATACGTTTGAAATTAGGTAAAACACAAAAAAACGCAGGAAAAAATTAAAAAACAATTTTTATTTTACAATATTCAACAAAGACAACATATTACATACAACAGTATGGTTGCGTATCAACTTCTCTTTCAATAAAACGTACAAAATACTTAAACTAAATTCTAGCTAAAAGTTGAACAAACGTGTTTAGTATTTAACGAATGGTAATGAGTAATAATAATAAAACACGTATTTTCATATATTTCACTAAAAATTCTGTACAGCGTAGAAGAGCGGCTTAATTAAACGTACAATGTCATTATATTTGGAAATTATAATATTGTTATGGGATTGTGCTGATGTTTTATAATTCAAAAATCTATGGAATAAACAAGCCTTTTGAAAAAACAACACATTTACATCGTCTACTTTAATAATTTAATTAGCCCAGCACTCTATAGTACACTATAATAGCACTATATAGTAAAGGTATTCAAATATTTTGATCTTACTTGAATTAAACATATAAATTCTCTTTGAGCGACAAAAATAACATATATATATATCACTTTTATATATATTACTATATCACTTTTTCAAAGGACTAATATATTTTGAAAAATAACATGCAAAATATATCATAAATTAGTGAAATTATAATATTTTTAATTTACATGATGTTTTTTATTCATTCCTCAATAACGCTATAATTATCGCATAATTCTTTTCGAGTTTTTTTTTTTCTACTGTACACATTATTTTATTAGCTATAAAATATTATTACATAACATTTTAGTTTTGT
This sequence comes from Eriosoma lanigerum, assembly GCA_013282895.1. NCBI lineage: Eukaryota > Metazoa > Arthropoda > Insecta > Hemiptera > Aphididae > Eriosoma > Eriosoma lanigerum. The sequence goes on from CM023357.1 coordinate 61,553,695, forward strand.
TTATACATATCCATATTATTATTTGATTATAAAATAAATTATAATACAAATATGTAAATTTTTTATTGTTAAATATCATGTACGTTTTCTACATTGAAATTTAATTTTGATTATTAGAGGTAATAATACAATATTACAGAAATTAATATGTACCAGCGGGCGTAGTACGAAATATGTAAATCGTGTTAATCCTAATCGGAAAGTGTGTAATACAAACTGTGAAATATGTGCTGTTAATAATCGTCTACTTGTTCAAAACCATTTTCACTGACTTCGAAAGATAATGCAATGAATATCCACACGAAATATTTAATTCGTAATTTTAATAAAATCATATTTTAATTTTTACCATAAATAATATTGTATAGAAATATGCATAAATATTTTTCCTTAAATATAGTGCTTTAATCATTATTACGAATAAAACATGCAAAGCTATAAAACTTTCATTTCCGACGTCCACGATATAGGATATCTTATACCTGACTAAGAAAGTTTGCGCACGCAGAGTTTCTACTATCAGCATACGGTCTATGAAATGTTTCTCAGTTTTAGTTTAAAGATCATGTTTTTTATGTTGCCTATAAATAAATGCACACAGCTGTACTAGAGAAATGAAAACTTCGGACTTTTCTAGAAAACGTCAAGAATAACTCAAATACCAATTCCGAAGGCATAAATTGTATTTGCTTCGCTTCAAATACTCGTATTTACACAACCATAATAATTTTAAAACATGTCAATTATATATATATATCAATTATTTATATGTTTTAAATAATATAATATTTAGCTTTGAAATGTAAAGTGTAAATCATGCACTTGAGAATGTACGTTTATAGTTTTTATTTTTATTTTTATATAAATCAAAGGGCGTAATATTAAAATTATATATATAATTACATACATAGGTGTAAAGGTTGCAAAGAAAACAATATACTTTTAAATTAAGATTTCAATATGAACAATTGTTATAAAATTATTAAAGATACGAAACATTAATTAATGCAGTATAATGGCAGTATAATGAGTTGATTTATTCCTAAGAGAGGGTAAAATTTTACATACTCACCCCTAAAAATTTTATCAGCATCGCTATATGCAAAAAAAAAAATCATCAAAATATTATTCCTGAGTATCGCTATATGCGAAAATCAATAATTGAATAATATTTTAAATATAAAATGAGCAGAAATAAAAGCTCATTAACTAATATATTAATTTACATACAATATTTTTTTCCATTTAGTATGAATTTTATTATCTATGATAGAAGAATTTATATCTTATGATTTTCAAAATGTAACTAACATTTTACTTATATGCCTTATATTATCATTTATAAAAGACAAACTTGATCAATATAATAAACTCATATTTAACTTGAAAAATTAAATACTAAGAAAAACATTATAAAAGCATCTTAAAGGTTAGGTTTTCCTAGTAAATAAAAAGAGCAATCACTGTATCGACAATAAAAGGTCCAATTAGTTTGATAAAATATTTTACACCATTTACCATTAACATTATATTCTTATTACCAGGTACTGACAGATAAGCAACAGTCTAAATGGTAAGGAGTATGTACGGTATAAAATAATGTACCTAGTATGATCATATAATTAATTGTAAATAGCATTACTGCTTAGCACACATCCGTTCACCCAACCAGACCCGGTACCCACCTATTTTTTTTTTTTTATCTAGGGACAATTGGGCAAGCCCATTTCACGTGACTGATACAGTATTTAGGTTATGTACTTAGGATCAGTAGTACAAAAGAATAGTAGTTCTACGAAGGATATTAAAATTAAGATAAATGTGGATGGACGATGTGAAAGAAAGCGTCAGGTGTTTTGAGTGACAAGAAAATGACGATAAGATTGAAATGTAGATATTATATTATATAAGTAAGAAATAAGCAATGTTGTGTGAATCGGAGTGTTGGAAAGTAACCAAAATAAAGGGGATAGAGGATGAGTGTAACACAGATGGGACTACTATGATGAATGTGTGGAATGACCGGAGAGGATAAAATATTAATACATAAGGGGAAGTGTAAGAATTGCATAAATTGTGGGGAAAATGAAAGGCAATAGATGATAGGGAATGAGATGGTTTGGACACGGATTAGAAAGATGCTTCAGAGGCAGTGAACGTTGTTCTGAAAATGAGTATAGAATGTAAGAGGGGGTATGAAGAAGAGTGAATAGGTTGGTAGACGTATTAGAACGTGATATGAATATATCTGGTGTTAATGGATGAGAGGTAGGATCGAGATCTATGGAGGTGTAAGACTAGGGTGACCGATTCCATATAGTTAGGAATGCAAGACGAGGTAGAACGTAGAAGGGTAACTATCATTAAGTTGATTGATCAAATTTTATTTTAAACAAAAATGTATTGCCAATCATTTGCACTTAAAAGAAAACAAGGATATTATTATAAGAATACCATGAAACTTAAGGCCAATTATTTTTCATGTATTTAAAGTTAACAAATAATAATACATAATATTCTATTATTTTGTATAATATATCTTCGTCGAAAAATAATTTATGAAACAATATAGTTGTTTCATTACTTTATGGGTTATGTTCTACAATAAACATTTTAACGCAGTTATAAATATATACCTACAAGGCTTCAACATAACACAATAATCTTAATGATGGTATAATCTATAATAAATTATAGTTTGTTAAAAATATAATTTTATCTATATTAGAGGGGGGTTTTGAAAAAATATCAATAAATAATATTAATTTTAATTTTAAAATTGTATTACTTATTATATAATATTATTTTTTCTTAACAATTTCAGGGGGGAGTTGTTTGATCCCCTAAACCCCCCCTGCGTTCACCACTGACAGACGTTCTTTGGTCTGCAGTAGCGGCGCGAAGATTTTCTCTACAAGAAGTACCTAATAATATCGACACCCACCCTACTATACTATAAACGAATTTTCCCCCAAATTCTTTATATTTGTTAAAAAATCAAAATTAATTTATTAAAAAATGTTATTTTCTTAATTAATTCAAGAGTTTAGCTGCTTATTACGATGCTCAATATTAATTACAAATAAAAATACACAACTATTTTTGAGTTGTAATTTTGCTAAATTAAGACCAACAATCCATTCCTTTGTAGCATGAAGCAACAACTTTATGGAATCCCTTTCGCGCCGTCACTGTACTTCTATGGACATGCAAGAACAATTTCATAATTCGTGTTGTATTTAAATAACGTTATAATTAACAGTCATGTTGGATGAAAACATTTATCTAACCTACTATAATATATTTGTTTAACCTCATAATATAATATACATATTAAAACTGACAGATTGACATAAATATTCCTTGTCGACGTTGAGAAAAATTTGATAATCATACTCGATACGATGTAGGTAACATTATTTTGTAGAAGAAACTAAGTAAAATATTTTTACATAGTTTTCATGGTAACTTCCGACATTATTGATTGTTTTTCCACATAATTTTGTTATCCCAAATGGCATACATTCGTGCGATTTCTTAAGAAACGTACAAAGCCGTTAATGTAAACATTTTGGCAAACACGTATTTTTTTTTTTTTTTTATGAGATATATTTTAATATTTTATGAAGTATAAAATAATTTTGAGAAAAAAAAAATTCCTACATTGATAATGAAAAAATTATAATTTACGAAACGAATATAAACTAAAAAGGAGATTTATATTATAAGTTATGGGTACGAGGTACCTACACACTATTGAAAAAAAAGGGTAAATTATGATTATTTGACAGCATAATTTGTTTTATAACCATCTAAGCTTTTAGAGATTAATAATTAAAATTAAATCCATAATATTATGCCTAACCGAATCTGCAGGTGTTTAATTTGCAGGTTATGAATGTAAAATGATTTATATTAAAATAAATTAACTGCATGAAACTTATATTATTGAAAACGAAATAATCCTAAAGAAATCATCTAAAATTAATCTCCATACTTATTAGTTATTATAAATTTGTATCGTTTATGTTATATTTTTAATCTTCAATAATATATTGGACCAACAATATTAATTACTCACGAGCCTGTACAAAATTATACCTAATATTAATAAACTAATCACAAACATTTTTGATACTATTACTGTGAATAAATTGTATTTTAAAAAGTTTTGAAATTTAACGAATTATATTCTATGTTTTTATTTTCCAATTAATTTTAAACATTTTGTCGATAAATCATTAAACAACAATATCAAAGGACGACAAAAATGCTTACAGGCGATTTAATACAATTATTTTTTTGCACGGAAATCATATTTGGCCAGTCGGTAATTGTGTCCAATAAATAATATTATGTTAGGAGAAAAAATGTTTTGCACTTAGATTTGTTCAAAAAACCGTAATATTATATATGTTGTTTCTTATACGATATTTTTACAGTTATTTATTTTCCGGTAAACATCTTATTTATTAAATATTTAAAATACTCCTTAGAAAAAGTGATGATATCAGTTTTGAATAATGATCATTTCTAGAATTCAGTCATTTAAAAATAAATAATTATGATTTATGAACAATCAACTAAATATAATAAAATCATAGTTCTACGACTATTAGAATTAAAAATATTGTAAACATTTTAACTGATATCATCAAATTTTATTATAATATATAAAATCAAAATTATCAAATTAATCATAATAATATATATTATTAATTTAATTTGAATTCGAATTTGTTTTTAACTTATCTTGATAATTTTAATAATTTCCTAATCAAAATTTATATTTTAACGAATTTAATTAAATATTACAATTTATAACATAATAAACTCAAGATAAAAATCCGTTTTTTCTTATTATTTTATCGTCATAAAAATGTCATATCCATTTTTTGTGTAATAAAAAATTACGATAAACAATTATTGCATTATTGAATGAATCAATTAGTTTTGTTTACTTACGGTTCTGTTGGCAAGATTTTTAACTTTACAGTTAAGGTAGGCTGTTTTTCCCAAAGGGGCCGTAACATTTTTCGATGCTGCCTTATCAAAGTATGGAAGATCAGGTTTCCCCGAGAATTCACCCAAACTATTTTGATGTTTGTTTGATTTGTTCAACAGGCATTCCGATACATCTGAAAACCACGATAAAAATAATTGTTAGCTGGTTCAAAATAAAATATTTATCTTCTTCGTTACATTTTATTTATTAAGCATTAAGCTCTGTATCAAAATTGTAATATTATTATTGGTATATGATGTATACTAGATAATATTTTTTTATTTTGTTTTCAAAAACAACATTTTAATTATTATTAGTATATATTAAATTTTTAGATATTTATAATATGAAAAAATAATAGGAAATAATTTTAACATACCTGAGCTTATAATTTATGCATTATATAATCGTAGTTTAATGAAAATTTATTTTTAACAAATTTGTTGACGTGTATTCTTTTTTAATATTACGTTTATTAATAATTTATCAAATAACAATGGAGTGATGAATTTAATATTATATTAAATTGTATACGCCTATATCTTTAATAATATATATTATAATATGAATTAGTAAAATAATTTCTATAGAAATAAAATGTTTATTATTATTATTATTAAAATGGTTATTATTATACAAATTTAAATATTAAACAAAATCTGCACAAAATTCTAAAACATTGATTTATAATATTGTTGAAATTAGCATAAAACAATAGACTATAAAATATTGTAATTGATACTAATAAAATTGTATAATTTATAATAATATTGTGTAATACTTTACGGCATATTTGTTATGTTATACGGCACATTATAAATTATAATTTTTACTTGAACATTACAAATTCACTTATTTTTATCAATAGAAAATTACAATATTGTGCGATTTAGGATATTACTGAGATGTGTTGAACTGTTGAATGTACGTCATTATTTATAAGTTGGATATTTATTTGATTTGATTTTTTTTTTTTTTTTATTATTAATATTATAATTTATAAGAAATATAATATGTATATTGAGAATATAATAATAATAAATAATGTATATTTTTTCCCAGGCAGATTGTGTGATAAGGATAACTAAAATATAACGTTCATTGTTACTAAATGTATACCTTTTGTATGGTATTTACGTTTAAAATTTATTTATTTTTTGTATTATCTGGGTGAAAATCATGAATCATATCGCGAAGGAAAAAAAAAACACTTTATATGAATTTTACACAGATCATGAAAATGAAAATAATATAAAACAAAATAATATTATGTTTATTATAGCAACATTTATAACAGTCGATATTTTACGATATTTTTTTCCGATATTACAATGAACAATTTTTATACATAAAATTGTGTTGATCCCATGCACTTGACAATCCTGAAAAGAAATGTAATGAAATAAAATAAAATATATTTAACTTTTTTTAGTATCGCAATGAAATATTTTTTTCTCTTTATAATTCAATCTATATTCCCGTTCGAATTATTAGCTAATGCTTTAAGACAGATTATTCAGAAAAGAAGTATGCATCATCATATATAAGATTCGCTTAATGTCGTGTTTTTCTAGCAAAACTTTCGTAAAATCCAATGGGAAAATATTATATACAAGACATAATTTATATGGTAGTATATAGTGACGGATTTTCTGGAGCAGAACTAAATCTTCACAAAACCAACACCAATTATACGAGAACGATTTTATTGAGTACGGTAATATATTATGTTCGAATATATGTATTCGTTACACAAAATGTAACCATATTTCAAATTGTAGCATAGAAATATTATATCGTGTTTTATTGCATGTAAATAATATCTTTTACAAGAAATCGATAGACTACTAAAATATCAGATGTTTAATATTTTATTGTATTGTTATTGTCAGAGGTATATCGCATTATTGCATAACATATGATTAGCATAATAATATAATGTTACCACGGTTTCAAACTTAAAGTATACAAAAAAAAAAAAATAGTAGCGTGGTCGTTTAGAGGGTGACTTAAACCCGTGACAACGAGAAAAACAACAGATTAGAGTCACGCTATAATCGAATCATTGTAGTCGTGCAGTTGTGTAGTTAGTATAGTATAGTATGAAATAAAATATCCAAGTGTTAGTGAACTTCGTGTGCACAAAACAAAAACATTTCTATTTCTACGATAAAAAAAATTTAAGTATTATTGTACGATTCAAAATATTTAACAGTAATAATAAACCTGTCAACGAGTATATTATTAATATAACATTTTATCATTATAGCGATAAGTATAAAATTATTATAGTTTTAACGGACGATTTTGTTATTGACAAAATCATCTTCATAGTTAATCTAATTATTTATTTGTTTGTAACTATTTACGTCTTTACGGTCGTTTTTCAGTGACATTTTACGAAAAAAAAAATAACTAACAACTGCATACTACTAAATTAAGTGATTATAATGGGTCTTAAGTAATTGTTATAATGTAATTGTCCTGTTTGGCAATAAAACCGAATTCCAAATGTAATTGGTATACGAGTTTCGTTAGAAAGTGCCAAAAAATAGATTAGATCCGTTTAAAAACAAATTTGCAATTATGCATTATTTTGTTTAGAAAGATAAGAGGATATAAGATATTATATGGTACAGGCTAAACCGATAAAGTTTCAATATTATTATATATTTGGTTTTGTTATTATCGACGGTGGTTGATTTATTACGTTTCATATAGAGTTTGAAGTTTGAAATATTTTACATAATCGTGAAATATTGAATCTGTCTACTTTTGAACTAAATTATTTACAAATAATCGTATAGTTGTAGATAACGTGCATTTTTTTTTTTCATGCAAAATAGATAAAAAATAGAACAATGGGTTATAGGTATAATATATTATGGACATTATCACGAATTCACGATAAAACTTTGATAAAAGCAAATATCCCGCCAATTCGGAAGATATATCAACACATTTGTCTCATATAAATTTAATAATATTTGTTACCTATTCCTATTACTATACATTATTTCCTTTATTAATCCAATTTATACTCATTATAGTGATTACTGACTAGTGATTATACATTTAATTATTTTTCCTTAAAACTAACATAATTGTTTAATTCAATTCATCACAAATGTTTCTACTTAATACTTATACCTTATGTTTTATACATTTCAATATTATTTTTTCATAAGTTAAATTAAGTTATAGTTTACTACTTATTTATATTCCAATTAAAAATATGAGACACAGTATTATGTAATATTATGCATTTTAAATATGTTTTTTTTTTTTTTTTTTTTGTTACCTAACATAAAACATTTTTAATACATTTATACATTTATACGTTATACATAACGTCGGTGTTATAATATTTATAAGAAGAAAATAATTAATTAAAGATGTTTGTAAATATAGTGACTTATTAAAAATTAATAATACGTATATTTTAATATGATGAAATATTTCATGAAACATTGAAACACTAGTTTTATATGACGTATACCTTGGACCTAGGTTATACCTAGAAGTTATAAGTAACGAACGAGTACGAATATATTGAAACGCTATGATAGGTATACCGAACGGTTTTGTATATTATCGAAACGCTTTTATGTTAATAATATTTCATACTTCAAGCCACCTTAATACAAAACCGAATAATTTGAATCATGTACACCTTGTGCCAATGAACTTCGCGCCGACAGCGTACCGATTTGTTTAATTATGAGACGTTAATGATATACGTCTGTTACACAAGTATACCCGTTGGATATATTAATTTATTTAAGCTAATTATTTGAAGTATCTCGATACCGTGTGTATATACATATTTTCTACGTCATGTGCATATTATATTTTGAAATTTATCTCGTTCGCGTACGCGTGTGCATTTGTAATCTGAATAATATCACCAGGTATGCAATGGGTACAATAATAATAATATATAATTTAATACGTATTTTGAAATACCTATAACGAATTTCGATGACGTTACTAATATGTTTTATGATTAAACAAGTTATACTTAGAACAGTTAAAACCAATAAACACGATATTATAACCCTAACCGAAGAGATTGTATTTATCGAAATATTACAATCGTTGTTATTACCGTTGGACAGATTATACTTATAGTGCATTTCGTTGTTTAATAGGTATAATAGCGTAATATTATAATAATATACTATATCGTATGTCGATTATTTTAAGCTCCGCGGGGCTCGAGTCCCGGGCATTTATGATAATAATAATATTATAGGTAATATTGTACAATGCGGAACAATTCATTTTTTGTTGTTGTAAATCTAGAATAATATTCTGATACATATCGTTTATAACAATAAATAATTATTTAGGAACGCGCGGGTGTCGGTCACAATAAAACGAACAACAGAGTTATATTTTAAATTTTGTTTCATCCGCGGTACTATATAATACATTATACACCGTCATGACTCGTAGTATAAAATATTACACCTAATTATTGTTAGGCACACTTAGACATTTTGTTTTTTGTTTTTACGTCTCATATTGTATGATATAAACATACCATTTTATTGTTTACATCAAAAATCAATCACGAATCGTGCAATTATAGCACTGATCTCAAATCAACTACCTACCACAATAATTGCTGTCCCAAACCTAAGAATTCACGCCAATTCGGCTTCCCTTTTAAATTTTTCATAAGAAAACATTGACTGTCCTACGATATAATGTGCTTTTTAGTAATATACATTTCAAAGTCACATATTTTTCTTTACTTAAGGTTACACATTTTTAGTCTTCGAATAAAAATTGTTACATAATAAATAATGTAGGTAATATGGGACAATTTATCGGTAAATATTTTAAGAGGAGAGGGAGGGTATTGTGATAAGCCACTTACTAATAATCATAATGTTAGGAAAAAATGATCAATATTTATATTTAGATAGAAGATAAAGATAATTTTGAGTTATCTAGACAATATAATAAAATAAAATAAAATAAACACATTTCCTAATAATTAATATCAATATCATTAATTTCCAATCTAACCATATAATTATCATTACATTAATGGTCTCCGTTTGATTGAAAAATGTTTTCATTTATTTGGTTTTTTTGAAAAAAATTCAAGAAATATATGATCTAATATATTACTAGTTACTAATTATTATACTATAACAAAATAACATAAATATGTCAAATTCTAACTGACGAAAAATGAATATGGTAGTGCATTTTGTGGCTGTACACTGTAGATGCTCTGTAATAAACTAATAACACTATGGCTTTTTAATAAATTATACAATAAACTAAGTGATACCAACAAATGCAAAATATAAATTGTGTTATAATATATATTATATTAAAAATATAATTTATTTGTTTGTTCTATATTTACTCGTGTACCTTTATGTTGTATTGTTAATTATTATTATCAATACTGTAAAATACAAGTTATTGTCCATATTAATGAAAGATAAATAAATATATTACTATTTTTATATTAGTGACGCGCGAGCAATAAACTTATGGAATCGTACAGGATGAGTAATTTTATATTCCAGTGTAAAAATAATGAACAAATATAAATTCAAATTACATTTCAAAAATAATTATTTAAAAGAAAGAAAAATCATTTGTATACTCCTACATATAACAATTCTTAATATTTATGAATGAAATTTTGATGGAACAGACGTACAGGGTAACAAAAATTAATGTTACAAAAACAATGGATACAGATAACATAATAGGTAACATTGAAAACTGGCTTGATATAACATTCACTTTTGATCATCCTGTATGCGTGTTTGTAATTTGTATAGCGAACATGGTGTGTAATGAATGTTGTACAATATTAATAAATAATAACGTACAACCCACGATTGTTGTCGGCAGCTTAATTTGATGAATATAATGATAAAAATCAAAAACTAAATTAATTTGACATTATTATTTTTATTTTTATTATTTTATTATACAGAAATGGAGTAAAATATTAAAAATATTTTAAATTAAAATTAAAAAAATAAAGTTGTAATTTGTATTTTGTAATAGTACAAAAAACAAAACTTTTGGACTTTTAAAAAAAAAAAAGTTCGTATTAGTATATTATAGTGTAGTATACAGTATATAGTGTATATCACGAACTTTTAACATTTTTACATTGATATTTTACTGAAAAATATCAAAACCTTGTGATACACATAGTATATTATAGTATATTATATTCTATTATATATATATTTGTACATAAATTATTACCACACGCTTGGAGGATTTGAAAATAGATATTTCGTCGTCCATTTTTGAACATAAATTTTGCAGTCGTTATAATGATATAAAACAATACAATATATTTATGAGCTGAAATCGTCATGTGCAAGATGATAAAATATGTGCACAGAACGATGCTGCACCGTCTTCGGATTTACAAGCGTGCGACAAATACGGACACGTAGGTTTATAATAATATTTCGTCGCAAAATTATTTTTAATAAACTTATAAACGATCGGATATCATGATGCACTAGATGAAACACCAGTGGCGTATTTAGAATTTTTTTTTTTTTTTTTGGGATGGGTTGTCCAGACTATATTTTTTTCTCTAAAAATATAATTATAGTTTGATCATAGAATCGTTTTAAGTTTCCCCCCTTGACAATAATATTTGTATTATTTTTTTTTATATTATTGCCAATAATATATCACATTTTACACTTTTACGATTTTGGATAAGCTACAAATTTCTTACATAAAAAAAAAATGAGTAGTGTTTTAACCCTGAGGACACTCCACTAAAGACGCCACTGTGAAACATTATCCTGTATTCCGTATATTATCGTAATTATCGTATGTCGTATCCGACAACGTTTCCCGTTCGTGCTTTTGCAAACACAAACGCCGCGAAACTAAGATAATGGTATCGTTTCGGTGCAGACAATATTTACAGTCAGTCGGACCGAATCGTTTTAATCGTATTTGGACATACGCGGTCGTAATAATGTCGATGGATCGTCAATCATAATAATATGTAACGATATCAATATTTTTAGGCACACAGAACGATCAATATTTCGCCTTGCCGAAACTAACGGAAAATTTGACGTTGGAAACGCACGTGAATATCCACCGTTTGTGTAACACGTAATTCTGATCGACCTTTTTAATATGATATCCGTACACATTGTTAAAATGTATAAGTCGACCGTGTTTCGCGTGTATGCGTAATACGAACCGGCATATATACTTCAACCTAAAACACGTGTAACCTAACCGTATTATGGTTTATGATCGTAATTTCGTAAAAAAAAAAAAAAAAATATGTAAAGCAAACGTTTGCGATCGTCACAATAATATGGACAAGGTTGAATAACACCGGTGCACTATGGTAATCGACCCGCGACACGCGTAATCAAGGTCGTCATCGTCGTCGTGGGCCCATAATTTTTCATAATAACCTAGTATAATGGCGATTATTATTTTTACGATTATATTGTGTTCGAGCTAATGTTTACCCTCGCGTTATAAGTATACAATATTAAGATATTAATATTGTTATTGAATTTTCTACCCACGAACGACCGACTGACCGATAGCGATAATAAGTTCGTTCGTAACCGCCTTTGGTATATTATATTATGTTCTCAGATAAATTAGTTTTCTATCAACTACATAGTATCTGAAATAGTTGTAATGTTTATCTACATAGAAACGTATTAATAGTTTTAATAACACGAGAAGTGTAGTTATTATTTTGTATGCTCATATACAGCCAAGTCATATCATTACAGTACATCAAATACTATCACAACCGTATTTGTTACGAATAAAAAATATATCGTATGAATGTCAGATTTATAACTTATACCAAAGTATAATACTAAATTCCAACGATTTATTTATTTATATTCATTTGATTGTGCTCGATTTTTATTATTTTTGCAGTAAAATAAGTACCTATACAACTTGATTAGGAAAATATTAATTCAACGTCGACGATATCGTGTCCGAACACCGATAGATTTATTACCATATTAGAAGTTTATTTCCACCGTATTTGTTTATTATAATAAACGATATTTTTATGTTACGGTGATAAATATTTTGGCGATAAATTTTCCTTGTACAATGTATAGTGAACTTGATTAAGCAGTTCACTTGGGAATAATGAATAATTTAGTTTTATATATATTACAATAGTATTATTATAATTCACTGGTTAAGCTACTGAGTCCACTGAATTTTTATTTTTCGAGATAGTTTCAAATACAAAAATTGGAAATTAGTTTTCACAAAAAGTTTGAAAATATTTTAAGATTACTTTTGAGATGATTTGTTCAAAATTTATGTGAACAATCTCGATTATTAACATTTTCTTTTAAAATTTTGTTTAAATAGTTTTTTTTTTTTAACATTTATTGCAATATTGTATCACTAAGTTTTAAAAATATTTTATGCTGTTTACAACTATAACTACTAATCACTAATTTTATTGAAATAAATTTTAATATTTAAATGGTATGATACCATAAACCATTAATAAATTTCGCTTTGACGAAATTATCTTAGAATCTATATATATATATTATAAATTAAAATAATTGTTAAATAAATTTAATACACAATAAATGCGGCTTTGTTCGTATTAAATATTTTTCATTTTTGAATTAATTAAAAACTTCCCTTAAGTTTTCTAATATTCAAATAACAATCTAACGTCCTTTTTTATTAAATAATTTAATGACGTTATTGTGCCCTTTATGAATTACGTTCGTTGAGTTTTGTAGTTGTTATAAGATTTGTTCATGTTTATTTTAAATTTCAATTTCTTCCCAATGTGTCTATATTTGCGATTTTTGATTATTCTAAGTAGGTTTATATTCTGAAAAACTGTTGATTGCATTTTTGACATATTTGATTCAATTTTTTTTTTATGGATATAAGTTTATAGCTAATTGAAGTCCACCAAAATAACATTTTTCTTTCATTTGACAATTTAATTAGGTTGTTATTATTTCTTTGATACATTAGTTTTTTGAAGTTCAATAATTTATTTTTCGGTAATAAGTGTATATATTATTTCTTATATTTGTTATAATGAATGCACTGTATTTTTCTTTAACTTTACTTACACACAATATAAATTAGTTATATTAATGACATATGTAAATTGATTTAATTATATTTCAAAATGTAAACTTAAATGATTAATAAAAATACTTTATAATTGTAAAATTTTCATTCAAATTTCGTACAAAAATTATGCATAATAAACTATATAATATATATATATATATATATTTAAATACCTAATGATAAAATATAAATCCATAATATATATGACTATGAAATTATATTAACATTATAATATACTTAACATATGTGACGTGTCTTCTTTATCATAGATCGAATAATTTATGTATTGCTATAGTGATACATCAAATTGTTTGATTTCGGTAGAGACGAAGACAAATAATAATTTAAACAAACGAATAATCAATATTATGTAATATATAATATATAATATAAATATTAATTGTATTATTAATAAAAGTATTAATTGTAATAAATACAAGTGACAAAAATGATAGGTAGATAGTAGGTACTAATGATAACAAAATACCGATATGACACTTATGCAAATGTATAATGTTATTAGATTAAAGTCGTCATTAGCATGTTAATTGGTAATATTTCATAACGAATGGTATAGTTGTAAGCTGTTTGGGTGAAAAGAGCTTGAGAGAGAATTACATATAATACTGTAGTTTTAAAAGAGTAAAACATAAATCAAGACGTGCCTAAATTGCGTCGAATTGTTTCCCGAATTCCCGGAAAGGTTTAAGTGTTTTTACTGAGAAAAAAAAACACGATTAGACTTATCTCCTATTAACCATTTATAAACGCGAAACATAGGCGCATTAACGTCTATAAATAAAATTCAATTTAATATTTGAGAACGGAACTTAATTTGTGTGATGTCGTGCAAATATACTGCTACACCAGGTAAATCTATTGATTACGGCGTAGACTGTAGCTTGATATAGTTTATTAGATACGTTTCTTTGTCGGGCGTACTTGATTGAAAAATATAATATTATTTCTTGTAGGGTTACGATGAAAATATCGGATCTTCGATAAATCCTACTTAAGTCTCTTGTGCATTTATAACAATCAAAACATATATTATAAAAATATATCATAAAAAATATATATATTTTTTATTATTGTGTTTGTAATAAATGTCTGTTGTAGAAAAGCTTATAGAAATATATAACAAAGTCCATAATAACACGAGTACCATTTCGTTGATATATTTATATAAGGGTAATATTATTCAAGGAAATTATTTAAATTCACGAGAAACGTTATTGTTCGCGTTTTTGTATACAATTCCTCCAGACGAAGCCTATATTTTTTTTAATTGATTCAATTTTATTTTATAATACGTAGAAAATTCTGTCCTATTGGTTTTATTGAATAATTATTTATTTGTATTTTAAAAATAATTATCCTATACAAACGAAATTATAATAGTACATTATTACGAACATTCGACGTATTCATCCGTTTCTCAAAAAGTTTTAACGAACAATTTTAAGTCTGGATAATGAGAAATATTCAACGTCATATCTACTCATTGAATGTTCCAATCATTGTGTGTATTTCTATGCTCGTTTTGATAGTGACATATAATAATAATATTACTATTATTATTATTATTATTATATTTGACATTTCGTTTGTAATGGTTTCCACGTCATTCGACAAATAAAATTAGTTTATCCAACGGGTGTAATATTCATAGAAATTTACTAATCCCTTGCCAAATTAGGGCGTGACCGTATGACATTTGGATTATTTTTTCCGGGCTTATGAACGTTTTGGTGATTTGCAAAATAACACCAAACGTCTGTTAATCAATATTTTCAACACTCAATTCTTGACACTTTACGACGACGACATCTTTGTTAAATATTTCTCGTTTGTATGCGTTTCGTTATAAAGGTTTAAAAATTGCGAAAATATTTAATATTTCATCAGACGTAATATAATAATATGTGCTGTTACTTGTGTATAAATTACAATAGTGGTCAAAAACCATATAAATTAAAATGTACGTGAAAAAAAGAGCATATAATACTACGTGACGTGTTAATTTGAATAAACGAATTCGATCCCCTCTCACCACCACCCCACACGTCCTGTTCGCATCTAAGTGATTTGAACGACCGAAATATAATAATATATTATCACGACGACGTCGGACAGTACCTATTTCAATCATATTATTATTATTATTATTTCTCGTTCGGAATATTATTGTCCGGCCGACCGCCTCCGAACGCTATGAATTTTAAAGGATTACGTGTCGAGTGATATTACAATACCGAATTCGGTACACACATTTCGCGGTAAGTGTCATTATTTACCGTGATCGTGGTTTACGACAATAAGTCTGATAAATTTATTGCCCACAGCGGCGAGTATATATGGGTCCACCGTATATGCAAATATTATGCCGGTGATAATCACGTTGCCGGGCTGGGTGAATACTGGATAGGTATATCCTACCTATATATAATATTATTATCGTATCCTATTTAATATTGTCGTGGCTAATAAATTACGTTTTGGCCACGTAAAACCGTCAATGGCGTCTGTTTTGCGCATATTAATTATGATATTTTTCAATAATATACAAATATTTAGGTATAATTTTCACCGCCAAGGTCATTTCATTTATTTTGCAAACACAAATTGAAGAAAAATTATAGAATAAAAAATTAAAAGTGTTTTCTTTAGTGGTCGTCATAATATACGTAAACAATAGCCTAAAAAAAGTACCTACGTTTTTTTCTCGATATAAACAGTTCTTACCTAAAAATCCATAATTATCATAATTTCATAAAATATAATGATCGAAATATCGTGAAATAATTACGGGAACTACAGAGTTTTTCATTAATATCTTCACGGCATTTATATCATTTAAATGTCGATCACATTGTATATTGTTTTGCCGAATATAGAATTTCTAGTATATGCGTTTAATTTGTACTATAATACAGTATTGCTCTCGTGTAGTAGTGAATATAGTCATAAAATTTCTGCCCAAGAATCGTATAATGATGAGCCATTCGTACAAACAAACGTCGTCCTGTCGTAAAACTTATAAAATATTATTTTAACTACGTAAAAGGCATGAATATTAGATCAAATTAAGAGCCGTGTTTAAGAGTTTTAAGTAAAGATGTCAAAGTTTTAATTATGTAATTTGACGAACAAGAAACGACTGGATTTCGTTTTTTGTTTTTTTGTTCTTTTCATCATCTAAGTTTTTTCATTCTCCCCGTTGGCAAACTTTGATAATTAAACGCATTATTTTATGCGTCTCGAGAATAACATTAATCTTACTTGAGAAAGTCACACATAATATTATTATATTATACCGCTCGTCTGATGTTTGTTCAACGTGATTGATTTCTAGCGTGAGATCCGTGTCGCGCAACATATACAGGGTGATATAGAATTTTTCTTTTCAATATCGTAACATTTTTCATTATTTTTTGAGTATATCTATATTATAATATGAAAGAAAAATTAATACAATTGACTTTATTGACTTAAAATAAATTGCATATTAAATTAAAATACCAAGGGACGGTAGATACTCATAGTTATATTAACAGAAAGAATTTCAGAAGCTGAAAAACCTATAGAATTTCATGGTTCAAAAATTGGTGAGGAACTTCCATTATTTTTTGTATCTAATGTATTTATTGTATTATTCTGATCATAAGTAATAAAATAAGCAATACATTTAATATATTACGAACATTGCGTTACTATAATTGTTTTGTTTGCGTTTTCCAATATTGTCGTATATAGTCAAACCCAATTCACTAAAATTTAATTAATTAAGCGCAGATAATAATGTTTGGCGTCCAAAAGCTTATCTCGTCGGACGGGCAAGCACACTCAACAGCATTCAGTCACTCCGCCGCTCGCGTATAAATAATAACGGGCAGGTCGAATACAAGGTTCACCGGTAACCGTGGTAGTGGTAGTAGTGGAACGTAGGTACACAGAGGTTCAGAGAAGAAGTTGGCGTTAATTAACGGCGACGCCTTGCACGAATCTCTTTGATAACGTACACCAACTTAAACTAATCGGACGGATTTATATTAACCTTACAAAACGGCGAGACGAGTGAGGTAGAGTAACAAGTTAGGTTTTTTTTAAATATTATATTTATCAAAGTTACAAAATCGATTATATTATTAATTATTTATACATTATATAAAATGCATCATTGCCCTCTTGTCTGTTTGACGTTCAAATAAAACGTATATAGGGTACATTACACACAGAAATCAATTAAGTTTCTATGAAAAATTACACTACCGGTGTTCCGAATGTTCTAGAAAGGTTGATAAAATCATTCCCAGCGGAACAATTATTCATATGTCGAAAAAATATATTCTGGTCAAGATATAACTAAGATTTAGTTTGACTTCTGACACGTACCCCGGATAAATCCTTATTTCGAATTTTCCTTTTTATAGGTACGTGCAAAATTTATTAAATTTAATTAGAATGTTCATAATATGTTTGTATTAATCAGTACTCGGGACTTAAGGTTTTTTTTTATATTTATATTTTACTTTCAGTTCTCATAAATACTGAATAAATTTATATTCTGTGCTACGTATATCTCTCGTTAAAATTTTTAGCCGTTCTCACGAAAATTACACCACAAATGTAACTCTAAATATAATATTATGATTTGAAAATGATAAACATTTTTTAAATTTAGTTCAGATGAAATATCGTTTATCAAACGTTATCGCATGACTGATAATTTTAAGTTAACAGGTCAAGCGTATATTTTTAACACCAAATATAACTATTTTATCAGACTCTCTGCAGTTAATACAAAAATACGCAACGAAAAACCCATTAGAAGAGAAGCAGATGTTACGACTATTTTATAATATTCTTATTTTAATCCTGCAACAGATGCGGCAAGAGATTTAATCAGATTTATTCGTAAAAAAATATACGAATGAGATTAATACGTTATTAGCAAATTCGTTTTAATATAAATTATCAAAATGCTCACATATTTTAAAACGGGCATTTTAAGTAATACGTTACGTTACATTTTACAAACATTCACGTTGTTTTAATGTTTTACAATAACTATGCGATTTATAAAATATTCATTAAACAATATTTTTAATTTGAACTGTTATTTCAACCCAAACATTTCAAACGTAAATATAATAATGCTATATATGAAATATAATATCATAACATATTTGTTTGTTTTTTTGTCAGCATAATCATTTGTTTAGTTTGATAATACAATATAAATAATAATAGTTTGCGTTTTTTCCTACTACACTATACTACACTATATTTATATACAATATAAATATCAAGTTAGTTTGAAACGTTTTTTTTTTTTTTTCAATCCTCATCAAACGGTTTGTTGATTTTATAGTTTCGTGATTGGACGGACTTGTTTATTCTGAAAGGAAAAAAACCCTTCCCGATTGATTTTTGCCAAGTGTATAATATTAAATTCACATTCATCGTTAATATTATTTTAAAGTTTCATATTTCAATTTATTTCTATGTATTATAAAACACACAATTTGATTTATTTATATGTAAGCTAATGTAAATTCAAATAAAAACAAACATATTCCCAGAAGTGAATAGACATAACATTGCATAGATGATAGGTAATGGTAAAAATCAATATTGTCCTTTGATTAATATTAAAGAATAAAATATTACATTATTTTTAATATAAATATTTATATTATTTGAAAAGTTTTTTTCAAACTATAGATACTTATTAGATACTTACTTAATTTAAAATAAAATGATTTTATAATATATTGTATCGTAATAGTTTTTTTTATCGACCACACGCTTATATATGCATGTGTTTGTTATAACAAACGAGACCTTTTTTTATTTTGAAAATGACCCTTTTCTAATAAAGTTAGAGTTTCTTTAGACCTTCAATAATTTTTCTTTGTAATTCTTCAAGGTATTATATTTGTATACTATCATTTTATTTTTAAAAATTTTCAAAACTTGCTTTGAAGATACAACTAATGATATAGTTTTTCACCACTTAATAATAAAATCTCAGAATACATTATAAAATCTTTTTTATTAATAATATCACAATTTATAATATAACAAAAGTCTAAAGTATATTATATATAGGGTGGTTAGAATTGTTTTTTTGGAAAAATGATGGGAATTATATATGATTTTATACGTATAACGTTAGTTTTAATATATTGAATAGGTATTGACGTATTGTAATTTGGATCATGAATGACTTTGTATAAACAAAGTTAATTAATAATTTTAATTATTAATAAATTAATATAATTTATAATATTCTATTATAAATTATTTAAACATAACATATTGTAAATGTATTAAATTAAAAATAAGGCATGTTTTCAAAAATATTTTATTAAAACAGAATTTATATTTACAATTTTGTAAAAATACTTATAAAAACAAATGCACCATTTTGGTCAATCGGGTATTTAAATATTAATTTTAGTCGGACTATTCAATTTCTTAATATTGCACTATGCACTATGCATTATTTTTATTTTTGCATATTTTAAAATCGTTTTACCGAAATAAGAATATTATTATGTTACTGTGAATAGAAGATACTCGCATTGATTAAATTATATAACATATAACGATAACGCGGAATGGAATACAATAATAATATAATGTAAAACATAAAATGATTGTTACGAAATTCAATGTAAAGTAGTAATACGTACTCCTAAAATAAATTCTATATTAGAGTACAATAAGGTAATCCATAATCAGATGAATGTGTTCTTCAAATATAACGCAAATGACAAACGCATAGACATTCGTTTCGTTTGTTCCTCGAGTATACTACTAGAACTGTTGAATAATTTTATACGAATACAATACAAATATACGATCGAGTTTATAGCATTACGGAGTCTTTGTTTGAATACTGAATTGTATGCGAAGAAGACCAAATTTTAAAAAAGCATAAAGATCGGTTCTGGACGTTCCTCCTTCGTCCATTCGGTCCTCGGAGATAATATTAGTGGTTTATTATAGTTATGATCTGAATGCAATATCATTGCATTCAAAAATACGATTCTGAGTGAAACTTAGCTAGATATACAATATATTAAACATAAAATCCGTCCTAAAATTTTACCATGAGTGTATAATCTATGAAATTACTCAAAAAAAAATTTCAAGTCTCTATGATCAAAACTCAATTAGTTATCACGAATAAAAAAATGTTAAATAACGGAAAACGTAATTTTGTCGATTTTCCGCCATTTTATGGTAGTTTTTTTTCTCCCAAAATTTTTGAAATTCGAAAAATGAACTCAATAAAGATCCAACTAGATGAAATTTTCTACCGAAAGTATAACCTATTCATGGTAATCGGACCATTATTTCTTCCCGAAAAATGTTTTCAGATAAAAAAAAAAAAAACACATCATTGTAAAACCAATACATTCCTCAGAAACTAACCTAACCTTCTTCGCTCAGAGTCTAAAATAATATCGGTCATCCGTGAATTAAACAAAATACTTTTTTTTTTTTTATATATATAATTACAATATATTTTAATGACTTACAACTGAGTATATTTTAATAATTATAAAACGATTTCGAGCGTTTTTGTTAAATATATTTTTTCTCTTAATTAATTGAAAGGTTCGCCACAGACATCAGAACAATGTACGTCGCCGACGTAAAACGGACTCGCGGAATATAATACTATCTATAGTCACAATATTATTATGCCCAAAAGCTGGAAATGTACGGTGAATTTATTTTTTCTCATAAACGATACTAAAAAACCTCAAGAGTATAATATTATATGAGAAAAAAAAAGAACAAGAAAACCGTAAAAACAAAAGCGGTTTTTGCGGTGAGCGAGTTATTTTGTGAAAATAAACAAGAGTGTGTGTATGTGTGTGTGTGTGTGTGTGTGTGTGTGTGGAGAGAGAAAAACACGATAAATTGGTACTTTGGCGTGTTTAAATAAACGAAGGATGCCTTTTCTCCGAGTTTTTCGTTCCCCATCGCACAGACGCACATAAATGTTTTACGACTACGCTACCTGTCAACGACCGACGGTACTATCGAGGTGATAATAATGTGACGGTGGTTTTCAGGTAACGGTGGAAGTTTTGTAAGCGATGGGAGAGGCGGATGATGTTAAATAGGTCGTAGACGAAGACGGTACAAAAACACTTTTGCCACGAAAGAGTTTTAATCTTTCACCGATGGTTTATAACAACGCATAGATATCACTATAAACGAGAACGGTGTGTCTCGCTGAAACAATATTTTCTGACCGTTTATCATTTTGAAATTCATATTTTTTATATAAGTCGTTTAAAGATTAATATAATCGACGAAACAATTATACATTTTTTATGTTAAATAATATGCTGTGCCGACTAGCTGTATGACTTGGCGCCATTCTAGTTTCTAGTAAAAATATATTTTTTTATATACGTTATTTAATTTTAAATTTGTTATTTAGACATTATAAAATACGAATAAATAATTGTTCGACTAATACTTAATGTTGCCCAATGGGGAGGAGTGTCACACATCTGTCTTAGACTTTCTTAGGATCGTTTCTGATCTCTACTGTTAATATTCTTATTTTAACACAATTAAAAATACAATTTAACATACATTTTATTACATTTCTGCAATATTTTCATATTTAATGTAGAACATTATGCAAATGACATTTAATGTTCCAACATCTTAATGTCATACTTAAAATAAAACTGAACTGAGTTTAATATAGATTTCTTCAAATTCTATGCAAAATCAATTGCAATTTTCTGAAAAAGTTGAACTCATTAATCATTGTATCAACAATTATTTTTTATTTATAATATTAAATAAACAAATTATAAAAAATAAATGCATAATAACAGCTTATGTGATAAATAACTGTTCAGAGTACCTCAGATCTATTTAATTATAATTGCAATATCTCTTTTAAAATTATAATTTTTTTTTTATTAAAAAGTAGGCAACATACTACAATATTACATTTAAAAAAAAAGACTCCGCATAAAAAAATAAAAACTATAACTTTTTATTTGTTAAATTATGGGGCATTGTAATATAGCAATATATATATTATATATAATATATATATATATATATATATATATTGTAATATAAAAATGATATTTTTATTAAAAATTTGATGTGTCAACTTTCAATTTTTATCAAAATTACCATTTTTAAAATTTTATTTATTTTTATTGAAAAATGAAACATTGGACGTCTTTACTTGACAATTGTAATTATTTAAATTATTCTAACGTCATTATAATGCAAATTGTGTTTAATCAATAATTTAATTAGTGATACCTGATTGTAAACTGACTAAACACCTGCCATTTATCAGAGAATCGACCTTTGTCATCTATGTTTTAACCTGATATAAAAATAAGATTTACTTTAGAGTTGAGACCCTTATTCATATTGATTATATGAAATCTGTATGCTATGATATTAAATTATTATAATAAATGACGAGAATATATAATTTTTTGTTTGAATAAAAAATTCTCGAAAAAACGCCTTTTTATGAACTTGAAAGTTGATACATCAAAATGTTCATAAAAATATACTCTTTAATTTGGCAATCTATTAAAATTTTAAATAATTTAAAAAATACAAATTAAATTTTGAATATTTTACTAAATATTTAGTAAAATGTTAACAAAGGTAATATTATAACTCATAATAATCATTTAAAAAAAAATACAAGCAAAAATTCTAATTTTTATTGGAATTATAATAATTAATAAAATTGATCAAGGAATACAAACATGAAAGATTTGGTTAAAATGTTACTCATTTGTGAGACTTAATTTTGATTGTTATTATTTTTTTATTATTTATTGGTTTAATCTGTTACTAAATTATGTAACGCAAAAAAGTCACGGACCCATTTCTATTTAGCGGCGAGGATTTCTTGGTAAAGTAAGAATAGAAAAGTTATTTAGCACCTACTTATATTTATAAACGAGGAAGTCGATTCAGGGAGTTCCTCCTTTAATTCTTTTAGTTCTATAAGAAATTAGTAGTTTTCTTAAAAAAATAAGATTTGACTACAATAATATTCTATTGGGAATACGATTCTGAGCGAAACTCAATCAGATATATAATAATTTATTCTGATAATATTTCTATTTAAACATTTTCTTTATATATCAATAATGTACAACAGAAAAATTAGTAATCATAAAATAACTATTAATACTAATTTCGTAAAATTTTCTCGGTTGATCAATAATAAAATTGTCAAACAATATTATTTGTATTGTGTATTTATATTGGAAGGATCAAAATATACAATTATTTAATTGTATAATGATGATAATATGTTTAAAATGTATTACATATAATTCTAGTATGACATTATTTTATTTTAACTAAAAATTTATTTATATTTATTTACACTTGTACTTTGAAATCTGAATATCGAATAATTAATTTAATGTGAAATAATAATTAAATATTGTCTACTTACTTGTACTTGTAATAATTTTGTAAAAATAGATTATACTTTTCGATAATTCTTTATTACGTGGTCTAAAAAGCGAATATATGATGATTTTTGTGTGATAAATAAATTATAATTATACATTATATCATCTCTAAGCTTAAATATTATAATTTATAATAATATTATTAATATTTTAACTTCGATTTTTTTGGTTTTCGATTATTCACTGTATTATTTGGTTTAATTATTAGGTAGTTGCTTTGTTCTGATACCCAATTACATTTTTCCCACATTAAGTTCAAATTATTAATTTGCAAGTTGCTTCCGATAATAATGCAATATAATATGTAAATTGTGTACAGATGCGAATAATAATAATTATATAATATTTTATGCATTTTAGACAGAACTTATATTTTTTTAGCAGTATTTTGTAAACATAATTTGTTATTTAGAAGTTCCTGTCGTCTCCCACCTTAGTTCTTCGTTGGGTTATATTGAAAATCCTCTACAAGTTTCGCCATTAATCTTAATGTATATAATATCTATTATCAGCTATATTAAATGTAAATATTTGTTTAAACGTCGTTAATATTAAAATAATTATTATTAAATCCAATTAATGTAATAATGAATACCACAAAACGTGTAATAAATATAATTTAATTAAAGTAGGTAAGTACATTATTATTAGATTTATTTATTTATTTTTCAAGTGTTTTTAATTATAAACGTTTATAAAAATATTTGAATGGTTTTAAACAATAGTTATTTAGAAAATAAGTTAGGTTTAAGTATTGCACATTATATATATATTTTTTATCGATTTGATTTATGATTCGAGAAAATTAGTAATATTTGTTCCGTATTGAATGATTTTTATTTTCATTTTTAAAATAACGATATATTTTTAATAGCTATTGTGGCTTATCAGAAACATTATTGTATGTCTTAAATTACACATTTATAACAAAAGATAATCTAACTGAATATAAATCAAGAACATAAAATATAGCATATAAAGCTAAAAATAGCGAATGTGATATAAATTATTCAAAATAAATAATTTTTGAAAATATGAATTAGTTTCTATCGAAACAAAATTAGACCTATTTAGAAAACTATAAATAACCCGTAATTGAATAATCAAGTGTTGCCATAATATTGTAGTCTTATATTGTGATATACTTTTGACGTAAATTAAATAACATATTGTTTATTTTAATAAAATATTTAAATAATACGAAACTTTTAAGTAATATTTAAGTATAAAGTACAGGTACGTATATTATAAAAGTGGGTTAAAATATGAACGTGTGCATAGTAATTATAACTTAATTACTACTACTTAATAACTTTAAGCGAAAGACAAATAAATTAATAAATTATAATACACCTAATAACGATTACAAAATAAACAATTGCAATGCCCATATAAAAATAATATAATAATTACTATCATGCAATGTATAGTAAGCATTAATCAATAGAAATAAATTTAAGGCCATTTCACTAAGTAAAAATAGGTATATAGTTAAAGGACTATAATGCTATTATTTCGAAAGATTTGTTTTTAAGATTATTGTTTATAAAAAAATCTATAGTATTTGAAATTTAAATTAATGTAATATTAACAATTTTATACTATACTATATGATATGTAATTATATATTTATTATTAGTGTATAACACATTAAGAAAATAATTTAATACATTATCTAAAGTTTACATTTAATTATAATACTATGTACGAATATTGGAAAGTTTTGGGGTGGTATGATTCCAAAAAATATCCATCCAAGTGTTAACTCTGCTATATTCTAATATTTGTTTTTGTCATATTATTTTATTTATAACAAATTTTAAATAACCTATATGTTAGGATAATCTATACTATTAACAAAATTATATAAATTATATCCACACATTTACAGTAAAAATTGACTAATTGCGACTATATACAAATATATTATAAACATTATTGGATTTCGGACATACTCGTATTATAACACTAATGCCTATATAATGAATGTAATTTGGTTACGCCGATCATTATTGCGCTCATAAAATATATTCAACAGAATATTATCTAAGTATTGAAATTGCATTGTGTAGAAAATAATTTATTATGTTGTACATATTATTATCGTACGTATAATTCTAAAGTAGTAAAGTATGTATAATGTTTATAATTCGAATTTGAATTTATGTATTTCGTTTCGAGATATTTACATAATATATTATTATTACCTCATGTATAATAATGGTAAATTTGTTTTCGATTTATTTCAGTTTAAATAATAATTATTATTGTACGAATACAGAATAGTAATTAATCATAGATTAAAATGTAAACTAGGTGTAGATACAAAAGTTCAACGGATTAATATTGGCAATGTAAAATTTTATGATAAAATGTATTTTGTCGGATTACTCAAAACTGATTGTAAATATTTTGACAATAGTTTCGAAATATTTAATAATATCCTGGTCCTAGTCTATAGAAGACATTAAAAGACATAAAAAACTATTAGACCATCACGAGAAATTTAAATATTCAATAATAACTATTATTGCGTTAAATTATTATCTATGATAATATTCATATGATAATTACAAAATGAAATAATTAAATTATTTTTATAGGTAGAATTGATATTTGAAATTGAAGTAATTTTTCCCCATAAAATTGTATATATTGAAGTCTACTGTAAAAATTCTATGTTATAAAAACAATGCTAAATACATTTTCAATCGATTTCATTCGAGCTCTGTTAAATATTTAGGCAAATTTATTGTCTTTTTCATTAATCAAAATTTCTTTATATTTGTAAAGCTATATTTTCGATATTATTCTATATAATTCGATATTATTAAAGAGTATAAATTATAACGTGTACTCAATGACTGTAATAAATATATTTAAATACATGAACGGATTTAAATAATAATATTGTAGCTAAAAAGTTTTTAAAACAGATAATCCACCACATGGTATAAAATAAAAATTTTAATTTAAATAAGGTTTAATCTTATTCAATTGATATATGAATATAACTTTCCAATATTGAATAAAAAAACAAATACAAAGTATATTTATGCACTCATTAATATTTTAATATTAAATTTGGTATTTAACGTTTAAAATTTGTTTTTGTGCAAATTATCTTTTGGGTTGTATTATAAAAATAATATATAATTACAGTACCTACGTTGTCTAAACAGTATGAAATAATTATAAAAGTGTTGATAGTTATCATATTACTATAGGAAAAAACTTTCGTAGAACGTCGTTTTTGTTGGAATAACTTTTTAATATCTACTAAAATCGCTATACTTGTGTAAATGAATCTCAACCAAACATTTTTTCATAGGAACTCGATCGCGATATAATTTTAACTATAAAAACCGATCGAAACGTATCACAATTTACATATGTGCACATACAATATGTCAGAATATTATTCTCGTTTTAATGTATTGTTTCGCATTTATCAGACATCAGGTGCCTGCAAGCAATAACAGTAATTATATATACCCTACTTATAATTGACGCGTAAACCTTTCGGTGCTTGCTCGGAAATAAATATATTTTTGCCGACTTAATTTAAAAAAAAAAGGCGAAAAAAAACAATGGCTTTTACAATAATAAATTCAATAGCCAAATACTCGGGCATTATATTCGTATATAAGTCGAGTGGAATTAATGAAATAGAAGGTGTCGGAACACAATCGACAACACGGTCGGGCCAGTACGCACTTCAATCGAATTAATTTCCACCTTAAATTTTTATTTACCCTCCCTCCACGCACATACCGCCACTCGCAAAAAACCCTTGTCTGTCTCTCGACTATTTCTTGAGAATGTTTCCGGGAGATACTCGAGATTCCAGCGAACGTTCATAACGTCTTATTCGTCGTATACGGAATTCCACGCGGATTATGGCGGAATGATTCTGTCGTTCACATAATAAAATCGCCGCCGAAATTCCGCACGGAGGAAATGTGCTCTGGCGTATCGAAAAAACATCAATCAAGCTGGCTGACAACGAGGTCCGTGTCGCTGTGCGGTAGTTTGAACGCGGGGAGGGTAGGCCACCTGATTGGAATACGAATTCGCCATTACTGAGCTCTTTCTGGACACAACTGAATGATCGATCTATATATAATAATAATAATAATAATAATAAAAAACCCTCAAGAACGACCAAGACGACGAAGTGATCGGAAAAGAAACCTCGAACTAAAAAAAAAAATATTATCATTTTTGCATTTTCTACTCATATAATTAATTAGGGATTGTGATCGTTTCGTTATATGTATAGGTTAGATACGATCTAAAAATGTGTTTTTAATTTTCGCAGTGTTTAAACGATATTAACGCCTGTGATGAGAACTTAAAATTAACAGTATAAACTTGTTGAATAATATGTCTAAAACTATTATTTTTATTTGGTTTTGCCTCATATAGGTACATTCGTGTTGCAGTACACGTTTCTATCGATACTTTAAGGAAATAAATGTTATTTTGATGTTTTTAATTAAATCTAAAAAATACTAACCGGATAAAGTATTAAATTTACTGCTATTATAATACTATCAAACCTATTCCAATAGCTACTCATGATGTTATATGAAATATATTATATCCATTGATTTGATTCATATCGATTATCGGTATAATAAATCAATTGTTTATTTTTCATTTTATTTAAAACAAAGGCACAATAACACATATTTAGTATTTTATCAGGTCGTTTATTATGATATATGATATTAATGGCATTATATTATAAAATAACACGGTGATGATCTTCAATAACATAATAATATATAATATTATTTTTGAATACTTTTTAAACTTTTATTTTTGCGCCATTGTCGAATCTGGAGTTGTATATTTTATTTACCACAATAAAAAATGTCACTGATGTGAAATTAAATAGTTTATATTTCCTTCATTTCTTGTTGCCAATGATAAAAAAAGCTTGTAAAGTATGCTAAACAGACAGTTTCAATCCAAACTTATTATCAGATTTATTTCGGAACACAAATTGCATTAAATCGTTGAATAATGTAATTTGTAAGCAATCATGTAACTAAAATTAAATCGGATATAATAACAGTTAAGTTAAATTAACTATTTTATGTTAATGAATTTTTGGTGGAATTTGATATTATAATCAAACTGAAATTGTTGTAATATTTTATAACATAATCCTCTTGAAATATTTAAATTCCATAAAACGATCTACATGATAAATAATCTGTCCAATATACCAAACATTTAAGAAATTTAATTTTTCTATTACGCGTAGTTATTTACATTCATCTTAAAATATAATAATTATAAATAACACGTACAATAGAACAAGTCAATATATTTGAATTTACAGTTTCAAAGATATCATGACATATCAATTCAATAAATAAATAAAAGAAATGATACATTACAAAATTATATTATGATTTATTAATAATATTATATAGTTAGTTGAATGTATATTTTTTTTGAAAAATAGCAATGGATAGAATTTGTTTGCTATAATTACTTATATATTTAACTAATTTATTGACTAGATAAACGAATCATACATACTTATTATTTGTTCAAAACTAATTAAAATAATATTAATATATAGAATTTAAAAAGGTATATTACTATTATATTAGTATGTTACTTAACTACACTGTGCTTATATTTTAATGTAACAAATATTTATGTAACAATATTTTGATTTTACATAAATTATGTATGTATGATGAAATAACTTAATAGATAATTAAAAATATTGATTCATGGTTTCACACAATACAATGATATTAATCAAATATTTTTAGAAATAAGTACATATAACGACACTTTTATTGTAAATCATTATTTAATGTAACATTGTGATAAAATATTCAAATTATATATGATAGTGTAATATCTGGTGCTAGCATAATAGATGACTAATATTCCATGTTATATTGTGTATACATTAAATATCAATTTAGACTTTTAAAATATTTGTGGTTCGGTTTGAAAAATAAAAAATTTATATGATAATGAAAAATATTAAAATCTTACATTGTTAATTTTGTTTAAATCAAATCACAATATTTGTATTAAGTCAAGATGATGTAATATAATATTATGACTAAAGTTAGACATTTTATACAATAAAAAATAGCTAAATAAGCATAAAAAATTGAAAACATTCTTTTAAAATTGTACATATATATATTAATTATTTAAAAAAATTAAGATTTATTTTAAAAATAATAATATGCGTTTTAAAATAAACAATTAATATCAATTTACAGCATATTAAACTTAAAAACATTTGAACTAGATATTAAATAAATTTTGTTATGTTACAGAGCCAGTTGCTGAAGTAAGGTCCAGAGCAAATTTTGTATACAGTTTAATTTGTAAATTAGATGTTTTCAATATTAAATATTATTTTAAGTAATTATATTATATATATTTAAGACTTTGTTGACTTTTAAATCGTTAAATTAATAATACATTATTACAATTTTATTATATAAATATCATATACTTGTATTACAATATTATACTCTATAGAACTATGACTTCTCTTCACAGTTTAAAAGAAAAATGTATTTAATTTTATATTATAATTCGATATCTACAAGGTATTCAAACTCATATTTATGTTTCACTTGTCTGTCTAAGTATCTTTTTTAATCCTTATTCCTATGAAATATGATTTTATAATTTAAATTATCATTGCGAGCCCGGGCTAGAGCCCCATCGGCCACAACCTAAAGCCGGCATAGAAATGCTGTAACCACATAGCTGTGTATTAATATTACCCGGCGGTGGAGCGTCCATTTTGAATAGTTAAGTGAATACAAGTGAATATGATTATATAATATAAATTGTATATATATATATTAAAGAAACAAGTACCAGAAGATACCGAAAAGCTGACCACGACTGGGATCTGGGTGATGATCATAATAATACAAAATAATAAACCCGAGGCGATCTATTCTTTACGATTTTTTACTGTTGATGTTATTTTTTCATTTTTCTCGACGTGCAAGCCAATCGCCGAAACAACACCACGATGAGTTTCAGGCAAAATGATTTTAGGTGATTTTTCTTTCCATCCTTCAAGCGTTTTAATATTACCGTAACACAATGACGCGCGAATTAAGGTTAGTAGTTCTCGACTAGGTTAAATTATTAACTATATTATTAACTAATTATTAATTATAATTATTGAGGAAATCAAAATAATAAAAAATAGAATATATTTGTTTTTTTCGCTTTGACTTTTTAACTCTTTTGTGTTCAACATTTTTGTATCAATTCTGTATGATAATGCGTCTATTTGCATAACTAGTTAATAGTATATAATTTATGATAAAAATTTTTCGTAACTACACTATGTTTTACTTTGTAGAATACGTACAAAATATATTGAACCACAAACCAAAAGATTATAGATTATTATACAATTTGTTGGGAAAATAATGGTTAATTACAAAATCAACCATCTCACGAGACATATTACAAATGTATCTTATGATTATTTTAAATACTTAAACGACCGGAATTCTGATTACACTATTAAAAAATGAACAATGGCGTCATAATTACAATTTGTGTTTCATGTATACTTATTAAATATTGTTCTGATGTGCAAAATTTGTCTTGGCCTGGCAGTCGTGTCGCGTTCTACTACTAGCATGCCTAAAACTTAAATGGCAAGTGGCAAGATTTTATTACGGGTTCGTAATTTTAGCTTATGGTGGTAAATTACTTGTCATTAATGCGGGCACTATCTAATTATACCGAATCGTATATAATTGTTATTAAAACGTTCAAATGTTTTAATTATGTGGATCGATATTTATGTTTTTGAGCTGATATAACATCTCGACGACGACATCCATTTCCTATCGTTCTGTTAACACTATTATAGTATAATTATCATATTGTATTACTAAAATTTTTCTCAATAAATGATTTCCTAGCATTTATATTGAGTTGTATTATTTATTAACTAGATCATTATTTGTAGATCTTCTATGAAAAATATAAAAAGGGTTATATAAAAACTTGTTCAATTTATTTCTTTTTAAATTGTTAAATCATGTAAGCAGATGAGTAGATGACACATTATATTTGTTTAAATTTTTAATCGTCTGTAGAAGCTGTTGAATAATGTAAACGAGTTAGGTAGTTATTATTTTGAATTTGGGAAATAATGCAAGTCTGACTGCAAGACTCTTGTAATGAGATCAAGGTCAAGTGCACGACTTGATATTCAAGAAAAAGACAAATATTATATTTACAAGAATAATAGCGAGATTATGTTTGTCAAAGTCTTGGTCTTGGTCTTACTCATTTACTATTTACTAATCACTATTCAATTGATACTTTTGTTTCAAAATAACCATTACAATGGTATATTGAATTTCAAAATCAACCATAAAAAAAACGTTAAAAAACAAGTTCGATAGTAAAACCAAAAAAAAAAAAAAAAACCTACGTAATTCTTAACCCATATGTTTTTAAACTTAATTTTTTTTATTCCATTTAAATAAACTCCGAGCATTGTTTTAACATTTACTGATTATTAAATCGTAAAGTAATATACCTACAACTTACAAGTGTCCACACTTTATTCGTTGAAAACAGACCACTCGTACATAGTATAATGTGTTTTGATTGGATTTCAGCAATTATTTAATTTCATAATCGGTTATTAGTGAAATATCGATTAATTGTGTAATCAGAAATAACGTATAACTTTTATAAACTAAAATCAGCGGCGGAGTGGCCAGGAAGCAGAGAGAAAATTGCCTCCCGGGCCCTTTCATTTTAATATTTTTATTTTTATCCTTTTTAATATTTATACTTATAATGTATACTCGCATACTAATAATAATATACACATAAATTATAAGAATAAAATAATAATGTTCCATAAGCTATCATTGATTCGCTTAATGTTATCATAATATTGTATATAAAGCCAGGCCCGATTACGGACCCTATAATACGCCATCCAGCCCTTATAATGTCTAGTCTGACATTAGACTCCTGTCTAAAATATTTGAATACGAATTATAATTTTAGTTGCCAACTAACTTAATTAAATAAAATCATATTATAATGAAAAATATAGAAACATATATATTATAATTTATAATGTGTTGACAGGTAGCTATATTGTAACTGAGGTTTAAGGAATTTACAAAATAATTTGTTTCTTATATTTTTCAACAAAGTTACATAATAAGTCAATAATTACGTCATGACTAATTATTGTTGTTGTATTGGGAAAATATGTAAAAGGTTTCGTGGCTGCTAGTGTGGTTATTCACAGTGCTTGAAAATATTTCGGAAGATGATGTTTTTGTAGGAATGAAATAGTCGAAAACTGTAGTATTTCCAAAACTATACCTATAATCTGTACCACTTAAGAAAAGTACAGTTTTGCGCATGTTGACTGACAGAAATAAACGCAGCCGAGTCGACAATTCGATTCACGCACCCGAACAATGCCGGCACATCACGACTGAAAACGACTTTTTCCGAGTCAGCGCCGCCGTCGCCAACTAGACATGTTATTTTTATACGTATATAGGTTAGGTTATAAACATAGGTTAGGTAGGTTAGGTTAGGTATAAAGGCATGCATACGCTACCGCTATCGCCGACGACGGCAGTCCACGCAATTACATATTTCTGTGGCAAGGAAGGGGAACTAGTTAGGGTGCGGTGTGGAGATGCGCTTAACCGACCGATTTTCACCGTACCTTTCTTAAATGGAACAGAGTATAATAGTTATAGGTACTTATTTACTGACGATTCGAATGACTCAATATTGTCCGATCGTCAACAATATTATTCGATTATTGACGATCGTCGTTATTATTTTTGATAAAAAAAAAATTAATGTAAATAATTATTAATCCTACAATCGCTCGGCCCAAACATTTCGATCGCACAACGAAACGTATAATATTATTGTGCGTGTGGCGGATTTATGTCTGTGCCGACTTTGTCACGCGGGCGGCACACGTCACCAGTCGATTTATATATCGCGTTATAATTATACCTGCGTATACGGTTGTCGTTTTTCGGCGGACGCGTTCCGACGTAACAAATAGTATTTTTTTTTTTTTTTTTTTTTACCGCAGTCGACACACACCATTAATCCGGCGGATTAATCGTTTTTTAATTTCCGGTAACCAGCGAACGCGTATATTTTGTAAAAAAACTTATAAATTATGGAAAATCGAACGGCAGCGGGTACTAGGCCGACACGTGCTCCTATCGCGAAATATAACATCGTATCGATTAGCGTTTTTGTATATTATTACCTATGTAGGCAATACGCAATGCGTGTCACTATACAATCGTTATGTATCGAAATACAGACAGTTATACAAATTATCGAGATTAACAACACTCACATTAGGTATGTAAAAGTATTTCATTCTACTCAGTTTATACAGAGTGTGTTTAATTAAACTTTTTTTTTTTTTAATGTAGTATTCTAAAAACATATAAGTTATGTAAAATGTAATTAATATTCTAAAAAATATTAGCTAAGACACAGCCAATAATAATATTACCCATAATTTATTTATTTATTATTTTTTATGTTATGTGAAATTTAAAGACAACCTTTTTAAAGAGTAAATTTGTATGATAATTTTGGTGTTTCAATTAATTTTAATAAAAATGTCGATTTTTGGGAATTTTTCTTAAATTATTAGGTAAATAATATTTCTGACGTCTTAATTTGTAATAATTTAATACTTTTTTATCATGGTATAAAAAATTAATGTGTCGCTCATCATTCATACATAATATTATAATATTGAATATTGATATTACGAATTTTACATACCACGATATAACAGATTAAATGATTACAAATATAATGTCAGAAATATGATTTTTACAATAAATGAAAAAAAACCATAAAAATTACCTTCTCGATTAAATTAGAAATTTGATCCATCAAAATTCTTATAAAAATATAATATTTAAATTAAATATCTTAAATATAATATCTGGGACACTCTGTATATCAAACGTCAAAATTTCGGTACTACGCACTTTTATGATTGGTAGCGATAGTATTATTGTCTATATATAAATTGTTTTATAATAATCATAAATTTGTATTACATTCAAATTGTTTACGTCTTATAATGGGTCGTTAAAATCGATATTCTCCATGAATGGCATTCATTTTAATTAATTTATTGAACAATTATAATGAAAATAATATAATTTTACTAGTTGAGGATTATAATGTTGTAATCATAAACATAGTATTTGTTTAAATGTTTATATTTTTCGCCAAAATAATAAATATTCAGAAATTTTAAAACTTTATTACCCACTACATCTAGAATAACGTATTATACGAAATGTGCTATTTATACTTCGGTTGCATACCATACACATATTATAATAATATTTATCGGTTAACTGATAACAGGGAATTGATCGTTAGTACGGTGTAGCAATATATCAATATCAAAGGGACGGAAGCTAAGTTATTACCAATATTATTGGTCCCGTCATACGACACAATATTAAATATTATTATTTATACGTGCCTTAGAGATAGAACAATTTACAAAATAGAAGATTTTTAAAGCAAGAAGCTTTATTGAGGATACAATCGTTAGGTCAAATAATGAGAAGGGGAGAGAGTAAAAAAGTTAGAGTAGTATTAGAATGGAAACCTCAAGGAAAAAGACCGGGAGAAAAACCTAAGAAGAAGATGGACTGCGTGCTGGAAGAAGAAGATTTAAAAACCCTTAGAGTTTAGGATTTGAGTTAGGCAGTCCGAGATAGAGAAATATGGTGAAGTGTAGTAATGGCGGTAATAACTTTTTGAGTGTAGATATTCCAGAAGAAAATAAAGAAGAAACAATACAGATACCTTTTCATGAATAATAATATTAGAATATAATTACAAATAAGTAAAGTTAAGTAAATAACCTAACCAAATATGCGTGTAATAAATTGTATATTATTTCTAATGCGTAATAACCATAAACGGCATAAACATATATTTTATCAAATCGTTATAACAATTGTACAATATACCATCAAAACGAATAATTTAACAATGATTTTAATAAATCGCACACGATTTTGTTACGTTCGAAATTTTAATGTTCGTGCCACGTACACCGCTGATGTTGTTTTAGCGCAGCACGTGACGCAGGTGTCGCAAGCACAGTAAGTCATAATACTTCATCTAATGCGACACAAATACACGACGTACATGATAATAATATATCAAATTCTGACTAAACGATAGTAATGACGATAATTATTATTAAAACGAGGCGTGCGCTGCAAATTGTCTTAATCGAACTGTTATTATATTATTTATTATTTGGTCGGTACAAACACGCAATAGGCAGTATAGGCGAGTAGGTAGGTACATACTATTATTATTGTGTTTTACGATTATTACGTAATACGTTATGATATTATCGATATTAAAACGATAATAGATTCAGTGTTCCTAAGTGAATGAGCGTAGAAATGATTGATAATTTTAAAGATTTATAAAAAATAATGTATATTTATGTATGTGTATTTTTCTGAAGACTTATACAAATGCACAGAAAATTAAAAATATTAAAATAACAATAAATTAGTAACCGAATTATTTTTTTACTTGTAAAGTATTATCCATACTCTTCTTATAATTTTGAATATAAAACGGGTAAAACTTTTAAAGTTAAAACCCCAAAACCATAACTTTAAGTTATGGTAAGAATGTCGGATGAGATCTGTTTATATATCTTGAAAATAATGAATATGATATCAATTTATAATAAATGTATTCATGAATTATTATGTTTTAACAATAGCGAGTCCTATGAAGTAATGCACTTTTTTAATTTGTAACGAATAGCATGGCATCCAAATGCACAGATTTTGAAATTATTTCACAAAACTCTCCGATTTTCAGTGTTAAATTATCCCGATTTAATATAATTTTTTATAATCTTTAGCGCACAAATCATTATTATTTTTTTTCCGATATTCAAGTGGCAAAAACGATTAAGGCCTTAAAAAAAAAATCTAAAAACGTCAAAGCGACAGTTGACCCAAACACGTTTAGTTCGACAATGAGCTGTTAGATTATCACAATTTTCCACGATTAACATATACAATATATATTTTTATTATTATAGTGTGCCCGGTTCTTTAACCCTCTACAGTAATTGTTCTGCAACTCGATAATAATATTAAATTTGATTTGTAGGTACGATAATTATACATACACTATACACATTCGTCTACAAATCATAATTTTATCCAGTTAAAATGTAAACAAAAGATATATTTACGAGGATGTGTGTCATGAAGATGACTCTATATTTGTTATATTCGTCTATCAAATAACATAAATAACAAAATCAAAGTCACTTATAAATTAAATTGTAGAAGATTTAAACTTTCAGATTAAACATTCATTACCAAATTTAAAGAGTGGAACCTTTATCGAGGTTCTCTCGTGAGTTTTTTTTATAAAATATCTTAACATGACAATGAAATTATATTTATTTTAAATTATGAAAAATATTAAAACACTATTATGACTTTTTTGTTGAGGACCTTTTTATAATAAATCTACGTAGAATCTCGAAAACTTATCACTTTTTAAATTTGATAACAATTTAAGTATTTAATCTATAAGTTTAACTTATTTACCACAATTAAAGTTCTACGTGTCTTTGTAATTTTGCTATATTTACCGTTGGATACACGAAGATATAGTAAGATATAGCAAAATTAGACATAATATACAATAAAATAATAAAAAATGGTAAACGGTGCTTTTGTAATACAAAAAAGATTTAAAATATAATAAATATCAATTATTTTTTTAACATATAACCTACCGACAACAATAAACTTTATAAATTGAAAATTGAAAAATAAATGTTATATAATTTTAAAGCATCTGTAATAAAATTATGCGTATGTACGTATATAGTAGTTATGTAAAGAACTAAACACAAATATTAATAAATGTATAATAATGTCGGTTCATAGATGATTATTTTGAATTTTTACAAAATAATTATACCAAATTATTATTGTTAATTTGTTTGGGTTAGTTTCAGAAAATATACAATATAAATTATGCAATCAAATAAAAACAATTTGTCTCACTTGAAAGTATAAAAGCCATATTTTAACTTAAACTATCTCTCTATTAAAACTTTTACATCTTCATTTAAAACGGATTTACAATGAAAATCAGCCTAGAAATGAATTTAACTTCATTGTTTGTGCATTGTAATGCAATTTCTACTAAATTATTTCTTTGAAGTAGGTATTTATATTAAAAAAAACACCTTTATTAGAATTAATGGAATGCATTTTGTTAATGAATTATCATAGATAGATCTTTACATTGGAGTTTCAACAATATAGAATAAGTTAATGTATAATCATTTAAATATGTACCTATCTGCATTAATTGGATTTAATTCGATAATTTAAAATACAAATTATATTATTAAAATTTAAAAATATTTTAATATAAATTTATTTTAAAATTATTATTTTATATTAAAATTATATTTATATGATATTTTGTAATTAAATTTTTTTTTATTATTATTCATTGTTATAATTAATGCGTTAAACTGTTAACTATAAATATATACCTATATAAAATAAACGTTTTACATAATTATGCTGTACATTTTTTGTAGATAAAAAAAATGTTTGATTTTTAAAAACAATTGTTGTTAACAAACTTGTACTTCGACTCTTTGACATATAATTGATACTTGGAGTCAGATACTATGTTGTTATGACTTTAGAAGAGGATGATTTAAAACAGTTAAATTTGTTTATTGAAGTTATTAATAGAGCTTGCAAGTAAAATTGAGAAAGCGAATTATAATATTAATACCATAAATTGTAATTATTAATTATTTTATAACCATTTATATTGTTAATACGCGTAATAAACAAATTATCGACGGTTATAAGAATTAAAACCAAGTACCACAGATCTTCAAAAATCTAGGTAATAAAATGAAAATATTTAATTTATCCACTATTTTTGAAAATAACTTTTAAACTAATGATTTTTTACGTATAAATTATCATTGTTTTACAATGCCTAATTGCTCTACATTCCACGTACAATCAGTGTGCTAAAAGTATAAGATATATAATATAACTATTTATTAGGATATTATATTATAATAAATGGGGAATAATGGTTTTTTGGCTCTCCTGGAAAATCGTCATTATAGCAGATACAATCTTTTGGTCTGTTATACGTCGATATTTTAAATCAGATAAGATGTACCGAACCACGACGTGCTTTATCTAGGATAACTTTTATCCATCCAAACTAAAACATTATGGTGTTACCTTGTTAAGACACACGAAAATATTCTTAAATAAAACCAGCTAAAAATGTTAAGGTACCTTTTCAAAGAAGCATGTGAGAAAAAAGTCTAAAAGGTATACTTAACGTCGTTTAATCTATAAAATTGATCATAATGTAACTTTACTTTATTGAAATGTAAACATATAACGTATTAACCTATTCTTATTCATTTGTCATGACATATTACTGATATTTGTCAATGTTTTTTTCACCTGCGTTTCTACAACTATTTACATTTCGCAAAAACGAAGGATATTTTAATCAATTATAATATTAATAATAATTTAAAATATAATAAAACATATTTTCATGAATTTTTCAACTAGGCATTGTAATGTTGTATCTTTAGTAATAATTTGTTGTCTTCCGTAGGCAAAAAATCAAAATTTACACTCATTTTTAACGGATTCCAAATTTTTAATTTTCACTGACTCTCGAATCAGATAAAACGCGAGACGCAGTGTCAACTTTTTGTACGCGCCGAGGAAAATAATTTTTTTTAAAAAGTCGATAGCGAGAAGAAAAAAACATTAATAATAACAAAAATCTAACATATAGTCGCACGAAATTTTGTTTTTTCGCACGTTTTGCTGTGCTCAATTTTTCTTATATAAATCGCACCCCTGTTTGGAAACCAATACCCAAGTAAAATATACTTGAGCATTACGAATCACGTCTATCCACCTTTTAGAAATGTTTCGTAGATATTATATTATTGTTCACCTCGCACGCACAAAAAGCTTCTCCTAAACCGTCTCGTCCAGATAGATAACGATATTTATATGCAGCCCCAATTTCGTATTCGTCACGACAACCGGCGTCTAAAAAGTATACGATTTGACTTCGAGTCGTTGGAAAATATGCGAACGTCGGTATTTTTACGACTTTGTGTTTATATATTATTATTATGATTATTATGATTATTATTATTTTTATTATGTATGTTTATGTTTTTTCTGCTCCGAGAATTCCGTTTCCGAGGCGTGTTTCACGCGTTAAATTTGGCATGGATCATCGTCGCGAAGACTATCGTGACGTCGCCAGCGTTCCGGACCAAACTTCTGGCGCATAGCCAATAATTCAGCGGGGTTCAGTGTGGCGGTTAGGGAGGAGAAAGAGGAGAAAGAGTTGAAAGAGGAGAAAAAGGAGAAAGAGGAAAAAGAGGAGAAAGAGGAGAGAGAGATGAGAGAGAGAGTGAGTGAGAGAAATATATATAGAGGGCTGAGAAAGAAAAAAATAAAGCGCCTAACCATTTCCAGTAGGTTTTTGGGAATTATTACCGACATTCATGCCGCTGGGAGCCAAATATTATTGAAATTAATGGTTCGGACACGGTAGGCATTTCGAAAGCTCCATTATAACTTTTTATAACATATATAACATTTATAACATTCCGTAATAATTATAACGGATACGGCGATTGCACTAGCTATTGTTTTATAATATATTATTATAAACCCTGTATTATATGCTAATAATTGTCTTATAATTATTGGAGTATCGATTTAAGATAGAGTTTTTATCGTAAAAAGCGATATCGATACAGTTTTAGGTTCAAGAACCTTTATATATATAAGTTTAAATAAAACGAAGTACTAGAAAAGAGAAATGAATAACAATAATATTATGATTCTACAGACAACTTTTTATAATAATATATAAACTGCATTACTAGTTATCACTGTTTTTAGGTTTGTGGGTTGTGTAAAAAAATGTCTATCCCCACCAAGATATATTATAATTACGATACACTCATTAATCAATAAGTGAACTAAATATTATTAATTGGTAGGTACTGTTGAAACTATTAAACTTTGTTTAGTTTTAATGGTATTGTCTTTCTCTTTTGAATAATAACAAATATCTGCCTATAAAAATCGAGCTTGGCGGTCGTCACACCTATAATACTTGTTAGATGTGTTTTTACATCTGCGTAACTTCGTAACGAACTGCGTAATTAATATGTGCAAAAATATTATTTATTAATTAATTAATAATATATTAAGTTATTTACTAATATTATTTTAAAATAAAATTTATGGATAGCAATTTAAACCAATTTAAGTCCTAAAGATAGAAAATTAAAATAATATATATATTTTTTATAGACAACTGGTCAACGCGATACCTATTTTATATTCGGGCATTGATTTTATTTCGTATATTTTATTAAGACGTTGCACGCTATGAGTGATATTATGATTTATGATTAATTAAGAGAAATTAAAAATAAAAATAAGTTTTGGGTAGTTTCAGTATAAATTAATATACCTTTGGGTGTTGAATTAAATAATAACTTATTCATGCATGATTAATCATGGATAAAACGAATTCAAATCCTTCCTTCAGTTATATTAAAATACAAAATTATGCGTATTTGAAATAAACTACATTAAAATAAATATTACATTCGAAAGTATCATTATTGAACATTGTTGATGTTTTAATTTTCAACAGTCGTTTCTATAAACCATAACAATATTGAAAATATCAATAATTTTTATTATTTTATTCTTGTAATATTATATATTCACATAATTATGTGATTTTATGTTATTCGATATAAGTGCCATTCGATTATATCGTGAAACATAATAATAATTATCGACTACAATTTGTTATTTAATATTTAATAAAATTAGCAATTTATATTCATACCTAATTAATAATCCAACAAGATTCAAAATTAGTGTTTAGTTTTTAATAAACAATTTATAACTATATAAAAAATTGTTTTGAAATTCAATCAACAATAACGTCAATGATTATGTCATAATAGTATTAAACAAAAAAAAAGAATAATGTACGATAATATACGAACAAAAATTAAAATTCTACCGTCAACTTATTGTAACTAATAAAAAAATTTATCAGTTCGAGTTACATTTGTGACACAATGTGATCACAATTCATTTCTTTAAATTAAAATACATATGCGTATTAAAAATCATAATTTGGTTTTGAATCTATACTGAATTTCATATATTCGAGTTTTATGTTCATTATTTATG
The DNA here is from genome assembly GCA_013282895.1 of Eriosoma lanigerum. Lineage (NCBI taxonomy): Eukaryota > Metazoa > Arthropoda > Insecta > Hemiptera > Aphididae > Eriosoma > Eriosoma lanigerum. The sequence continues at coordinate 61,596,738 of CM023357.1, forward strand.
TTAAACAAATTAAATTGATTTTATATAATAAAATTAAAAATTATCGAATTTGTTTAATGCGATATTATTCTTTGGATATTATATCAATTTCTAATTTAAATTATCATATATTTATTTTTACACGTATCACTAATAATATTTGTTTTAATATAATATCGTACGCCGTCGTTAACGTATAAATTACGTATTTAAAGACAAACCGAAAATAAGTGTTTCAAATGTTAAATTTATTACAATTTACTCGAATTTACAATTGAATAAAAACTCTGAAAAATTGTCATTGTTTTCTTTAGGTATCTGCCACAGACGCTGAACTAACATATTGCTATGTTTTAAAAGATTATGCTCAAATCGTGTGTGAAGTTTCACTGGGGATTAGTATAGGGGTTATACTAACCAGATAGTTTTTGGAAAATATATACGTATACGTATACAGTTTCGTTAACTTTTTTTTTCTTCTGTTTATTTTCTGGTCCTTCACGGTGAAAAGGTTTTGCATAAATAATAATAATAATAAACACGGTATTGCGCAGTTCTTTACATAAAATAATAAAAATAATGTTAGTTGATATTTGTTTGGGTAAAACTCACTTATACGTACGCATAGCATAGCGTCGAAATCCATCTAAATCTGATGCTATTTGTAACACGTTTTTGGGAGTAATTGGAATTTTGCTCAGAAATATCGATTTCGCGTATGCACTGCCCCCGTTTGCGGCGCTAATAAAATAACCGCGTTCCATTGCGAACACGAATGAATAATGATAACGACGATAAAATAGACGATATCGATAAAATCGAATAGGTTACGTATTGTAAATTGTAATTATTATTGTTCGGACAAGACGTCGTATTCGATAGACGTCCGGAACTCGATATTCGTTCGAAACACGTTGTATATTATTTTCTGCATTTCGGGATTGTAGCTTATCATCGATAAGAACGATCTTTGGATCGGGCCAAAATCGCGCCCAAATCGTTTGCGAATAATTTGTTTTCTGTGGATTTCGCGGTACAACAATTGCGAAATCGTGCGGCGTAAAGTCTCGACGGATCGGATGAGCAGAGGAGGACCGAGGTGAATCTTACGGAAAGTTTGCGCACGCGGAACGGCATCGAACTCGTATCCACCCCTGAACTTCTCCATCCACCACGCGCTCGTCTCGCTGGTTGCCATTAAAACGTGGCCTATTTACCATATCAAAAGAGTTAAATATCTAAGCGAGACGATATTATATTATAATAATGTAGAGAAGTTATAAACAATACCAAAACGGAAGAGAGATGCACAACATATTAATATATAACTTTATAAAGGTTTATTTTTTACACGATCTCTTTCTCCCTATTCTAATCTTACCCAACCTAACGTCTTGTTTTTCGATCTCATAGTTCTTTCCCAGTGTGATTTATTTTTTTTTTTTTGTATACTAAAATGCACGCGCAATCCTGAATTATAGCGATCATACAAAAAGTAAACGGAACTAGCAGTGTCAAAACAAGTTACTGAACTATTGTAATATTATTATCATGTTAGTATTACATCAAAAGAGAACCCCTACTACGAAGTGAAGCGAAACGAGATAAATCGACGAAATAGGTGACCGGTCAAAATATCATCTAACAAAACAATATCTTTTAATAATATATTTATTGTACTAGTTTATAACATTAAATATTTATATATGGGATTTTTATAGCCATATAATATTTTATAGGCTACAGTTAGATCATACGTCTACAATGTTATCTTTTTTATTTGTAAAACTTAATATTTTTATTATAATATTATTATAATGTTATCAGTATTGCCAAATGATGATCAATATTTATATCTTGATAGATAATAACGAAAATTTATCTCAGGTTAAGATGAAATATAATAATAATATATAATACGATGCATGTTTAAGAACAGTTTTGTAACTGTTTACACGTAGGCATATAGATATTAGATATAGGCATATATATTTAACAATACTTGTCGTTTTGGTTGATAACAAAAATTATGATTAGCTCCGGTAATTATAAAAATAGGTAGATAATTATCGTTTAAAATAAAAATCTAAAAAACGACATTTAAACATTGGCTAAAAATTATTAAAATTACTGATATTTTAAGGTTTATTAATAAGTTGAAACATGTTAATATATTATATTATTTTTGCCTCTTTAAATTAAATGAAAACTTAGAGATATGATTAGAAGACGATGAAATAATGTAGTATAATGATTTTTTACAATTACTCTTATATTAACCACGATAGTATTGTTATAATATTATTATTGATGTGTATGCTTAGAGCTTAGATATAAAACTTAGGTCATTAATTCTATAGTTTAAATATATTGCAAAATAAATTATTGCAGTAATTTTTCACAACGACGTGATCGATCATTCATCTCGCAAAATAATATACACGTTTGTATTTTTTTATTATTATTATTATTATTATTATCGTGCATCTTTTTTTCCCGACTGTACTAACGGTTCGACGTGAGTTTTTATTATCGCAATATTTTTATAATGTATATAATTATGTTTATCCGGCTCTAATAAAAATAACGATAACTTTCAATAGGCTTTGCGCATCTATCTATATCGATAAACATATTATTGTCCCAACACATTACAGGATCGTACGTGAACGGTGAAATAAAATGTCTCATCCGATTTTATCATAATATTATTATTTTACAACGATATAATTTATGCCCGTGTGTAATGCGACTTAAGAAAAATATAAGCGATAACATTTAAATGTTTTTTTTCTTCACTTTATTTGTTTTATTATAGGATTTATCATTGTACACAAGCAAATTAGCAGAGTTATTAGCGCTTTTAAGTTGCAATTATCATGATCAAAAACATTTACTACATAAGCTTTTCTTTTAGTTAGGTTAACGAAATTATTTTATTTAGTTTCCACAGTTAAAGTCAAATATTCATTGTTCCAATGTATTATATCATCCAAAGATTTTACTAGAATAATTTCTAAATACAATTTTATATTTGGTAACGAAACATGTTCACGTATTTTTTGTACATTTATTATGTTGACGCGCGTGGGATAATCCATTAAATTTTAAAAATGTGAAAAAAAAGGTATAGTTATAAAAAAAATAATAATATGGAATATAAATAGTGGTTGTTATTTTTTTTCTGAACGAAAAAATTGGCAAATTTAAAATATTTGGAAGAGTGTTATTCATTTTTCCATAAAATTATATTTTATTTTACTTCATTAAATCATTCAGACATTTTAACTTTAGTCTAGTGAACGACACTGTAATATTGTTGGTGGTACCTATAGTCCTTTAAACGTGTACATTTTTTGAGCACATCTCTGACGGTATTCGCTCGGAAAAATATATAAAAAAAAAAAAAAAAACTAGAAGCACTCATCAATTTGCCATTTTTTCCGGAGGCAACGACCGAAATAAATGACTGGCACATTTCACCGAACAGCCATCATATTACGTTACCTCATGTTCGCATCATGGTATAATGGAAGACGTGATATTATTATACCGCGGTTCAATATGGTTATGCATATTATTATACCGGTATGCGTGTTCGCGGGTCAGTAAGTTTCGTGTGGCACGTTGTAATGAAACAAAAATTCAAACAAATCGATTTTATCGTCAGTGCGTAGGTCTTTGGGAAACGCTGCCAACGCTCATCAAATTCGTAACGATAATTTAAACACATTAATTCTGAGTTATGATAATAATATCATAATTAGGAAAAATACACATATTTAGTAAAAAATTAATGGAATAAAATAATTTGATTTAATTTAGTTTAAAATTAACCTCAAACAAAAAAATTTATTTGATATCTTCACAGATATTCCACATTAGATATGGTATTACCTATTTTTATCCATATTCAATTCCCGTAATATTATAATATTATACTGAATAATGATTACATTCACTTGTTATAAATGGTATCGATATAATATTATTTTTTATCAGATTATTGACACTTAAAAAATACAAAATATTCTCGTTTTAATAATTTATTATATGCATATATATATATACTTAGAGTATGTAAAATGATAATTTATGTTTACCATTCGATTATACGATATTTTTAGTAGATGTTAATGTTGTAAAAGCATTACGGCTTGTTTATAAAACGATATGACGAAAAAAAAAAATGTTTTAAAAAAACGTTTATATTTTGTTTCGAGTTTTAAGTGCTTATAGTCATAACCTAAGCTGCCGTTTATTATGCTGTCTATAATAATGTAAAATACAAATTTAATATTATACGTGGTGTATCTCATTAAATTTGTATTTAAATTCTCTTCGGCGATATAAATGCAAATGTATAAAACGAATATGCTTAAAATTATAACAATACATGTTAGGTTACACTGATGTGGAATTTATTCTCAAAAATATTTTCTTAATCAATATAATTAACACAAAATCATTATTATAAATTATTTTTATTTCAATTAACTTTTTTTATTATTAATTAGTAAAGTCCATAGTTTGTTTTAAAAAAAAAAAAATCGTAATGTAGTAATTATTAAATAGCTGCATAGGTCATATATTGCTTGCTAGATAAAGAAAAGGGATAGTTGTATTTTAATATTTTTCACTTTTTAAAGGTACATTGCAAAGGTTAATTTATTTTGTTTTTATAACTGTTCGTAATAAGTTTTTTTAATAATTTCGAAATACAGTTATTAACCAGGTTCGGTAATAATAATAGATCCCGATAAAGAAGCATATTACGTATTGAAAAATTAAGTCCGCACCGTTTTCGAAACGCGTTTCGTTTTATAACTACCTATATCGCTCGTCAACGGCTGACGCGGGCGCAAAAAGTTTGTAAGTTTGATATTTTTCGCCATATTTAATAATTCTGACACGTGATAAATTGTAACAAACGTATAACTGTTTGTATTTTCATCAAATATATTTACGTTTTTTTTTTTTTTTTTTTTTT
>CM023357.1:61601716-61863718 GCA_013282895.1 Eriosoma lanigerum
AGTCGCGTATACCGTGGCGGTTGTGTGAAAATTATATCGCGACTACGTGGTCGTCGCGGTGGAGAGAAAACGTGACGCCGCACGCGTATCCCGGGACGTTCGTTTTTCTATTCGTCCCGTTTACGCAAACAACCGTGTCGTTTTATCTGACCGGAATATTTTAAGAGTCTTGAACGGATACGAAGTGAGGAGGCGCATCCCTGTATTTCCTGTACCGTTTCATCCCTTTCCTCCACCAAAACACACACACACATCATCATCGTCGTGACGAAGACGTCGGCGCAATAAATTACGTCGCGAAAAACGGAGGAAAAAATAAATAAAATGTGAGAGCTAAGTGTAAAAACGAAAACGTTTTATACCGCTATCGGTATTCGTCTCGCAAAAATGACAACGAGCCGGAGAAAAAAGTAAAAAAAAAAAAATTAATAATAATAATACAATTTTAATGAGAACGGCGTAACAGTGTAAATATCGTTATGCGTGATCGTCGCGTCGTACACATCGCGGCGCAACGGAATAAAATCAAGATCGTTCTTAACGCCCGGCGGAGTGTGAAATCAATTCGTTTACATTATAACATTATTATATTGAATGCTGTACGAAAATTGTGTGAACGGTACACGGAAACGGGCGTATTTTAATATGGGTGACGTTTATTTTAGAAAAGTTATCACTTTCATTATTTCCGTCGTCCAGCTATTATTATTTTCAGATTCGGTGAGAGTTGTTATGGAAATTATTGCATGAGTTGAGAGGGGAGAAGAGAATCGTAAAAAAAAAAAAAAAGTGGATTGATAGAATAAACAGTGATATGAAAATATCTGGTGTGAATAGACGAGAGATAGGAGATAGGCATCTATGGAGGTGTAAGACTGGAATGGCCGACCCATCTGTTTAAGAGTATAAGGCGAAAAAAATGAGAAAGAAGAAGAATATGATGAACTTACTTTATTATTTGTATTTCCTAAAAGATTTATAAAATTGTTTATATATTAATATGGTACGTACGAACATTGGTCGACGATCAATTGCGCGTTGCGAAATATGTTTTTTTTTATTTACCTGAAACAATAAGAAAAACAATTAACGTACATTTATACATCGGTTCAGCAACAAGTAAATGACAATAAAATTAAATTATGTGCCTGGATTTTAACAGATTTTAAATTCTAGCATCATCGCAAAATTGTTCACGACTATTAGACCGAACATTTTTTTCATTTTCAATTCGATTGTTAAATGTGGTATTTTGGTATGTTAACATATTATATAGTTTTTGTGACAATGTATATATATTTCAATAACAATGCATAATTATGCATACTTATTGATGGTAAAATGTTAAATTTACTTAATCATTCAATTGTCAAAGTGCAATAATTAATTTCGATTTTCTGCATCGTTGTTATTATATATTGTACATTTTGGTGTGCATAACACATTATGCACATTGGACATACAATTCTAATTAATGGAGTGACTACGTACATGTTCATGATATGTACGCTGTACTTTTATTTTACACTCAACTTGTTCAGCATGACATAAAAATTAATTATAAGGTAATTGTACATTTTGTACGTTACTTGTAATTTTACTAAATAATAACTAATATACATAACCATTTATCCAAAATTTAATGCTAATTATAAGATTAAATTGATAAAAGTACCAGCTGGTACTCATGGTCTCCTAGAAGGTAGTACAGTGAATTAATGTAAAATGATGGATATTTATTACTTTTGATTTTCTAATTATAATACAATACTGGTATGTGTTAATGAATTAATAATTTTAAGTAAGTACTCGGAAAAATTAAAGACAATGTTTAAAATAGCGAAAGGACTAATTCGTTTCAATTTTAGTTATAAATTATAATAATAGGTACCTAACAATATTATTGTAACAAGTAATGATTATGGCTACTTTATTCGTAATTTATGATTTTAGTTCTATCACACAGCTAATGTATTATACTTTTCACTTTTATAAAGTACCTATAATAATAAAATGTTATATTTCATTTATCATCGTATACCTAGACAGTAGGTAATATATAATATTATGAAACAAGGTACGTCATGTAATTCATATTTTGTTGATAACTTTTATTCAATTAATAATGACTGGCTAATAATATAATATTATGAACACAATAATATAAGATCAATATAAGTTTTTTTAAATTCGTATAAATTAGTTTAATATTTAGTTAAATTTTTCCTTAGACTTATTTGGGTTTTTTTTTCTTTAATATGCAGTTTTAAAGGATAATTTGTTTTTAATACTTTTTTAATACCATACACTTATTTACTTATTAATTAAATCGATTTTAAAGCCATAAACTATAACAATAATAAATCACTCTTAAAAATGAAAAATAAAAAATATATTATAATAGGCTGTAATGTGGATAATACTGATATGTATATAAAATATTAAAATAAACAAAATATTATTTTACAAATTTAACTCGTGAGTATACACTAGGGATTATATTATAAGAATAATAATTTAATTTGTTTTCATGAATGCCAAAAAAAAAAAATATAACAAAGGATATAAAGCGTTGTTCGTTTTGCTTTTGTGCACATATTATGATGTTATTATAATATTGGTCTTTGGTAAGTATGAGATACAGCTGCCTCAATTGACAATTACTGTAGAACATAATGTGAATCAGAAGACTAATAATGATTTATCACCGAAATTGTTCATAAAGATCAAAGGAAAAATAGGCTAATAGTGTGATCAGTATTATAAAATACTTTCAGGTAAAATTAAAAAATGATTTATTGTAATAAAGTGAAACCACGAATGTACTTGGATAGATTAGCAATATTGATCAGGTAAAATAACTTTGGATATAATAGTTCAAAAATTGTTTATAATATAATAAAATCATATAATTTGTATAGGTCATAAAAAAATGATAATCTATTAAATATAAATATATAACATTGTTCTATATTTATCGATAAGGTAAAACAAAAATCGTATAAATACAAACTTGAGCTGTAAAAAAGAAAAATACCAAAACTAAACCAAAACCAAAACTCAAATCAGATCTTTATGAAGACTTTCAAATGTTAATAATATTCGTTGTACTATTGTTTGAAACAAAGTCGAAATTATCGTTATTTATACAAATACCTATAGAAATAAAATCATGTAAATTGGTTAGACACAGCTATTCGCTTTGTAAATAAGATTACGAGAAATCCCATCAAATCGAATGAGGGATAAAAGAAGTATGATTTCAAATTGCTTATTACACTATGAAAAATAAAATTCCAATCGTCAATTTTAATATTTTTATTTTATTTCAAAACTCAACTGAACTGGCTGTCTCATTCCATATTATATTTTACCAACAAATGCATAAAACGAGCATAATCCCAGACCATGAAATCATAAAAATGATAATATTATAACGAATAATATGAAGACATATCGTTTGCGATTTTATTATAATAAATTGTTAACAATTTGGATTTTTATACACATTTGATGATTGTATATTATATTTTGTATTTTATATTATATTAATATATGTATTGCTATATAAAATATATGATTGCTTCCAAGTTAAGGTTTAATTTTCATCCAACACTTATTTACATAATTCCATAGAAAAGTTTAAAACTTTTTAACGTTCGTTTTCTACAGAAAATTACGTGAAAATGAGATGGTTAACCTTTCTTTGTAAATTTAAGAAACAAATGAAAGTTTATCTAGATCTAGTCACTCAATGTTATTTTAACTAAAATGTAAGACAAAAATTTATATCCGAGAAAATGAATAACTATTAGTACAAGACAATGATAAGAAAATGATAGATTAACCTAATAGGAAAATTGTAATTAACAATCTCAATTGTTAAAAACCTGTGAATAATATGAACACGCCTATAAATGTTAATTGTAATATCATATTTCACAAATTTATTTTTAATATGTTTTTGATATTTTTGCAAAATTATTTTTAAATATTATATAATGAATATTGTTTAACTGTTATATATATGAATACTTAAAAGAGTAATAAATGTTTTTATAAACATTGCTTTAGTGTGTTTGAAAATTATAATTACGATTATATTTAATAAAAACACCATAATATTATAGTAGTATAATAATAATAGTATTGTGCCTTAAACAGTAATTCCTGGTATTTTTAATCATTCATTAAAAAAACCGGATTAATATAAAAAAAAATAATTAGAAATTAGTAATTTAGTATTTTATTCTGTAAAATAAAATGTTGTTTAAAAAATTATACAAAGCAAATTATAAAACAAACAGTTAAATATAATGAAATTTACAAAACTAAAGGTTATATAATTCTGATAATTGTGTTTTTCAATATAATTTCAATTTCTTAAAAATAAAAAATAAATGAATTTTAAGTACATAATTAAATTATAATTTTGTAATTAGTATAAAATATAATTGATATTATTTTTCTTTCAAATTACTTTTATTAAAATATTAATACACAAATTTCACTCCGATTAAAATGCTAATTAAACAAACATGGCTACTATACTTTTTTTAGACAAAATAACAAAATTTTAATTAATTTATAAATTTAGCTAAATTAGGAGTATATATCTCAAATAATAGTATTCTAATAATGGTATTTTTACTGAAAAGAGATAATTTCCAAATATTCTTTCAATTAGTTACTAAAAATATTATGAGTATTAAACGAAATAATGAAATAATTTAAATTAATGAAACAACATTTCTCTACTATTTATTAAAATACAACATATAATAAAGATTTATTGATTACACAAACTGCGTTCGGAAAATTACATTAACTAAAAACTGCAGTTAATTTCATAAATTTTCTTTGAGCTTTATGTTACATGGTAAAAATAAATACATATATATCAAACATCTTAAAATATTCATTAATACATTATTATTAGTATTATGAAATATAAAGCAAAATTTTACAAAAATAAATAGGCAAATTACCTAATTTTACCTCGAAGCAAAGTTATCTGGATAATTTTCTGGACATTTGAGTTCATAATGAACGTCTTTGAAGGTGTATCGTAAATAGAAAAATAATACTGATATTAAAAATTATAAAGTTGTTCTAAAATTTTCGTTATAATTTTACACTGAAAAATAAGCTTTATTTGTAAAAACCTAATCTAACCCCTATTTTTATTGTTATAATATTGTTTTGTTATATAATTGTAATATAAATGACATTGAAATAAATTATGTGAAATGGTAGATACAATAATTTATAAAATATGTTACAAAAAAAAAAAAAACAATTTTGACAACATCTTCTAAACATCTTTGTGATCACGTTTTATGTCACTTTTCTGGAAATTATCCAGGTGACTGAAATAGCATGCTATACTTTTAAAATGAATCCTAGTTGAACTAAATCATGGCCATTTGAAATAATATTTGAATAATGATATAATTACAAATTACTTTCTTACAAATACAAATATAATACTTCCTATTAAATAACGTCGGTCATCCTAGTCCAACATCTAAATATATCTCGATCTCCTATCTCTAGACCATTCACGCCAGATATCTTCATATCAGAATTTGTGTTGTTTATTTTATTTTCCTCAAAAATACAATACTACTTTTACACTTTACCTTATTTATCTATTTATATATTAATTTCTTATACTATCATTCCTAGTTACTTCGTAGAGTATACATCATCATAGCCCTTTCTTATATACTAGACTCATTATCTGTTCCATTCCCAACTTTGGTTTACACCTATCCATACAACCTTGCTGCCTAATTACTTTAATTAGTATTATCTATTATAATAATTTAAAATAATTAAAATAATTTAAAATATAATGAATTGATTAGTTTGATAAAAGAAGTATCCATTTCCAATATAAGAGGAAAATAAATGAAATATAAAAATCTTTAATCAGTTGTTAAAATTATAAGTTTAAAAATTTATTTTTTATTTCTTTTGACATTATATTTTTGTAATAATGTTAAAAATATGCATATATATATATATATATAGAATTAGATAATTAAAAGATTTTTTCATGTTTATACATTTTTAGCTCTTTGTTCTTAAAATGCAAAATTGAATTTTGATCATCAATGCTTTAGATACAGAAACAAATTTTGTGTCTACTTTAAAATCTACTTTTAAGAAAAATTAATAAAAATATGCAAATACTTTTAAATCCGGGGCCTACACATAACGATATTATCACGTCACTCAAAGGGTCCGGTGGGTTTTCGTCCCGTCGGTATTAGGCTAGACCACCACCGACTTCGCCGGAGAAATGATATTATAATATCAGAAAACGGGTTAACTGAAAATTATTATTTGTGACCGGAGGCCGCAAATGCACGCCGGAAAACCGGAATTTATCGCTCCCGGGTAAGAAGCCAAAAATCCCAGACGTACTCGGGATTTCGACAAAACTTTAAAACCCCTTCCCTCACCATTTCCTCATACATACCACAGGTTCGTATACATATGTATAAATAAATAATACTTAGACAATAATGCATACGTAGTACTACATACATATGTACGTGTATCACGGTTATCTACTAGATATAACCGTGGTATGATAATACTGGTATAGATAATAAATGAACACACACACACACACACACACACACACATACTTAAGAAACATAATAATAGCATGTGTATATGCAATATATTATATACATCTGACCATTATTATGTATATAACAAAACCGAATGTTGTGTTAATTTTCGTATTCTTTCACTTACGCGATCCATCCGGTTGTTATTTTGTGATAATATTTTTATTCTCTAAAGCGCCCAAACGAAACAAAGTATTCTACATACGTCTAATTATTATAACACTAACACCGTGCGAAAAAAATCGTATTCTTCGAATGTCGAGTTGGATAAAATAAGCAAAAAAAATACAATTTCAACTGTGTGCGATATTGATATAAATATAATTATAATTATCAAATTAGCCACAGTGCCACTAGATTTTCCAGGGCCATGGAAATGATACAAGAGACAATATTCCTTAACCTAACGTTCACTGCACTCAAACGTTGTCGTTCTTTTGACTCATAATGTGTCACGTTATAACCACATTGTGGTTTATTTCAAACATTTATTTGCATAGACTTTATGTTAAGAAATTCATGATTACATAGTTAGGCAAGTGCGATGATAAGCTTTCTAATGATTTATAGTTTGTATAGGTTTAAATAGAAATTATTATCTTCGAAAATATGTGCCTGTAATTAATATTGTTCATTATTCTTATATTGTGTACAATTATTATAATAATGTCAATATTGAGCTTACATTATAGTTACATCTATATGCCTTATATTTATCATTATGTATAGATATAATTCACTATCGATAGTAGATACTCCAAATATATTTTAAAATAGATTTATCCAGGTGGAATAGAATAGTATTTCATAAACTGTGTTCCGCGAGTAACTTATAGGTATATATCGTAGTCCATTGCCTAAATAATGATTTAAAAATGCTGCATTCAAAATCTTAATTATTCCCAGAGATATTATAATTTTAAAAATGAAATCTCGAACATAATGTAGAAATAAAAATATAACATATAAGACACCAAAACCACAAAAACGAAAATTATAAATATAATATGTCACTTTTTCACTAACAGGACAAAATTAGTACAGATATAATTATAAGTACATAATTTTAAAATAAATGTAGAACATTTTGACGAGAAGTTTTATTGTTACACGTCTGAATCAAAGGGATCGTGATGAAAAGGGTGGGTAAGAGTAAGTGGGATTACAATTAAATTAAATTACTTCAAATCACGAATAGTCCCCCGCTTGGGTAAATCGTCAACTTATTTATATTCGAATTCTACTATGGATTTTTTTATATGGCTTAGCCCAGAGTTCTAAGAAAGAGATTTTTTTTTTTTTTATAATTATTTTTAGTTACTGTTTTTTCCTGGATATCACAAGAAAAAGTTGTTTATTACTATTTTATTTTTTTTACTATTTTAATTATCGGTTAAAAAGAAAAAAAAATCGCGTGACGGTTTTTGGTTTTTTTTATCATTATTTCACTTTCCTTTATATATTTTATATAAATAATACCTTCGTGACTCTATGTGTAAACGCATAGGTAGTAAAACAAAAAATTAAAATCACGAATGACCTAACCTAAAAATCACCAGTGTTTTCACACACATACGAGTACAGAACAGGATTTAATGATAGAGGAGGCATTAACCCCACCTGCCTGAACACCACACTTTTAGTGGCCTTTTGGCTCGAAATATGAGAAATTTTAATTGTTGGTTCTAGTGTTATATTAAAAATAAGTAAAGGTTTTTTTTTTAAAATAAAATTGTTGTTTTAAAGAAAATATATAAAATTGTAAATGGTGTGTTATAAAGTAATGATGTAATAATATTATATAATTATATATATATAAATTCAATTCTATTCTCCACTTATACAAAAAATAATAATATGTACTTTCCACAAAATCTGAGTTTTCAATTTTCGTTTATGGATATTCTTTTGATTAGATAATGGCCAAGAATTTTAGAAGATTTATTAGTTTTTCAGCATTTACAATTATTGCAGTTTTATCAATTACAACTATCGTGAGATTTCATTTTTCATTTTAAATGGATGAGATAACATGAAAATAAAATTAAAACACGTATTTTATTTTCAATATTAACAAAAACTAAACCTTGGCATACAATAATTATAAACTTAAACACATTTTTCTTTGAGTGTTTTTATATTTTATAATACAATTATAATATAGACTAATCTGAATAATAATAAAAAAAAATAAATAAAAACTGAGAGAATAAGTTATAACAAAAACTAAAAAGAAAATTTCACATATTTATAGTGGAGGAAAATAATTTATATATCATTTTTAATATATAGCCGAAAGTTGAAACTATTAATTTGTATTATTTTTAATGAACATGGTTTGACGATCATATTATTCTATAAGAAAAACAATTGTTAAAATAAAACACATAATATTATTTATATATAATATAAACACAATAAATATGATTTTTTCGTCGGAGTATTATAGGAAAATAAATTTAGTTATGCTATACTAAAACTGCATCTTACGATTATTATTTATCTATATAGGTTAGATGTATGAACATATCTGAACATTAGTAAACATACGTTTAATAAGGTATAAGGTAACAATTGCGGCATTACAATAAGTGATATGGACTGGTACAAGGCAAGTTAAAATAGACGACTACATAATACACTACAAAGGATTAGATGATACGCATCAATTACATCAATCACAGACTTTGCTTTGCAAAAAGGTTATGAATTCTGTGTGAAAAAATTTAATACAGTTTCTGAACTCCTAAGCGCCATAAGTCTGGACATAAAATCATACAGTATATTAATAATTATTTAACATTCCTTTATTGAATTCAAAGAAGACAACATGAAGGAGGAATTCTGTGAGGAAATTACGGAAATCTATGAAAATTCACCTAAAATTACAGTGAGCATTATTATAGGGATCAAAGATTAATAGATTTCGCGGAATCAAGAAACATGATCATAGGACAAAAATTATTTTATATTTATGGATCCAAAAATGAATGCATATAGATGGCAAGGGAACGTTGAAGAGTTGCTAAATGGGAAGATTTTAGAAACATTAATACCAGACCAGAAAAATCAAATACTAAAACAAAGAGTATGTGATATAACTAAGATACAACTAAAAGAGATATTAATCTACTTAAAAACTGGAAAGCCCATGAGTTGGGTGGGATGGCAAATGAACTCTTAGGTATGGTGGAAAAAAACTAGACGAAAAGATATATGAACTCTTCAAGCATATATGGAAGAAAGAGAAACTACCAGACGAATGAAATAAAATTATAGTAATTTCCTTCTTATATCTATAGAGGAATATCGTTATTGAATACGGCGTACAAGATTTTCTCTTAGAGTTTATTGAAACGATTGGAACCAATAGCCTAAGAATGTATAGAAAGTTACTAAAAAAGTGATTTCTTGGTTTCCGAAAAAATGAAAGTCATCAATAGACCAGCTCATGACTATTGAATAACTGAAGGAAAATAAGTATGAGTTATAAGTACTGACAAATTATATGGAAATTGTACGTAGATTTCAAAAAAGCAAAGAATAGAAACAGATATCAAGTAAGAGTGGACAGTACACTCTCGGATTAATTTAATGTGATGACTGTGCTCAAACAAGGTAATGCGTTATGACCACTATTGTTCAACATAGCATAATATAAAGTTATTTATAAGGTACATAGTAATAAGCTTGGAATTAATATTGGCAAAACCATGTTAGATATACTCAATTTTGCAAATGATTTCAATCTAGCGGAAGAGAATAAAGAAATAATAGTTCAAAATACAAAAATATTCAAACGAGAATCAAATAAGATTAGCTTAGAATTAAATGAGAAAAAAACAAAGTTATAGAAACATTAACGGACAGTTACAAAGAAGACTTTACGGTGGATAATTATGTTTTTGAGAAAATTCAAAGTTTTACGTATGAAGGAGTTACAATCACTAGAATCAACTGAAACGCTGGTTATCTAGTGCTTAGTCATCTATCAAAACAGAAAGTGCCATTTTTTTCACTGATTAAATATTTCAAGTACAAATAACAATCTAGAGGTACAAAAATACACCTATATATGACTATAATAAGACCAACATTAACCTATGAATTCAAAGTTTCGCTGATACAGTACAAAATGAACGAAAAATTAGAAACTTCGAGAATAAAGTGCGAAGAAAAATATGTGTCCCAGTATTTGATTATGAAAATGGATGGTAAAGAAAGAAAAACATAGAAATAAGGGAGATCACCAAAGTACTCTATATAATAAGATACGTAAAGGAATAAAGAATCCAGTAGCTTGGACATACGATGAGAAAAAAAGAAACCTATGGAGCTAGGATAGCAATTGAGTATAAATCAACAGGAAGAAGACCAAGAGGTAGGTCAAAAAAACGATGGATGGACGAGAGACTAGTGGAAACTAAATGGGAGGAAAAAATCAGAATCGTGGCTATTGGAGGTCGATGACTGTGGAATGAATTTTTACAGAGTTGTAAATCCACATAAAGAAGAAAATGAATAGTCAACATACAAAATACTCAATTTTTTTTTATTGCACAGAGGATTTTTTCTCGGAAAAACTACATAATATGTATATATTTATATTTGCGTAAGGAAACTATAATTTGTGATATTTCTCACCATTATACTCACACTTTTATCTTTTATCTTTTATCTTAATTATCATTTTTAAATTGAAAATCTATAAAATTAAACTTAAAAAACACAAAATGAATATTAAAACACATTTACTAAGTATTAAGAAAAAATTCTATAAAAAAAATTAATTCAACTAAATTGAAAAGTTGAAAGCATAAATTAAATTGGTTTAGTAATTTAGATTACCTTTTTTTACTGTTGTTAAATTATATTATTTATTAAAAAATATATAATATTATAGTACATAGTGTACCTAGTTAAAAGTTTTTAAGTAAAATAAAACGCAAATTAATAATGTTTCTCAGATTTAAAAACTTGAACTACATACTTTAAATTAAAAAAAACCCTCAGAAATATAACATAATACTGTTAAAGCAATATCTGTAGGTTATTGTGCAATCATGTAAAGGTCAAATAACTTTTTTCTATTGAAAATATAATCAAAATTTATACACGTATATATTTAGAATAATATGATTAATATTCTGAAATTTAATTTATAAGTAATACTATTTAAATATAAAATGTTTTGATATACTTTAATAAAATACCAACTGAGAAATATCAAACAAAATATTGGTGTTTTTATATTGTATAATTTGTATGCAAATTATATTTTAATTTAACTTAAAAAAATATTTATTACTTATATAATTTAAGTTCTGGTAGAAATATCTGCATATTATTATAAAAATCATGCAAATTTCATTTAAAATCCCGGAAAATTATTAATAGTTTTTCTGAATACTTGGTTATTTAATTACATCTCTAGTATATGTGACGCAGTTACAATAATCATATTATAGTCAGAATTAATTTAGACTCAAATTCTTATCACTGTTATTTTAATAAAATAGATAAAATAAAATAAAAAACATACAACTATAATGAATAAGTTTTATTTTTTTTTAATTTATAAGTATTATAAATTATAAATATCTTTGTTAAAAGTTATTATTCAATAATCAATCGGAAATCTGAATTTAGTTCAGGTTTCGGTAAAATATTATCTAAAGTAATTGAGTTCAAATTACTTTGGTGAATATAAAAATAAAAACTATAATAGAACAAATTTATAATTATTATTATACTATTATGCACATAACAACTATTACATTTTATTACAATAGGATTTTGATGTGAAAATATAAACAATTATAATTTATAAACTAATATCTTTATATTTTTAAGGAACTGATAAGGAATCGCATTTAAAAATAAAGAAAAAATAGTGTTTATGATTAATTGATAATTAATAAACTGTTATATATTTTTAATGAATTATATATAGATTAAAAGATAAAACATAGTTCTTATTAATGTATAACGTTACTACAATAACATAATTTAATATTATAGTAATAAAAATATTAAAAATTACATAATAAGTTATTTAACAATTTAATTAATAAAAATACATTAAATATATATTTTTTTTTTCATCAGAGATAAATTATTTATATCACATAATCATTTATGTAGCTAATAAACTTGGTGTATTTATTTAATTTTTAGTTAAAAAAAATGTTTTAAACCTGTTTATAATGCTTTTAAATTCATAAAATTACTTAATTTGTATACGTTAAAATAAATTCAAATTTTAGGTAATTCTTTTTATTATCAATTCGAATCCTGATAATATTTTAGTTTATTTACAATATATTTTATTGTTTTTGTATTTATTTGATTTGAAGAATACGTGATGGTTCGGAAAAATGTCTAACCTATTGCTTAGCATTATTGAATTGAAAATAATACATTTTACTAACATATTAATTATAATCAATTGATACGTTTTTTAAATTATATTTTATTTTTAAATGGGTACTTTAACACATTTTTTCTGTCTAAATTACTAAAAACTTCATTACGGTTGATGTTTATAATAAAGTATTAAAACGCTCAAATTTGAATCATATTGGATGCGTATTATTTCTTATTATTTCTTCTTAACATTATGAAAAAAATATAGTTACACTATTGTAATCGGTGAAATATCTTACCTATAGAGGTAATATATTAATCATAGTATTTGTGTTAAAAATATCAGATTTTTTCTTTGTTCAATATTAAATAAGCTTTATAAATTCACTATCATAACGCAGTCGACTGATACTCATTGTTAGATTATGATGAGATAAATACACATTTAATGTTACGATTATTTGGCAGTAGGCCAAATTAAAGAAATAATATGTATGACTCTGAACGTACACTATACGTTCATAATGCATTTATGGTCTATGATAAATTGTATAATACAAATCTTACAACAAATTTTTGTTTTCAAAGGGAAATAATATTATTTCAAGCCTAACATGTTTGTAAGTCAAATTATTCCAATTACATATGGTTGGGAGTAATAACATTGTAATGATCGATAATAATATGTTTAGTAATTTCATTTCATTCCTAGTAAAAAAATAGTTAGTGATAAAATGATTAAAACGCCATTTTTTTGTACCTATAATCTTTAAATGATATACCAAAATTTAAGTACAACTGACTATTGTTTTATCTGTTTTATATTTAATATATATTTACTATATTATATCGCATTTGAATATAGTAGATGAGAAAACATATTTTAAATTTATTTTGTGAAAAATAATTGGCTAAAAATGTATGGGCAAGTTTTATAATTGTTTTCATGAAAAAAATAAAAAAATATGTTTGTAATTCATTAAATATAGATATAGGTAAGTTGAGTGGGTAAAAATTGTTTGAAAAGAAAAGAAAAGAAAAAAATATATAAAAAACCGGAAAGGTCAACTTTGGACGTTCTTCCTTCATTTCTTCGGAGAAATTAGTGGTTTATTATAATTAAGATTTTAATGCAATGGTTTTTTTATTCAAAAATACGATTCTGAGCGAAACTTAATATAATACAAAATAATATTGTTTAATTTTTATTTATTTATTTATTTATTTGAATATCAACACCCAAAGGAACAGAGGATTATACTGATAATTCATTCCAAAATTATACCACGTGTGTAAACTACCTATGAGAATACTCAACTATTCACAAGCCGCTACATTCAAAATTGCATTAGTGATCATGAAAATCTAAAATCAATTTTGTCGAAATTACGATTTTTGTGAATTTGACCGTTTTTCCGTCTTTTTTTTTTATTATAGTTTTTCTTCTACCAAGGAAACACTTTTGAGAAATTCAAAAATGAGCTAAATAAAGTATCAACTTGATGCAATTGTCTTCCAAAAGTATACCTTATTCGTGGAAATCGGACCATTATTTCTACCAGATAAAGTTCTTCATATATATAAAAATAAAAAATAAAACTCATTGTAAAACAAATATATTCTTTGCTTCGTTCAGAATCTAAAATGAAACACGTATAGGTATAGCACTTATTTATTATTAATATACAATCGTATATAAAACATATATTGTCGATTAACATAATATTCTAAAAATAATACCCATATAATCGTATACGGTTTTATAAATAATATTTTGGAATTTAATACAATTCCATAATATAAAAAATAATAATGTCATACGTTTCAGCTGGATTTATTTGTTCATTTAAATGCACAACATATGGAAGATTTTAATCAAAGTTTGAGAAATTAGCACATTATATGCATTAATTTGTTATTAAATTGTATACGGGTACAAAATTATCGTTAGAATTGACATATTATTCTAATTAGGTACTATAAAATACTTGGCTCATAAATTACAATGGTATACCTACTATATTTATTAACACAATTGTGATTTATGTTTGATCTAGTGTATAATGTACTTCTAAACTATTGCACTAATTAAACTTAAGTTTTCGTAGTTGTAGTTCAAAATTGTAATTTACCTACTAGGCTTCAACTAATAAACATAAACACATTTGCGTAAACATACAACAAATTATAATAATTATATTAAATATCTTCTCTAGAGTGTTCTCTGGTCAGAAAAAACCAATCATGACTTTGTTTCCTCGTATTATATAAATGTGATATTATTATAATATAATATTTTAATTAATATTGATTGATTGCATTTTAAAATAAATGTTTTTTCGTTTTTTTTTTTTTTTTTTTTTTTTTTAATTTTAAAAAAAATTTTTTTTCTTTTTTTTTTTTTTTTTTTTTTTTATCAATTTAAACAACGCAGTGTTGCCTGGAGTGACATATTATTTGCAATATTATCGATATTGATATATCTTGATATTTGAAAAAGATAACAGCTGTTGTGTAAATTATATGATATTAATATTAATATATAATGTCTGCGTTTGGGAAAACTAAAGTTTTACGAATAATTGTTATTCGATTATAACACGTTTCTGATTCTAAAATGACTTAAATCTTGATAAACTTTATATCCACCCATGGTGAATATATCTACCTTAATATCCTGCATCAGCCCATAAACCTAATATAAATGTAGGTACTGAGTATAAAACAAAAAGTGCGTCCTTGAATGAGATAGATAGCTTTTTTGGAAAAATATTATTATTTTATTTTACATTCTATGACAACAAGGTTGGATCGATAAAATAACAATTGTTATCATTTATTAATAAGAGTCGTTATTGAGTATTCACATTTTTATGTCATATAAGATACTTACATTATAAATTTTTTAGTTCTGTATTGATTTTACAAAGATGCTTTTTTTTTTTTTTGAGTGTGTTTGAAAATCTTTTTTTGAGTAGAAATAATGGTTTCGATTACTACAAATAGGATATACTTTTGGTAGCAAACTATACGTATTTGGTACTTTACACAGCTCATTTTTCGAATTTTTCAAAAAAATTTCATAAGAAGAAGAAAAACTACTAAAAAATGGCGGAAAATCGGCAAAATTATGGTTTCCGTTATTTTATTTTTTTTTTGTTGTGATAATTTATTGAATTTTTATCGTGAGAATAAACTAAGATCGAAGTTTATATTTGGTTTCAACCCCAACAATAATATCTAACAAACGCAAAAATATATAATATTAAAAATATATAATTGAAATCATTTCAATGGAAATATTTTGGAAACATCAAATGGAAATATTGATAATATAAAATAAATTTTCTTACACCCCATAAAAAATATAGTTACACAATAGTGACTTATAGATTATTCAATATAATGAGAATAGTGTAATATATTTTTATATAATTTAACTATTATTTATAAATATATGCATTACTATAATTATTTAATTTTTCCAAATTTACATGAAAATTCAATATAAAATTGATAACTTTGATAACTTTGGTAAGGGTAAATTAAGTATTTTAATTTGGTATCGGTACTTTTTTTTTATTATTTATATAAATACAATGCAAATAACAATATTATATAACATAAAGAGAATAAAAAAAATGATCTCTCGTTTCAGCCGTTTGCACTGTTATTTTATTCTTTGAAACACAGTGAAAATCGAGTCGGATAAAACCTTATATCATTATGAAATAACACAGTTGTCGAACTTATCACGTTGTTTATACACAATTATTGTTTACGTAAAATTGTTGTTTCTCAGAGGAAATAAAAATAATAATAATTATAGTAACAACAATATGATAATATCATATTATTTGATACGATGTGTAACTAGACGACCGTAAAATGACATATTATAAACATAATATAATTATAGTCACGGTGAAATTAAATGAAAACATCTCGTCGTTAAACTAATGGTTTTTAATTATTTATTCCTATGCGCATATTATAATATAGTGTACTTTTCGCCCGACATTCTGTTTGGTTATAGTTCTGAAACGACAAACGCATCCGAAAGGGTCGCAAACAATATGCCAACCGTATATAATATTACGAGCGACAAACTCGCGGATCAGAAGCATATAATAGGTGACAGAGTTATAACCGGATGGGATTGAATGAGCTCAACATATTATTAAAATAATACACTGTCGTTTCGTACATCATCTTTTGATGTCCTAACGTAGGTACGGTTATGAATACGGACCGGCACAAGTATTTTATGTTGTGAAACCAAGTGATCACGTGGTCGAAACAAGCGCATTATGATATTGTGCTTACTCCGTTTTGGTTTAATAATAATATAATCCAGCAAGTCAATCAAAATCATAGACGCAATTAGAGTTTTTTAGTAGATAGGTTAGTAGATAGTTTTTTAGTTTAATATATATACTATTTTTAATAATCACACATATAATAACTAAAAATAGAAAAATATTTAAGAGATAGCTAAAAAAAATTAGGCCTAAGCCCTTCTAAGCATCCCCCCCCCCCCGGGGGGTAGATAAATGATCAATATATTACATATATTTGTTTCTAGTTTATGCAATGTAGGTTAGATTAGGTTAGGTTAGGTACACACGAGAGTTCTAAATATCCACCTGGAAATATTATCCGTCCGACACGGTACACGAAACCCAATATTATTATTAATTTTCAAATAAAAACCGTTTTGTAATTGTAGTGATGATTACAATACCAATATTACAATATGTTAATTTGAACAAGTCCTAACAACGATAATATTATTATTTGCGAATCGCATCTGTTAATTACATTGGAAACTATACAAACTATAGAATTATGCGAATTCATCCGAAACGGAAAAAACAATCTTTTAATCTCTATAATAAGATTTTTTGCTCCCTCCCCTGAAATTTCTACTAATGCCACTTATGTACACTAAATTTTTTAAAAACCACTCGTTGTATTATTATTATTATTTTTTTTTTTTTTTTTTTTGTAATAAGAATTTGATGCATTTATCATTTAATTTCTGTTGTGTTTGAGAGCACGAGATTGGTAAATATAATGAATAACGTAAGTCAGATAAGTCATTTTAACTTGTAGGTTCGAGTATAAAAATAATGTCTCGCTGCAGAAAACGAGTATCGTACGCCGACGTTTACAATGGATTCAATGATATAAGAACGCGCTGAATATTCGTCTCCAATCAGTGACTTGTTGACCGTTATTTCATGTCCTGTGGCCATAGCAATTCTGAGATAATAGGTAGTGTGGTATATGCCCATTTATTATTCTAACATGTGATAATAATAGGATAAAAATTTTAAAATTCAGACGAAAACAAATATACCAAGATTATTTTTTCGGATTTATATCGATAAAATCAGTTGAATATGATTGGGAAAAGATAATAGAATACTATGGGTGTATTGGCTCCCCGACGTCTAAATTTAGTTCAACGTATCACAGTTTCCGAAACCCGTAGCGGTTTGATAGGTCTCCGTCGATAAGCGTTAAAAAAAAATAATCAAAATAAATACAAAATTACAGTTGTATAAAAAAAAAAAAAAAAATGTGTTATGTTGTCTGAGTAAAAAACCTCGCAGATTCATACCGACCGGCGACGAGAATTATTGCCCAATTAAAATCTCGTCATTTCGTCCCTTAACGGATGTTGGCCCCGACAGGTGGAGAAGTGCAGGTGGTACTTTATGGCCGACGCACGTTATCAAATTTCAAGTACGAGAGCACCTTTTGAATCCAAACGGAGATATATATATATATCTATATATATATTGGCTTCGGATTACATTCTATATATATATATATCGTATAATAATTTATGTAATATATCTCTCGGGGGACGGCGGCTTTGGTGCAGCCGTGTCGACTAGACGCTGATGTATTAACGGACGATGCGAAAAGAAGGAAATTTAATTACAAAACGCTATCCAGCCCGTCGCCGTCGCTCTCACGTCGTGTGTAGCACGCTCGTGCTTTCAATGAAAATTAGATATACGTGCACGCGTCAGTTTCGTTTTTCCGTCTTGTTATAGTGTAATACGTTTGATCACAATACTTATTATTTCCCACCAGGCAGCGTTCTTCTGTTTTTCGCGCGAAATTATAATATTTCAAAGAATCGAAAACTTTGTTAAAATTTTACTGTGTTCCGCGAGAGACCATGCCGCTATCCAAAATCTTCAGGCCCTTCGTCGATCCCCACAGACGTCTCTCGTAACGCGCAGTAGAAAATCGACACGGTCAGGCGGCCTATAACAGTACGGTTATAAATACTGTAATTATTTAATACCAATCGATATGAAATGGTATTCATGAAACCGCTTATAAGTGGAGGTTTTTTTTTTTCTATAACAATAGAACATAAAACAATTATTTTCAAGAACACTACATTGCACTATTGCAGGAAAAACAAATTCACGATGAATGGCAAGAATGTGTTCCATTCCGATAGTTTAGTATATGAACGATCAACGTAATAAATCACTTCGATAAAAGAGCGACAAAAATAATGGTGCATATTTATTTTCCAAAACATTTTCGTATATACATCACGTCAAGTAAAAATCGGAAATGCAGAAATGTATTCTAAAAAAGAAAATAATAATAATAATATAAAACACTTGACGTTTTTTCGCCATAGTATTTCATATTTATGTTTGACTTAGGAAATAGCTTGTTTTCCAGATTTCCACAGAGAATATAAATATAATATTCGGATTGATCGGGGACACAATACTCGTTTCCCGTTACCGAAATGTATTTCATTATAACATATTTTATTATATTTTTCGCTATTTTCAATTCGATGATATTATATTTTTGTTAATTTATTTGTACCTACTTTTTATCACTATTTTTTACATCACACACGTTAATGTCAGTTTTATATTATGTTAATTTTGCATTGATAATAATAAAAAAAAAACTACGTTAAAATTTACTATAGTTTTACCCAGTATCGTTTATCGCTTTGATAAATTTTTCACAAGTGCTATATTAAAATAGGTATTACCATTTTTAAGCTCAAATTAATATTGTTCAATTAAAAAAATATATATTAAAACGTATGAATTTTTGTTCAATATTATGAATGATTATTTTACAAAACATTTCAAAAAATTTCATTTTACTTCCGTGGTACTAAAAATTAATAAATAATAATAGTTTATTATACCTAAATAAATTCCATAAGTGTTAAATTATCGATTAAAACAAAAACTAATTGACCAAATTGCATATATTTTAGAAGTGTAGTTTGATATTTTATTGAAACGTCAATTACATCATTATATTAAATCTATAGTATTCGAGTTTTTTAATTGGACGTTTTGTTTTTTATTTTTTTTTTATTGTCATAAAATTAAAAATGTTATATATACATAAAAATATACCTTCTAAATGCATTATATCATCCATAACTTTTTATTTTTCCTAAAAGAATAATTTACTACAGTGTATATACGTGAATATAACATAAAAAAAAAGTCAAGCCCATAACACTCTGTATATTAATGTCCGGACAAATTGATATTTTATAGAACGCTAGAAGGGTTATATTTAATTAAAAAACTACATCCTACGTGAGGTTATTGAATTTAAATTCGTGTTACTGCCAAAACGCGGCCGGTTCAGCTGCACGAGGAAAGAGAAGTCCATTAGGCCTTATTTTAATCAATTCGCTCGTGTACAATAGATTCTCGATGTGAATTGTTCATCCAGTACGAGTAAATAATAATGTATATACATGTAATATATTACAAAATACCACGTTATTATTAGATATAAGACGATGCCGAATTCCGCTGTCGACAATAATTATTATTTTCCGCCGCCCCGTCCATTATAACCATCACTGATTAGATATACCAAACTCTATTATTTTACCGTAGGTGACAACTTTGCGATGTTGACTCTTAGTTGTCTATACGATTTTCGATGTCGTATAATATAGTTTTCGAAAACTGCATTTGAAACCATCGATCTGTGATAATATAATATAATACCTAAACAACATCACAAAATAGATGTTATGGAAAATGTACGATAAAAATCGAATTTTCATTAAATTATTTCACAAAATATTACACTATTTTAAAGAGTATATGAAGTGACGTCATTTTCTCGGGATCACTTGAATTTTTATTTTTTCAATGAAATATTTTTGTCTGGATCATTATTATTCTAGTTTTGGTGCTCAAAAATAAATATATCCAATAAATATGATTATTTCATTAATCGTTAATGGTAAAGTTTCTAAAATTCCAACTAAATCTGAACCGAACTTATTTTAAAATTAGTAATAAAACGATGAATATATATATGTAGCGTACTAAAAACCATTATTTTATATAACAGATAATTATTAAAACGTAATTAAAATAAAATAATAATGTTATACTCTTTACGATTGAGAAAATTACTTTTGTTAACAAACTTACGAAATTGTACCTACGCCGTTTTTACCATGACGATTACATTTTATATTTTTTATGACAAAATGTTTTATTACGTTTCTGGGCTATCTCATCGTTTTCGCTCAGTTTCCTTAATTACTATTGCAAACACGATCATTTGCGAAGAGAATTTGTATTTGCATTCGTTTACCGACGAATTTCTATTGATTCAGCCATTTATTGTAAGACCAATATAAGTTAGCTGAAGTTATCTTTTGATTATGGATATAACAAATGTATGTACATTTGTCTTTATATTCTGCTTATAATAAAATTATTAGATATCATACTATCATAAAAATTAAAATAGGTACATAAATAAATGCATGATAATTGTCAATAAAATGTTTTGTCATCACTCATCACACATTAATCTAGGCTTGTTTACATTTAATTTGTTTAATGTCAAAAATAAATTAAAATTCTAACAACGTAGGTGATGAACAGTCTGGAAATTCTGATCCGTCTGTAGAGTGTTGTAACTTGTAAGTAATTAAACTATATCAGCACAAAAAATGTGAAGGGAACATGACTTATATTATACTATTTGGACAAATTTAACGACGATAAGTTTTATTAAATTTTATAATTAGTTAGATTCAACATGTTATAATATGTAAAACCATTATCGTAAATTCTGATATATTTATTTAATAATATTATGTCAATGATTTTATGATCGTACAAACTAACATAGTTTTCAACTATTAATATTGATTAATTTTGTAACTATATTTTTCCATGAAAAATTCCAATAAATTTGAAATTTGTTAAGACAAAATCTTTAGCTTAAGTTTAAGTTAAGATAGGTTAGATTAGGCTAGGTTGTTTTAATATTAGTAAGTTAGTGATTTTTAAATTTATTTTTCGACTAAGAGATGTTATGGATCTTACCAAACTTACCGTGATTACCGTGGTACCCTGCACTAAATATGCTTCATTAGAATACGTAAATTAAATTTTTTTCAACTTACATTCATACGTTTCATAAAGTATTATATTTAAGGTTAACATAAAATAATGTTACACAGTTTCGTGAGATATATTTTTTGAAAACATGATTAGATGGCCAACTGTAAACAAAGTTTTATCGTTTATATCGCGCATGCATTTAGTTAGTTTGTTGTTCATCCAATTGTCCTAACCGAATAAACAATTAGAAAATGTTTGCCGCTCTCGTATATTACGTCGACCATCCCTTGTTGTAAGCTTTTTCAGAAATGTCAACTAATCCTGAAATGTTTCATAATGGAAATCGCATACATCATGTACATAGTGAAGCACGTAAAATATTATAATATCATCCTTAACTTTGTTTGGACAGAGGCTATTATAAACGCTCAGTATTTAAATTACCACATTCAGTGACACATCTCATTAAAAGTAGATATTTATACTATATACGTTTCAGCCAATTATAAAAAAATATATATATATATTCTCCATAATGATAAAAAATAAAGTATATTTTTAAACGTTTGTTTTACTTTTTACTAAACAATAATATACCTTGAATATAATAACAGAATGATACAATATAAATGAAAAACATTGTATATAAAAACGGTTATATTTTATTTAATAATTTCATTAACAGTGTGTTCTAATTTAATAAGGAATCTAAATAATAGTTATACTTTTTGTAGTACTACCAAACATATTGCAATGCTAAGAAAATACGATATACTTACATAATATTATAACTTATTATTATTTATATTATTAATATTATTATTATTATTATTACTTATTATTAATTATTACTTTTCATATAATACTAACAAAAACAAAGTAGGTCATCGATTTATTTATAAACCGTAGTTGTACAGTTATTTATTTGCATATTGCATAAATATTATTTTTGTCATGGTAGTTAAGTAAAGTAAAATACATAACCATAAATAGATACGTATTTTATTATTAAATTTGATTAGTTTAAAATTATGTTAAATATATTTTTTAATATTCATACACTATATAAACATTGAGATAAAATTAAATAATATTGTATAAAATAAAACTGTCAAAAAAAAATTGTTTAATCCAGTAAAATCTAATTTATAGTAGGTAAAATTTATATAATAAATAGTTTTTTTTTTTTTTTTTTAAACCAAGTTGCATTTAAATATAACTTGTTTTAAGTTTTACTAATTTCAAAATTAAATCACTATTTCAATATTATATTATAATAATTTATCGAGCAAAAGATTATTATAAACTTTACAATCTTACCAAATGATTTCCAAAAAAATGTTTGTATCTTATATTTTTCGATGAACATCAACATGTATTTGATTTATTTTCATATTTGAAATTAAATCCAACTTTAACTTACCTATAAACAAAAAATATATAATAATTAATTAAGGTAAATATTAATATTTAATATTATACTAATAGGTAAATAATATCACATCACATTTTGATTACGAATGTTTTATGAATGTTTATTAAATAATATAATATATTGTTGTTATTGAAGTGCACGGTTATTTATTTTAATTATTAATAATTTTCAAAATTAAAAAAAATAATAATTTAAAACTAATTTGACAACAATATAATAAATTAGATGAAAATAAAAATATAAATATAAAACATGAATTAAAAATTCATTACTGGTTAGCAATTAAAATATTTAATAAAATAAGTATAAAAAATATATCAAGAAAGAAAATAAAACGTTGCAAATTATAATAATTATTAAATATGTTTTCTAAAATTGAAATTTTTTTTTTCTTACTTATAAAATGGAATCATTTAAATCTAGTTTGTTTCTAATAAAATAGGGTATTTTAATTATGTTTAATAAAATTAAATATATCCTATAACAATTAAATTGTATTACTATTTTTATATTTATAATTATTTTAAAACTCATATTATGAAATATATCATAATATACGGAATAGAGAGTAATGCTGTAGACAGAAATTTTATATTAGATGGTTTATATTTATACTAAGTTAATTTAAAAAAAAGTATGAATACCATATTACGAGTATAATATTAATTGTATATCAAAATTATATAATCATATTATTGAAGTCATAAAAGATAATTTACTATAACAGTGTATCTATTTTTAGTATTTTTATACTACCATTATAATAAATTAAAAAATAAATACTGGTAGAAATGTAAATATTTTTCATATTGTTGAAACCACCCTTATCTAAAGAGGCCCTGGAAGAGAGGTAGATATCTATAAATGTGTTGGGTTAGAGTGACCCATCTCATCTATTTGGAAGTGTGAGGCGTAATAGAAGAAGAAATAATATACCAACTATTCATCTGCAGTTATTAGACAATATTTTAAATCGACGGTAAATAAGAATATTTTAAATCGTGCAAAAGTTGTCAACGCGCAGTTCTTTACGTTTCATTTCACTACTATGTGCAATAAGTCAATTCCGAAAAACAAATAACAACGCAATTGTAACATTTGAAAAAGAAAAACGATTTGTTATTTCTTTTTTTTTTTTTTATGTGAAAACATAATATTTTGAAAACTTTTCTTATAATAATATATTATTCGCAAGATTTTAAAATGCACCAGTTACGCTATTTTGCCTACAACATCAACTGTGAAAATGTCATGTTTATTTAGTTTATCCACTCACAATTATCACATTTATTTCTTGTGATAATCAACTTCTAAAATATAAAACTGTATGTTATACTTTTAATTATGAAACACGAGTTTTTAAAATACTTAATTTTATTTGGAATATATTCTTTTAAGAAGTATGAAAAACAAAGACCAATGCCATCGACGGCCGGACCCTAACAATATATAATATTTTAACAATGCATAATATTATGATTTGTTATACAGTAAACACAAAACAATTACTATTATTATAATAAATAACATATGATAAACGAATTGAATAAATATAGGTATATAATTATTATAAACATATACGTGTGATCTTAAAGTTTACTCCAGCTATGTGATTATAATTCTCAACTATAATATGAAATTTGTTAAGACCATACACACTCGTCATTGATTATCAGTTAGTATCAAGACGAATTGAGGAGAGGTACCAGAGAGAATTTCCACACCAAAAGAGTATAATTATTATTGAAATCTCGAAAATTTCAATAAGCTATTGAAGACTATTGACGTTTAACTCTAAAAAACAAATAAAATTGGTTAGTTTTAGTAATGATTATTTTTAAATTGTCCTAGCCGTTTATAATTTGTATTTGTATTTCGCCTATGTTAAGTATCACAATTGTAAAAATATGTTTGATCCGTCTTTGAGTTTGCTGCGATATAAATGTATAATAAATTATAGATAATAATAAATTAGCAAAATGAAATGTATTAAAACTTATTATTTAACAGGTCGAGTATTTGGGTTTGTTAAAAAAAAAAAGTTTAATAGACCTCAAGGATCGCGTTTTCAAAAATAACAACAAGAACAATAATCGTAAACACGAAGGCAATAATAAAATAATAGTACACAATAAACGAAATTATTAATATTCGAACGCGAAAAATCGCGTACGACCAAGTTAGTATTTATGAATATGACGCGAGCGCATTTTGTACGGTGAAAATGTTTAACATGATTTCAAAAATAAATAAATAAATAAATAAAAAATGATAATATTAAAATAGCTTAAACGCTTCGGCGATTCGCACAAAAGTGATGTCCGGTAATTATTATTCCGCACGGGACGTCCGGCGCTCATAAAGTTCATACTAGCATGAGCTACGCGCACTCGAGAATTGTTCAACTTCATATCTGTTAATCTCGATTTATGAAAGCTTCCCCGGAATTAGTGACCATTAGTCGGTTTAAATTTATGTTTAATTCATGTTATGTCGAGATAATAATACACCGTTTCGGGTCAAATTACTCCTTGTCGACCGACTCTTCCATTCCTAATTACACGTTAGTCGATTAAATAATAATGATAATAATATTATATGCTCCACTGGCGGTTTATCGAAAATAATTGTATTTTGTAAACACACTTGTTATGCCGAGAAAAAAAAAAATATTGTGTTTAAAGAAAAATACAATGAAAAAATGTATATAATACGAGTATAATAAATAAGTATTAATATTATAAATTATATTTCGTGACCATTACTCGTTCTGGTTATGATAATATTTTTATTTCTCAATCTAAGTCTACATAAAGTCATACTGTCTTGATAATACAATATAGATCTTTCAGATAGTTATCATGTCGACTGTTTTATAGATTACGGACTATAAACGCATGAAAGCAGTACAATAAAATAAATCCTTCAATCGAAAAACAATCTACGTACCTACATAGATTTTCTCGGTTTTAGACATTATTTCATGTATAAATAGTCTTTCGATCTGGATTTAGCTGTCGATAAAATGGTTTATGTTACTGTTATTTGTCAAGCCTATCTCTACCAGGTAGGTGGGTTGATATAGGTTATTAATAGCTTTTTTCACCGAACCAATGAAATACGTATTAAACGTCATTGCTATTGTTGTATTAATCTTTACCTAAAAAGAAAACAACAACAAATTGTGTAAAAAACTATATGGTAATATGTATAATAAATGTATAATTTTAACCATTCGACGAAATATAAAAACGTCATTTTTTTTGTCAATTATTGAATTATACATGTATATAACAAAAGAGCCGGAATGCCGATCCGGAATATTTGTATTTCTTCTTATACTTTTATAAATCTTCTATAATAAATAGTTTCGTGATAAGAGATTAAACAAGATAACTTTTATTAAAAATTATATTGCAAATAATTTTATTAATAACAATTAATAGAGGGTACTAGGTGAAAAAGTATATAATTAACACTGAAAATATTAAAATTACATATTATATTATAATATTATCACTATAATTAACATAATAATTACAAGGAACATAATTAAATAATTAAATAATTATTTGAATCCTGAAAACAAATGTAATTTTATCTAGTGCTCTATAAGTAACAAGAGTATTAAGCCTGTTATTGTTTGCCACAATGGACCAATTTAAATAATTGACTGTGACAATAGAAAAAGACAAATGAATTCATTGTGAAGCGCAAAAGTAAACAACAGATTTGTCAGAAAATGTTGAATTCCATGTCTACGTTGGGCTAAATCCTTAAGTTCACTGCTGCTTCGGTGGCGGACAAGACACAAAAGTGTCAATTACTATGAGGTCCTAGGAAAATAATTGTTATTCTTGCTTCAAACATTTTAACAATTCCGTGCAAAATTATATAGACAGAAAAATAACAATGTAAAAAGGTAGATAAAGTTGAAAAATTACGTAACTCCCAATATGTTAATAGCTATACAGATTTCAATTAAAAAAAAAATCTGAAATCCATAGCCTGTCTTCAAACATTTTTTAATAATAATAAACCATTTTTTTTTTTTACTTAGAGATATATAAAGAGAAAATAAGTAATGTATTTATTTATTTTATATAAGTATATCGCTATAAAATCGTATACAATATTTTATAAAAAAATGAAATATATGCATACAATGAATATTTTGTTATTTATATTTTTCTTCGGATTTTTATCGGAACCTAAAGGTACATTAAATTTATATTATATTGTATACTAAGTATAGAAACAATTTGTATTTAGTTTTACAATTAGAATTTATTTCTAATTGGTACTTTTATTAGAATATCAAACATTTTTGATAAAATCAGACAAGATATTTATCAACATAAAACAAATAGTAACTCGATTTTCAATGTAGCCAAACACGATTTATAAATTAATAATATAAGGATATATACCAGAATAAATGAATATTCAAAAATATTGATAAATAACTATAATACTATAAAAAAGAATAGGGATATATTCGTATATTCGAGTTGTTTTATTTTTGATTATTATTATTACGTCTCTGACATTTTCAAGAGATTACGAAACTTTTTCGTATCCCATCATTTGCCGGCTTATTTTTATCTGGGAAAACTTTAAATTACTCAACGATTGTTTTCTTGTATTTATGGTATGTACATTATTACCACGTTCTATCAGCGTTCGTTCCATCCAAAAAAGTCGTTTGTTACACATCGAATACACAAATCATCCATAAGCTATTAAACTTGTTCGTTTTTAAGATATTTTTGCATTATTTTATTCAAATTTAGAATAAAAGTACATCGATCCAATGCTATATTTTTCTATGAACAATATTTGTGGTCTAATAATTACTACAAAATATATTTTATACATTTTTTTTTAAACTGCTATACTTAATTAATTGTATATTAATTTAGCATAGTAAAATTGACGATTCAATTTGTTTTAAATTCTGAGCGGAGCTAGAAATATATTGTAACAAAGATGTTTTTTATTCACTTATTTTTTTTTTTATACATGAAAACATTTTTTCGGGTAGAAATAATTGTCCGATTACCTCAAGTAGGACATACTTTTGATAGAAAATCGTATTATCTTGGTACTTTATGCAGCTCATTTTTCAAATTTCTCAAAAGTTTTTCCCTAGGACAAGAAAGACTACCAAAAAGTAGCAAAAAATCGGCAATATTACGATTTCCGTAACTTTTAATTTTTTATTTCGTGATAACTAATTGAGTTTTGATTATAGGGACTTGAAAATTTGTTTGAGTACTAAGATAGATAATATTTACGTTTAATAAAATTTTGGAACTTAAAGGTTGATTTTTTGTTTAAATATAAAGCTTTGAATATTTTCCAAAAATTTTCAATATAACCTGCAGTTTTTGTTTAACGGTATGAAATTTTTATATACTACTGTATACTCATATACTATTTAATCTATTTACAAAATATTTTGAAAATCGTGAGTGACAACTTTTATCATAAAATGATAACTCTTTGAATATTGGTCGTAGGGTTTTGAAATTTATTTTGTATATTTCCAAAAGTAATTTACACTAGTGGTAAATTTTAGAATGGATTATAAGTATAATATATTGAGATTTGCTCAGAATCGTATTTTCTAATGAAATATCATTGCATTCAAATCTTAATAATTTATTAATTAAATTTAAATAAACCACTAATTTCTCCGAGGACCGAAGGGACGAAGAAGAAATGTCCACAATCGACCTTCCCACTTTTTTATATTTATTTTTTATTATAAATCGTAAATAATTAAATATAATATATTCCACAATTTCTATTTTAAAAATATAACAATTTTCATAACAGTACTGATATATGTATAGATTTTTCATATTTATATTATTATTATGATTTTAATTAATATTATCTTAAATTTAATTAAGTTAGCATCTCAGTAAAATTATAATAAATTATTAAAATAGAGGTAAAAGTAATGTAAATTAAGCCTTAAAATTCAAATAAATTTCATTTTTGATAAGTTATATATAATAATAATTAATAAGAAATTTGATATGTAAATTTGTAATATAACGCAGTTAATCTAACTATATATAAAACAAATTATACACTTATATATAATCTGTCAGTTAAAACAGACAACAAAGTTAAACTAAGAACATTCAATTTTAATTTTATATCAGGCATATTATTTAGATTGTATGACTGATAAAAAATTGTTTGTCAAGTCAGTTGTAGTTGATGATTAAATAATTTTATGTTGATATTTGTTTGTTTTTTACATTTAGTATTAAATGAAAAAAAGTATATTTCTTGTTACATGCTATGATATTGGTACTTTTGGCAAAAGTTATTTTTTAGTTTAAAATTGTTCTATACAATATATTATATACAATAATAAATTCAAATTTATCTGAGTTTACAAAATGTGAATTATCAAACTTGTAGGACAAACTAATTTAAAAATTATAAACTGTACCATTTTTGAAAATAACCATTATGTCAGTGTGTAAGAAAATACTAAACATAATGTATTTTGTCTACGTTAAAGAACTATAACGGGCTGAAAACGATGAACAAAATATGGTCGAACAGTTAATGAATATATTAGCAAACATACAAAAAGGTATAATATATTTCAATAATAATTGAACATTATATTATTGTTATTGTATTGTTCAAACGGATTCATCTTAAACCGATATCATCGATGCCCGATGGGTACAAGTGTTTCGTCTTTCAGTTTCATACTTTCAATCGAATCGAATAGAAATAAAGCTCAAACCGACTGCAGGAAAAAATAATAATAGCAATATGAATACAAAATTCATAATCGATTTGCAGGAAAATATCGAAAGTAGCGATTTGTATACCTGCAATAACATGAGAGTAAAAATAAATTAATGATTGTATTTTACGAAATTTATTACCACACATCATAATTCAAATAAACCAATGAAAAAAATAAAATTAATAATAAATAAGCGATAAATATGACTAAACTCCGGATACCAATATATTATATTATATATTATTCGGTGAAAACAATTCGGTAGAAAAAAAAAAAAACGCAAAAATGGAACTATTGTTCAGCACATCAAAAATTACATCATAATAACGTTAATATTACAATGGTCGTTCGATAACAATATAGGATTTATGACCAAGCAAACGGAACATAATATACCAGTTCGGTCTGGTAACCGTGTTAAAGTATCGTCAAAGTTAATATACGATCCTCCGCTTCAACGATGGGACGATGGTTTGGCGTTTATTAAATCCCCGTCAATTACAACCGTAATTGATATATATATAAAATATTCGAAAACATAAAAGAAGAATGGTACGTTTTTGAAAACAAAACAGCAGAAATATTTTAAAATATATATATAGATTTTATTGGTAGTCGAATTGTGTTTACGTATCGATGCCGAACGATTGTATACTTTACGTTATTACCGCGGTATTTTCAACAGAGTAAAATAATAATAATAATAATGATAAAACTTAATGGCTAAGTTAACGTTCATGTCCCCCCCATAAAAAAAATAAATATAAAATAAAACATGTCCGGAGTTATTAAAAAGTTTTACTTATTATATTGATTTTTTTTCTAACACAAAGAAACTTTTTTTATTATTATTCTTAACTCTCCGATGGAAACAAATGCGTGCATATCGTCGCAATAAATCCTATACGCCTCTTTGGTATTTTTTTTTTTTTTTTTTTTTTTATCACAGTCGATCTTTCTAATGTAGCTTCGATTTATTACTATTTTTTTTTAGATAATATATATATATAAAAAGTAACCCGCAAAAATGTACTGTTTTAACGCGGCTCAAGAATAATGTATAAACAACACAACCCAACGATTTTGAATTTGAATTTTTTTTTGGATCATTCCCGTGTCCAATATGATTTCATATAAATCCACTAGGTCATATTCAAAGTCAAATTGACTAGCTTATCAATAATCGTTAGAGATAAATATATAATTGTAAATTCAGCAATAAATTTTATAAAAATAAGATATCGTTTTTTGTAAGTATACGAAAACGTGGAAGGCTGATGTATACTATAACTACCGTTAATCAATATTTTTATAATTGGAAAGAATTATTTGTGAGAAAATGATCAAATGATAATATTATTTATGTTATAAATTGTAAACATTTTTTTTTTTTTTAAATTTAAATAAATCAAAATAATTGTAAATTATTTATTGAACAATTACTATTATCAATAAATGAATATCTTAATGTTTATATATATATATATATATATATTTATATATAGACGTATTTGCAAGTGCCATTACCTAAATTCGTGATGTTAATTATTTAGGACTACATAATTTGTTTCATTCTTTAATAAAGTTTAATAAATCTATACATTTCTGTATTTCAGTAAATCATTTGAGTTTAATGAGTATTTATTATCTAAAAATATTAATTATTACTTATAAAAAGTAAAATCTCTATATATTATTAACTTTTACATGGTAGAAGAATAAAATATTAATCGATTACCATAATATTTGTCTAAAT
Organism: Eriosoma lanigerum; assembly: GCA_013282895.1. Taxonomy (NCBI): domain Eukaryota; kingdom Metazoa; phylum Arthropoda; class Insecta; order Hemiptera; family Aphididae; genus Eriosoma; species Eriosoma lanigerum. The sequence continues at coordinate 61,634,103 of CM023357.1, forward strand.
AATAATTGTTTTAAGTTTTATCGAAACACAATATTACTGAACACGCATAAATTTAGCTTTTCGAAACTTACTTCAATAATTTATCCTTTTTCGGTAGCTCTGTGGACCGGTTAAGGTAAACAATCGTTTCCAATATTCATGGAACTTATCTAAAATTTCGATCACGCATAAAATATTATTACGATATTCATTATATTGAAAATAGTAAAATTTGAAAATTGGATAGAATAGGCATTATAGTGCACGTACACAGAATTATTCAAATTTATATAAATTATAATATTAATAATACATTAAAATTATATTATAATTTATAGCCTTACATGAAATTAACTTAAAACAGATATTTTATTTTATTATCATAATACACAGATGAAATAATAGTTTCTTTTTATTATTATTATTTATTTATTATTTTTTATTTTTAAAGATATGAAGTATAAGTTTTGTTTATAATTTAAACCTAATTTTCTTTATATTATATATAAATAGTTATTTATAAAAACATTGATTTTTTTTAAATGCAATTTTATAGCTAAATTTTATAAGTTTCCTCTTAAAAAAATAATCAAGGGACGCCCCTTCTCCGAGGTTAGATAACCTCGGAATTCTATGTGAATGCGATGACGATGTTGTAGTTATCGTAAATTTGTTACCCATCATGTGCGTTCTGGATAAAAGCGTATCGCAGTGTTGTATTGTATAATAATACCGAAGTGGAAATTCTCTACGTCATTGATGCACAGTTATTGTTTATAGCTCGGACAAACACGTTGCAGACAGTTTAATTATAAAACACGTCATTTTTAAATAAAATTGTTTTTTATGATCATTCCGGTGAAACGTAAATTTACGCTGTTCAGACGACCGCGAGAAGAAGTTTATGAAAGTAAATATGCACGCTTTTAACCCTTGGAATATTATGTTTCTAATGTTATGAAGGTTAAAATATATATTATAACGTTACATTCCGACAATGAATTGAGTAAAAATCCGTATCTTTTTTGCTGTTTTACGTAAGAATAAGAATAAGAATAAGAAAATCTCTAAAAATAAGAAGCATTATAATAATATACTCTATTTATCAATATGTATAAGTCGAAAATATAGTTCACTGTTTTTCGGATACAATCAGATTATGTTAGGATGGATGGAGTTTTACTATAGTTTACATCGATTTTGTAGGAAATTTCAAGCTTTGTCTAGTAAATGGTAACACTGTTATATTAACACATTATATTATATTACATTATATTGTATCTTTTATAATTTTAAAGTGCGCATACAGCCAAATCAATATTATGTAATATTTGTTTTATGAGAAACGTGATAAGTTCTAAGAAATTTATATTTAAGACTTGTCACATAAAAACATCATAACATGAAAGATAACTAATTTATTTATTACTTGAATTTTAGTTAACTTAAAAAAAGTTAGAAAACAAAATAATGTAACCAAATATGTTAAAATAATATTTTTTAAAAATTAATACAAGTATATATATAATTTAATATGAATAATTTACCAATTTACTAATTTTTATCTTAGTTTTTAAGTTCTTAAAATTATTGTTGTGAGTATAACATTTTATTATCAATTTTATACGATATTATTAACTTCAAGAACCATGCTTATTATTATGACAATGTTATGTCACTTATTCATAGTTTATGCCACGTAATACGGCGCAATGTATATACAATTTCGCTACATTGGTGTAATGAGAAATTTACCACGGTATTTAAACCGGTATGTGCGAAGTGTCTTTGGAAATTGCATTCCGATTTCTAAACAATATTAATAATATTATTGAAAATTAAATTTACAAGAATGATGATGATAATAATAATAATAATAATAATAATAACATACAGACGCCCACGTTTAGAACAAATTAATTAACGCAAAACCATAGTCCATGAATTAATTATAATATTTTATCGAAGACCTTTTAATATTATACGAATTTGGCAAATGTTTTTGATCTCCTGCACATATAATATTTTTAATAACGTAATTACAATTTATATTTCACGTAAACGAAATACGCATTTCAGTTTTCAATCATATCCTATCGAGTCGTATTCATAAATTCGAATATAATATAAAATAGGGCTTCATGAACGCCAAACGCGTCGTCGGATCGTCACTTATCGAACGGTTGTCGCTGACGTAAAATGTCACGGAAATCGTTTGACATAGCCGTAAATACTTAATGCTATTTCGGAGTAAGAGAAATAATAATAATTTATAGTTATGATACAGCGGTCTTATATAATATTATCTTTGTGAAGCTTTCTACGAATAACCGTAATAATATTATCATTTTACGTTGTACGCAACACCTGGAGGGGCATAAAAGGTCATCGATGGCAAGACGATAATGACGAAAAATATCAATAAACGTAAAGAAACAAAACACAACTGGGGTGAGACGAGAAATGTATCAGGATAAATTAAACATGTTTGAGGTTAATAAAGTATTTTATTATACTCGTTGGGAGAACAAATTGGCAAAGTTTTTTTTTTCTCATTTTCCTCCTTATGTATGGAGAACGAGAGCGAGTATATATATATGTATAAAGTTTGGTGAAACGATACAGACGGTACGATTGGGTGGTATACCAAACCCTAACCATAGTTAGTAGAACAAAGATAGAGAAAGAGAGAGAGAACGAGATAGGGATAGGGATGGTGAATAATACGATGGCGCTGCGATTTCCCTCTGTCCGATGTTCTATTTATGGACGGCACTTTTAGGCGCCAGATTGTATCTGGACGAGACCGTTTCCGTATATACGTAGACACAACCGAAACCGTTTGTCTTTCGCCTAATAAACTTTATTGCATATACACGGGAAACAGAAACCCCATGCCGACCGCCACCGAAAACGACAGGAGCTGATATCGAACCGTGTTCATACGACAGCGGATTAATAAAGCGTTTTTGCCACCGCGGTTTATAAGGCCTCGCCGGAGTAAATAACATTATACATTATGACGTTATGTATGACTTTTGATACAAATCAGTATAGGAAAACTAGAAATTAAGGTTTTTATTATTGAGTTTTGATCGTATAGGGATTTGAAATTTTTTTTGAGTATTAACATAGGTAATGTACAACTGTGGTAAAAATTTGGAACGGATTGGTAGATTTTTTGGCCCAGTATAAAAATCTATTATTTTTACAGCATTTATTTCAATAATTATGTATTCATATTTATGTTATTATAGTAATCGGGTTATTACATCAGAAGCATATTTATAAGGGGGTCGAACGGGCTTAAAGCCCCTCTCATAACCAAAAAAAAAAAAAATTCCTAATAATTATATTATTTTTTCACCTGTTTCACATTATATATTATCGGTATAGATTAAAATAATACTGTTATAACATACAGTAATAATGATAATAAGCAATACGATAACTGTGTATTATTAAAAAATATTTTATTCGGTATTTGTATTATTGTCTTTTTTTTTTTTTTAGAAATAATACTCAATGGAGTCCAAGAGCTTTGACTTTTAAATAGTTTTTCATTCCTCTTCGCTTCGAGAGACGTTTTAAAATTGGTATCAGTGTTACGTTTTTTTTTTTTAACTTATTAGTAACAAACTACTTGATAATATGTTAAATACACTTTTTAATTAATCGTTTTGCCATAAACGATACAAAATATATATATCGAACAAAACTTATGTCAACTACTTTTGAGCATAAAACATATTTAAATTCACACATATTTAAATTAATTTTACATCAGATTTATTATAAATTGTGATTTAAAATTAGAATTGTCATATATATTATTAAAGACTATGTGGAAAATTTAAATTTTATCTGATTAGTACTATCAAAACATTGAATAAATGAATACATAAAGCGTTAAGGAAAAACGTGTTTGATTCACAAACACACGCAATAAAAAGTGAATTTTCCAAGTAAATTCCCATAATTATTTAATAGGTCATTTAAATTTATGAAAATTATGAAATTTAATTTCATCAAACGCTATAATAGTTACAATTGTTGAGTCAACTTGTTATATTTTTCAACTATATTCTACTAATCGTAAGGTTGGAATTTCGTATAATCTTTCAATATTGAAAATAAACAATAATATATCATATAATGTATAATATATAGACACATATAATAAGAATATATCAAATAAATAAATATATATATTATTATAATAATGTTAATGTACATATACAATAATAATAATAACTTTTTTTATATGAAATATAAGTGTGCGTGTGTAAAAACGCTTTATACAATAAGAATAGTGCAGTATTTTTTGATTGCGTTATTTATTTTATAATGGCCACAAAATAGGAAAAGACACGTAACCGTTTTCAAAACTTTTAGTTAAAAACGAGGGTAGGAAATATGTACATAATAATAAAAAGTGTATACGAACAACAGTTGGGAATATTAGAATATCTTTGGATAATGGATTTATAGTAAAATTTGATTAACTAACATTTTTTAAACATTTAATTTAATAAATTTACACATTTTGATAAACTGAATTGTTTTAAAAAAATAATTCTCTGAATAGGTATATATAAAATTAATTTTTTAATATTTAACTAAATAAGAATTATTTTAATTTTAATATGAAAATAAAATATACATTTTACATTGAAATAGGTAATTGAAAAAAATCCATTTACATATTTTAAATATTAATAATTTACATTTCAAATTAATCTAATTGTGTTTTTTTAATATTATTTAAATTTAATATAAATTTTACTTTACACTGCAAATTGATTATAAGTGTAGCATTCAGTTATTAAATTTAATATAAATACCCATAATTAACTAAGAATAATAGCATATAGTAGCACAGCTAGGTTTAGTTAAAATACAATTTTTGTTGTCTATAAAATATAAAATAAAATCATAACATTTATTGTTGTTAATCGAACGTGTTTAACTACGTTTTATGTGGTTGAATGCAGAATAATGGAGTTTAGCAACGTCAATGTGTGTACGTACCGCAACGTTAATATAAACAATAATCTTAATTTTCAATTTTTGCTTATTAGTAATAATTAACTTACGGCGAATGCAATATAATGAAGAATTCGTTAAAAGTTTTTACCATAAATAGTAGAAAAGATAAGCTTCAAATATAAATCACATCATTGTGAAATTAATTTTATCTTATTCTCCAATAATATCGGAAATTAAAAGTAACTACAATCATGATGGCCGAATGGAATAATTAAATGTAACAGAATAATAATAATATTATTACTACAAACAGAACCTAAAATAAATGGTGAAATCGACTTTTAGTTAGATTTTTTTAATTTTCAGACCGACTGTTTTCCGGGCTTTTAGACTCCGGTAAAAGACAACAGTTCCGGGGTTCTCCGAGTATAGCTTTATACAGGGTACAAAAACTATCGTGTTGAGATTATTGTGGGAATTACAAACGTTATCTCAATATTATTTTTGCAACCCGAAATTCTGATCACCCTGTATGATGTTAAACCCGCCTCTTCAGTAGGTTTTTATTATCCCGAGTATCCGGTCCGCGGGAAACAGTAATGATACATTTGTCGTAACAAATACCTGCTGCGCGTCGAGATGTATCGTTGTAAAACGGTCATCTGTCTCCGAGACAATTATTATACTACCCGTGCGATGTAATGTTCAGAACAATATAAGAACGAAACGCACGAAAAATACACACAGGTTTAGATATTAGGACACGTAAAACGAACGAACATATGGATCGAGGTCTGTGTAGAACAATATATTATATCGTAGATAACCGAACTGGAAATACATTGGTTTTCATAATGTATACTGCAGCAGCAGTGTATTATTAAATAGAAGGTTGATTAATTTAAATGAAAAACGCCCATCCGGACCCTTGTTAGACATTGTCCCCGGACTCGGCTAAGCCGCACGGAGTGCCTACAGTCGGATTTGGAACAAGTCGTATTTGGCAATCCGGTTCGTGTTCGTTGACTGAGGGGTATAATATGTAATATTGTCCCAAAACTAAACCGTCCGCCATTTTATTAAGTACATTATTAAATGGGATAGGAGGATTTGACTAACGTTTCTATTTAATACCTATTTGATGATAAACTGACCCGGTCGGCGGCATAATGATACGATCATCATCATTGAACGACTCCATCGATTGCTGTTATTTGTCATTGTTTTATTCCGAACGATCGTCAACGTTTTTATTTGTTAAAAACCAAAACTAAAATTATACATAAATGGTTATCTAAAATGTATTTATTATTGTCAATGAAAAACCATTTTATTTTAATAAAATATCAAATAACAGATTATGAAATATACAGCAGAATATATCATATATGCACTTGACAACGTTTAAAAATGATACAACGTTATATTCACGAAACACATTTAACTAACCCAAATGTCATCGGTTTAAAATTAACAGTCAAACAATATTAATTTTACTCGTTAATTTGTTATAAACGTATTTTATTAATTAATTTTTTTTTTTTTGGAATTATATATTATACATATTTGTCTATGTTGATAACAGTTCATTTGAATGCCAGCATTTTTTAAATGTTTCATTTATATAGCACTTATTTTATTGATTAATTAGGAGAACAATATTTAATACATAATATTATAACAGATCGTTTGATAATAAAATCGTTTTTAAAAATTATTTTTATTTACTAAAATATATATCTGATAATAACGAAGAATAAACATAAAACTCAATTACTTACACAAAAATATTATCATCTAAAAATAAATTATCTTCATTGTCCTTAATGTTTAAAATATTATGTTAGCTTCGATACAACTAAAATATCAGACTACATATTTCTTTATAATGACTATATGATTTCAGGATACAATAGTTTATAGTATTTTTTCAGTATTTTAAAATATAATTAAATCATAATAATGACAATATATTATATTTATGGCATAAATAAAACCCGTGGAAGTCTTATTGAATATTTTATCAAAAGCCTGACGTCGGCAGTTAATACAGAAACAATGATTTATTTTTTAGTTGTCGTGATCAAATTTATGCATAGCTATGGAATATTACGTTATACACAGGCCAAAGTTATAACTTATAGGTCGTATATTAACAACTTTGTTAAAGTAAATACATTAAACGAACTACCAAAATACCAGTTAATTTAAACACGGATTCTAACTCAATCATAAGAATAAGATGTATAAATAATTGTAAACACAATACAAAGTTAGTCAATAACAATAACACAATTAAACCGCAACAAATAGAACGGTAAATAACAATAATGTATTTGTATAATTATTTTAAACTGTTACCTATATTAAATTATATTCATCAAAGACGATTATAAGTTCAGATATTTTATTACATATATTAAACTCTAAAGATGTATATTATATAATATTATTCGTTAAGTTATTTACTTTAATACGCGTCTTAAATAATATAGTAAAGGTTAGGTTAAAAATGTCATTCATGTTTGCAAATGTCATAAATTATAATTAGTTAACTTTTTAGAAAACATTTATTTTGGATAATTTGATATACTATTTGAAACTCTTGTAATTTATTTTTGTAATTATTATAAAGTAAAAATATTAGAGCTGGAAATGTAAAACGAATTTAACAAAAGATACCTACTAATTATATATTCACTTAGTCATCAAAAATCTGTTATAATCGTTTTATGTAGATATTTTAGTTTAAGATTTGGTATCCAAATCAATAAATGAAATACTCATATATTATAAAGTTTATTGTACAAAAATATTAAATAATATTCAAATTATATAATATAATTCTTCACGTTATTACATTTTTACATTGATTTGTGAGTTAATTTTTTTCGTTGTAATTTCTTTTTAAATAAAATTTACATAGACATTTTCCGATTTTATTCGATTTAATATTTAACGACTGAGATATAAGTATTGAAACAATTAAATGTTATTTACAACTTACCGATGACTGTGGTTTTAATTGAAGACTGGAAACTGTCTGGTGATGCTACGATGTGTACATAACTTTTATAAAACCTAAAAGCTTTATAATTCGACGAACTGTTTAAATGTATACTCTATAGACAATGTTTGAAAATCAAAATACATTTATCGTTAATATTTTAAACACGCAAAAAAATATTCCTCGAATATTTCTCCTATAACGATCATATAATACAAAACTTAATATTAATTTTTTAAATCAATAATTTTTACGCGATATCTTACTCTCAAAATGATTATTATATAATTTTATTTATCTAAACTAAATAGGTTGAATTTATATTTTTAATAACAAAAATGGCGTATATACGTTGTGTGCGTTTTCTTATAGTGATTAATGAATTAATTAATTCCTTATACCATTAAAAAATAATTTCTAAACTAAATATAATAATATAAAAGCTTCACGATTTTATTTTTCGTTTATATTATAAATATTAAAAATGAATATTATACACTTGTTTAATTTTCATTGTGATCATTGTCAAAAATAATGAAGAATCTAGAGAGCTTAATAAGAGCTTAAACATTTTATAAATTATTTTCCCTTAAAATTTAATTAAATTAATATTAATCTTACTTAAGCCATTCAGTGTTCATTGTAAATTGTAGTCTCTGAAGTTCATTCCCCGCTAAAAGTCTGTTAGTTTTATGATTAAATTATTGAGATACCTATTGTTAATTTCAAGTATTATATTTAAAATCAAATGGATTAATATATTATCATCTTTAATCGTAATAAACTTCTAATATTTTTACGCAGTTTATATGTTTTAAAAGCAACTCTTTAAAATGTTTTATTTTATAAAGACAAAACATAATTGACTCTACAGTTTGAATATTCAAACTATTTTACATAATATTTAGTAGTTAAGAAGATCTTAATATAAATATTATCAATATTATTATGACGTCTTAAAAATATAAGTAATTTGATTACAAGTTACATTATCAACAGAGTTTTAAAACCATGATTATATAAATATATTGAAGCTCAATCTATCTATCTATATATATATATCTGTATTTAGATTCAATAAATTACAAATACTTAAACCTAACAATAGAATCTGAATTTTTTTGTTTTCACTATCCTATTATATGTAGGTATGTGTATTTTAATTCACTACCACAATAAGCTTAGTATACCTAACTGATAATACAGTTACATAAATGTTTATATACAATACAAATTTTGATAAATAACTCATTTATATTTGAATAAAACCAATTGTATATTTTAACAATTAAGAAACCAAATCAATTGATAATTTTCCATTTTATTTATTCATTAAAAGATAAAAACCAATTAAACAAACACAAATTTTTAAAATGATTAAATCATCCATTTTATAAATGAAGTTATATGAAACTTATTTTATGCCAATATAATTTGATACCGTATAATATGATAAACATAGACGTGTATATAAAAAAAAAAAAAACGTAACTTATTGTTAACTAATATTTGTATACTCTGTTAAAAATCATTATAAAATGTGAATCATACATTATACATTAAAATGACAATTCAACTTAATAAACGTATAATTAACATATAAGTTATGTACTTGGTTTTAATTTAACACTTAAAATGATTAGCTCTTCGAAGGAAGATCCCTTTGGGTTTCTGAGCATCTATTCCGTGGGTATTCATTTTAACTGGAATTACACAATTATTCCTCGCCATTTAAACTACTTGAACGTCTCTATAAGAACTTATGGAGCTCCACAAAGTAATCACATTAAATTAGAAATGTCCCATACAACTAGATTTGCGATACAATTTTCATCGTTTAAAATAGTTTCGTTCACTATACTTAATTTGAGAATTGAAGATTCCTTTCAAAATGTAAATTTAACCAAAATCTTATCGTCTAAATAATATATAACGAAACAATAATTATTACTCGTATTTGCATAGAAAAGTATGAATATAAACTTTTATTTAACAGTTCTTCTTAAATATAATAAGTTAGTAATATGATATAATATGATTAATAATAGATATTATAGATATAATAGTTCATAATTATTAATTTCTTATACATATTAAATAAAAAACTAAGTTTGAAAATAATTGCTGCCTAGTAGTTAGATTGAATTCTATTTCAAATTAAACATATTATACAAGCTAAACTATTTGTTTAGATTATAGAATTTTAAAGAGAAAAAAAATTATGAATTCATAAACAAATAACAACATTTATTAATATTGTATATATTATCATAAAATAAAAATTAAGCCAATTATTAATAGAACAACTAAATAGATAATAAGAACAAAGATAAAATAATTTATAAAAATAAGAATTCGATTGTTTCTAAAATTAGAACTAAGAGTTTTTGAGTATTAATTTACGTACTAAAACCTTAAACATTAAAATTATTACATTTTTAAATTTAATTATAAAAGAAAATGTTATAGATTACAATGCACACAAGTACCTACAATAATAATAAAGGTTAATCAGAAATTTGTCTCACAAAAGTGTTTGGGATTGCATATAAGGACTGTACGACTTCCGTGAACCTTCTACAACATAATTAGGAACAGAAGCAATTCCATTATTTGATTATAAAATAATTTGATGAATCCACTATTTTATAAGTAACTGTAATTCGTTTGTATATGGAAAAACTAAAAACATAGTCGTCAAACGCATTATAGAAATCATGTGTTTATGAATTGCATGTCGTTCTCATTTAAATTTTTTGGGGTTAATAATTTTCTATTACGCGCTACATATCTGTACGGAAAATAATATTATAATGGAAAAACAAATACCATTAGTAAAATAATATTATATTTTGTAAAAAGTATAACAATATGCGTTTCGTGCGAAATATCAAATGAAACTAAAAACACACGAAGATAATCCTACGAAGTATGCTTTTATATATATATTGTATGTGATATGACTTAACATAAAGTAATTTTAACCCTACGCAAATAATATAGAAACGGACGGTATTAAATGAAAATATTTTAACGGATGTATTTCAGGTAAAAAACAAAGACTTAAGTTTTGGCTCGTTAGATAACATGAATGGGTGACCGACTACAATTTTCATAACAATATCTTCGTAACGTATAACGTAGTATTTTTCTCCCACCATAACAAACTTTAATGATCCGGATTATAATATTTGGATGTTATGTAATGACGTAAAAAATACATGAAACAAACATAGAATAATGTTATACTGTAATAATATTGTTATGTACTTGTACTTATTAATGTACAGGATTCTATTTTTTAATATTTCGCGATTGATATAAATATAGGTTACGCTTAGCCGGAGTAACAATAAAGAGGACTTGTACCATTTACATATTTATTTTACTCGGTGACTGAATTAGCCAAGTAGAAAATCAATAATTTTTATGCTTGGTTGGAATTTTATTTTGCATATAATTCCCTAGGTCTTTTTTTTACATTTAGATACAATTTTATTTATTTTTTAAACCTAACCTAACCTAACCTTTTTGATGCTTATTTCATGAATTTGAGAAAAAAATATAATTATAGTACACTATTTTTATAATAACTAAAGATTTTTAAATTTATTTTTGAATTATAGAAAAAGAAGAATAAGAGTATTTTTGAACAATAACTTAAACTATATTTTATTTTTTATAAGATTTTGTATTATTCCAATTTATTAAAATATTAAAGAAAATATCGTAAAATAGAAAACTTTGTTTTTTTTTTTTTTTTTATTAGAACAACAAGTCTTTTATCTTAATTGTTATGATTATTGGATCTTCCTCTCCTTCAATTTGATATAGTAATGGATTGATTTTCAAAAATGTTATATTATTTCCATTCAACAGCTACTAATATTATTCCTGAATTTTTATAGATAGTATTATGTAAATTATTTATTTAATATATTTTAAGACGTAAAAACATTGCATGTTACGGAAATTATGTTAATATTTGTTTAAAACAGCTATTGCCGGGTTCCCCATTAGGTGGGATAAGGGTCTGCCTTGGGACCTTTTGGTAACCAAAAACTATTATTTTTTATGTTTTTAATACAATATTAATTTTATTATGGAACAATAGTCGATGGTCATTACACAATATATGCCTACTATAATATTGTATAGAGTAGAAAATTGATTTTTAACTTATTGAAGTTTATTATTGAATTGTGTTGTTTTATAATATTAATTGTACATTATCTAGCAGAATAGTGACAACTATAGTTGGTATTAAAGGTTACTGAATATAATTTAATCTTTATATTTCTGTAAAACAAGATGCATCTTATTAAATATGGTAGAAATATTAAGAAATTGTAATTGCTTTTTCCTGTAAAATAAATAACTAGGTATTTTTAAAAATAATTAAATGAACTTTTGTTTATTAATATAAATTGGCAACATTTAGATCGTAAGCTCTGATATTAGCTTTACATAATTGTCATTATTAATTATAATATTTCAAAAATTATAAGCAAGTTTTTCCATGTATAATATGATGTTATTTTATATAATATTTAATGACACGATGATAATAGGGTTTTTGCATAAAAACAAAAACAAAAACGATGAAGTTACAATAAAAGTGTATTTTTATTTTCCGAACGATATTATTTTATATAATACCTGTAAATATATTGATACAATATATAAAATTATTAGAACGACATCATTACGTACAAAATATATATTATGTCAGAAGCATAACCAATCGTAAAACTACAGTCTATAGAGACTTTCATCAGTGAACCTTTTATAAACTATAAATAAAAATAACAATTGGAGCTTTAAGTAAATTAAATTATTTCGTCAACTTCTCTACATATGACAATTAAATATTACCAACGAATGATTATATAGATTATTTAATCAAACATTAATAATAATTTATCGTGTTTTATTTAAAATAACCTCGGTTAAATATACGACGGCATCAACCACATAATAATATAATATTTTTATTATATTTTAAATATTATCGACCCATTTTCTCCTGGATAATAATAAATAATTTGTATTAGGAATAATTAAACCTTTAATATGTCTTATAGATTTAAAATAATATAAACGCGACCCGTATAAATTATTACTAAAACAAATTGCATTACGATTATTAAAAGCACGATCTCTGTCAATTTACTTTTAATAATTAGAAAAATATACTAAAATTAAATAATTTACATGTTCTACAATTTGTATTTATGAATTAAGATATTAAGTATAATCAAATAGTTAAAAATTTACCTTCTTTTCAAAAAAAATACATAATTTGGGTCAGTGGCGTTATTTAGGGGGGGGGGAACACTCATACATTTGCCGTAGTTTTTAATTAGCCAAATCCTAATTCGGCAAATTTCAAAATTAACAACCCCTAAATACAACCCTTAAAATAAAATAAAATACCCACCAAAAAAATGATACCTACTTAAACATGTTTACTCCTGTTCTTAAAAACAGTCGTCGAATTTATAAGTCTACCCTAGTCTAGTAAAAACTGATATGGGTGATACAGAGAAAAATGTTTACACTAGATATATATAAATTTAGGAAAAGCATATTATTATAGAGTTCCAAAAGATGTTAAACATAATTAAGGAATAATAGAGAATGAAAAATGTATACTAAAGTAATAAGATTATATGAAGGAGCAATGACAAAAATAAATTTGTTAATTTATGAAATAACGAAAGATATACAGGGTAATACTCCATAGTATTTGATGCATGTAGATGATATAGCATTAATGAGAAAAGTTTCAGAAGAATCGACGAGACTTGAATAATAGAGAACAAGAAAATAACTAAGGATTAGTAAAAGTAAAATTTAGACAATAATGTATTATTTTGAAGAATATACTCGTATAAGGGAAAAAAATAATTCTGTGGAGAACATAAAAATAAGAGATTAGATGAATTAGAGGTATACGTCGGGTATTTTGTGTCATAAAATGATACCGATAAAATAAAAAGTAAGATATATTATGAGGCAATAATGAGACCAACAATGTATGGATCGAAGAGTTGGGCAGTGGAAAAAGAAATGGAACAGGGTGTAACAGAGATGAAAATGTAAATTTAGATGTGTGGAGTGACTAGAGAGGATAAAATGAAAAATTAATAATAAGTGTAATAAGTGTAGAAGTGACTTAAATTATAAGAAATAGGTGAGAATAATCTAAGATAATTTGCACATGTTATGATAAGAGATGATTCAGTGACAGTTACAGTTGTTATGGAAATATATATTAATATTTTCGGAGAAAAACTTGGAGAAAAATGAATTGAGAAAAAAATGGGTCGTCAGTCAAAAATGATTGAATATACCACTAAGTTAGACAATGCCAAGTTCATACAGAACAAGTATTTTATTTAAACACAATACTTGCTCGCATTAATGGCTCGGGCATATTCGATAAAAGCGGCGACGAGAAATAAGAAGGAAATGGAAGAAAACGGAAGGAAAGGGTGCAACGCAGTTATGTGTTAAGTATTGGTGTGAGTGAAAGTGTCGTGTTGATCTACGGCAAGGTGGTCTTTTGGTTTGAAGCGACGATGGGTGCAGGGTTGGCGAAAGTATGTAATTACTGGAGAAAAGTTAACGAGTCGAAGGAAAACTGTATTAGGACAACGAGATGTCGGACTGGCGGAAGAAATTGTGTGAGATCGGAGTACACCTTAATTATTACCCTGGATCGTTGTCGCCCGGTCAAATTAAATTATTCTCTGCGGCTTCGCGTATTATATAGTTGTACAATCCATTTTTGCCACCGTTTCGGCAATTTTTAAAAGGACAGGATACGTATATGATATGTCGGTATAATTGATTATATTTAACAAATTATGTACTATAATATTATTATTATACCGCGGTATACATTGGAAATTAAACGCGCGTGATTAACCCCGCCAGCACGAACAACAATTGGTGAATGGCAAAAAGTTCGAATCTAATATCGATTTTTACATTGCCTATTTTTTATCGCGTTAAATAACACTAGTAATTTTACGCTGTTTCCCCGTGAGCAACTGTATGCACTACGCTGTGAGTTATGAAAACATTTTTGATTGCGTTATTCCGTGGAAAACACGGAATGAATCATCAGGCCATTGAGAATTTTCTGTTCTAACACTCAATGAAATGAAATGTGTCGGCCATTCACCAAATAATAAATTGACTATCAATATCGCGTGTTTTATTAATTTTTAATTCATACGGATTTTGATTACATAATATTATATTACGTTAACAAATTAATTGTTACCAGAAAACATTAAAATAATGATAGGATAGAAATAATAAATATTTATTGAAAAAAAGTTATGAGAACATTGAATAATTAGCTATGTTTTTAACTTTAAAATGTATTGCACTTAATAGAAAAAAATCATGAATTTCATTATTAAGTCATTCGAATAAAAAGGTGTTTTGAGTAATATTCATAATAGTAATCAGTATTTTTAAATATTTTTTGTATCCAGGAAGGGTTCTTGGTATATTATATTTATAGCATATAAAATGAAGGACTTTAATACTATTTTTTTCAAGTTGATCTCTATATTCGAGGTATGCCATTATTATCGTTAATTAATGTGGCATATTCAAGGGAAGAACAGATGAGTGAAATATTAAGAACTTTTAATGTGTGAGGGTCATTGAATACGGAGCAGCCTCGTTTTACTATACCAAAAATAGCTAAAGCTTTATTTTTGATAAATGGTTAAATCGTGGGAGCTGAATAAAAGTTTATAATCAAATAATATAGTTAAATTTCTAAGGAGAAACGTAGTAAATTTGCTATATAATTGAGTTTTCCTCAATGAAAAAGAGATATACACAAAGCAATAGTATATGGAATATCTATTTTATATGTTAAATTTATGAAAAATTTAAACGAAATGGTAAATTATTACATCCAGCTGATATAATGGTTTCTCCTTAAGATATTGTGAGTTGTAACATGTATTTCATTTGGATATTTTTATCGTTTATGTACACCAGAAGTATTTAATTAAATATTCTTACAAAATAATAAAAAAATTATTCATGATGATACACTACAACAAAACAAGCTGTTACTAAATTAGATTTATTAAATTCCAAATTTATCTAACGCTAAATAACTACGAATCATAGGCGCAATTTGTGGGGTGCTTAAGAGGCCTAATGCCCTTCATCCTCTATAGCTCTCAAAAAAATGGGATTTTCATGTGGTGTCGAAGGATATACTTCCCACGGATCTGTTAAAATTACATTTAAATCTCCAAACATAAAACTCAAATTTCACCTATGCTACGAAGCATTATTAAATGACAGTTTACTGTCCGAAGGGACAAAAAAGAAACGTCTAAAATCGACTTTCCTGTTTTTTTAAAAATAAATATTGAAATATTTTTTAGTAAATATAACGATATAACATCAGAATTACTTTAGTTTGCATATGACTATAATATTAACTAATTCTCTTCATCTTACTATATTAAAGTGGCTCTAACTTTTACCAAATAAAATATTATGAATGTCATTGTATTTATTATTTTTATATTAGTTATAACTATTATGTTAAACGTTAGATTATAAACATATAAAACAATATTCCACTCAAGAAAATATTACAATTTTATCAATACGTTATACTCAATGTTATTAGTAATATTCACATTGATAAGTATTATTTACTAATCCAATATACCTTATATATATTTTTAATATTATATAATTAAAATTCAGACAAATAATCCTCTCAAAAAAATTAAAGAAATGTAAAACTGTAAAATATAAACAAATTCGAAAGATTAAAAATAAAATCACGTTAATATATAATATAATAATTGTTTAAAGATAAATCAATAGTAAAAATGACACATTAATACAAATAATACCTACTATATAATGTACAGTATTATAATTATAATTTTATTTTTTTATCTGTTTATTATATAATCGGTCACTTTTCTGGTGCATAAATACCAAATGCAAGTTTTCGGCTTCAAATGAAATGTATATTAAATTCGACAATTTATATGAATTGTGTTAAACAATGAATAATATTAAATTGTTTCAGAAACAAATAAAATATTATGAATATATATATATATATTTAACATTTACAATTTGTGTACGCTCATAAGGGTTGAATATGGAGATGAAGAATATTATTATGAAATTGTGGTATGAAAATAATGTTATATTTCATTAAATTAACCTAGTCCAGTGATTTGTTGTTTAAATGGTTTTTACGGTTCAAATGGCACATTGTTCTCGAAAGCTGTTTTAACTAACATAAGTAACGGATTCATAATACATTTCTTGTAATCAGAATTTCATCGAATTTGTCAGCAGAAAACCTTATATTCTGTTGTAAATTATACATAATGCCAATAGTGTATTATTTTTGTAATTACGATTTTAGCATAAATTATTATTATTCAACAGAAATATGTTGCTTACATACTAGATAAACATTGTGATAAACAATCACGAAAATTCATTTAAAAAATAAACGGAAATTTACTAAAAAAAAAATTAAAATAACCTGAAAAAGTTCTTGAGAAATTGTTTTTTTTTCGTTTTATTCAGATAAAACAAAAGTAATTAAACAAATAAAAATAATAATAATAAAAATAAAAAATATCGTTCAGATAAGCGTAAAAGGCGAGATATTGCACGAGGAATAAACAAACTGAAGAAAACACAAAATCTAGGGAATTAGATTTATTCGAATTTTTATCTCGAGTAATTTTATTGTTGTTTTAGTTTGCTCGCTGCAAGGTTTTGTCCCGTAAAAAGCAAGTTTATTACAATTACAATTTACTCGTTTTACTTTCACTTGTACATTTGAAGGTGATTTGTACTCAAGATTATAAATTATTATTGCAAAAAACACTAGCAAATATAAGCAAACACCTGCGAACAATAAGAAAACATATAGTTTTATGTATAGTCAATCTTGTACTAATGAGTTGCAAAAATAATAATAAAAATAAATTAAATAAATAAACAAACAAATTGAAACGACAAACACTAATTTTTAGATTCTGAGTGAAGCGAAGGTTTTATAAAGAAAAACTATCAAAAAATGGCAGAAAATAGGCAAAATCATGGTTTTTTTTATTTTAATTTTGTGAAAAATAATTGAGTTTTATTGTAGGGACTTGAAATTTCTTTGAGTATTAACATAGGTATTATACAAGTAAGGTAAAATTTTGGAATGAATTATCAATATAGTATATTGTAATATATTGAGTTTTGCTCATAATCGTATTTCTAATGCAATATCACTACATTTAAATCTTAAGTATAATAAACCACTAATTTCTACGAGGACCGAAGGGACGAAAAAGGTTCATACACAATCAACATTCCCACTTTTTTCATTATATTTTTATTCTACATGTTTAATTGTATCAAATGATTATTACAATGCCAATTTATAATATTATAAATGTAATTTAGAAAAAAAAATTTTGTTAGATTAGATAAAAATTATACACACCGGTTTGATAAACTCGAATTGGAATGAATAATTATAAAGCCCTATAATAAGATTATTTAGTAAATTGGATAATTCGAAATTAAATTTAAAATAACCTATCGAAAACGTTTGGTATTATTTAATTGCGACATTCTATGCATCTGTCACTGAGCAATATTTTAAAAAAATAAAAAAATATAATACGTGAAAATCAATTTTATTTTGGTCTTTAATCATTTATGTCATAGTTGGTGTATTTAGTTAAATTGTGCGGATATGACTGCAGGTATTATTTCATTTTTCGAACAAATCATGTCATTTTTTTTTTCTTCTCGGCCATTAGACCAAAACTATTTCGATATTACCTTCGAATTGATTTAAAATCAGTTGCCGACTAAAAAAAACTAACATTAAAAATCAAAATATAAAATCACTGGACTACGGTCAATGGGGTGCATTCATGTTTTAAACATAAAACTGGTTTTAACAAATTATAGAATGAAGTCACGTGTTTACAACGCATATAAATTTTACTATCGATATAAAAATTACTTATGGTTCGTAGTTATAAAGACAATAAAACATTGGCATTAAAGAACAATCAACATAATATTTACGGAGCATAATTGAGTCCACCATCACATAAGTAGACCATAATAATATATAATACAATCATATAATAATATTGTGTTTCAGTGATTTTGTTTTCGTTTGTTTGTATGCGGTTTACGGCGTTCGTCATAAACATTAAAAAGTCATTGGGTCATTGGAACGAATTTCGAATCGTTAGGCATTTCACCACGCAGCGATTGAATGTGTTTTGTTTTTCCCAAAACTTTCGGATATAATATCACCCAGATCAGCTATTAAGTATTCACGTCAGCTGCATGGCAAAAGACGACACGGACTAAATTGGTTTTTAATTGAATCGCTCGTTTCGTTTTGTCTCCGCTTGAATAACTCTCTGCGGAGAAAGTTATAATTGAAAACTAATGAAAATAGTTGTATACGACAACACGATGCTCCGTCGTTGGAAGAAAAAAATGTGTTTAATATACCTATCTACGAGACGCATTGTTTCGGTGCACGCGAGTCAAGGAACATACGAGTGTTATGTTATAATTACAACTGCAATACGGTTGACACGTGCGATGAAACGAAATCTTGGGCTTTTTGATGAACAGGGTATTTAATGAAACGTTGAATTCAGCGGGATATTATTGTTTTAAGAGAGAGAAAAGCAGGAAGGTCAATTTTGGCCGTTACTCCTTCGTCCTCGGAGAAATTAGTGGTTTATTATATTTAAGATTTGAAAATAAAGTCATTATTGTTCCGAAAGTTTAGGTATCATATGTGTAAACTACCTATGAGAATACTGAAAAAAATTTCAAGTACTTTCGTTTAAAATTACATAAATTGTCATGAAAAGTCTAAAATCAATTTCGTCAAAATCACAATTTCCGCGAATTTTGCCTTTTTTCGTCATTTTTTGGTAGTTTTTCTTTTCTCAATGATATAATTTTGAGAAATTCAAAAAATGAGCTAAATAAAGTGCCAAACTACCAACTAGATGTAATTTTCTACCGAATGCATATCCTACTCGTGATAATCGGACCATTATTTCTACTTGAAAAAATATTTTCAGGCATCAAAAAAATAAAAAACATCGTTGTAAATGTAAAACCAATTCCAATTAAATGTAAAAATATTCTTCGCCTCGCTCAGAATTTAAAATAAGACGAATGGTGAACAGAAACGGCCCTGAATATAATATACTCGACGATTATTATCATTTTCTATTTTCATCACACGCGCGGGATATTTAATTAACAGTTGTTGAAAGGCGTAGTTTTTATATTGCTCAACACGTTGAAAACTAATTAATGATATTAGGAAAATAATACCTCCGACGGAATATTTCCCTAGTACCGTTCGACCGGACCGAATTGTCAATAGAATTGACGGTTTTCGCTAAACGAATTAAGTACCGCAGTTGTGTATACGAGGGCAGATTTCCACGTTGGAGATCAAGTTGTTTTTTTTTTTTTGTTAGTCCCTGATTTTGTAAATATAATATATAAGGTCCAAACGTGGTTAATTTTTTTTTTTACAAAATCACTCTTTTATAATTAAATATAAAAAAACAATATTAGCCCACCGCGACGGACCCGTCGTTCGAATTTCGAATTCTACAACCGTATCTCAACTACGTGAGTACCATCGTATGCTTATATAATACGTTTAATCGAATAGATATATTATGGGAATAGTTAAACATTATATTTCCACGCGTGTATTTACCGGGAAGCGCACGTGTCCCCTGGCAAAAAGAATACGACAACATTTCCAGAAAAAAAGCTATCGTTTGAAATTAAATTTCACTCGAATTTGTATCGGAAATTGTGATATTTACATAAGAAATTTAGAAGTGTAACATATTAAAACATGCATAACTCAGTTTATCGTCATAGAACATGAAATATGTGACGACTTTGAATTTGGGCAGTATTTTTAAAGATAAAAAAAAAACATGTTTTTTTCACCGTGACGCTACACTTTTTGTATCTAAATTGTTTAACCGTAAAAGACACAATAGCTGTTTTGTACTTTAGAAGTTTAAAAAAATCGTTGGTGGTAAAAATACGTTTTACAAGACATAAAAGTTTGGTATATCGTTTTCTACGAATTATTTAAGTATATATATAGGTACGTTATTTTTTTATTACTTAAATGGAGGCAATGGCAGCGGATATCTATTTATTTTCTATGCGATATAACTTGCTTTATTGGTTTACATTATAAGTGATCATGTTTGCGATAAAACCTATTGTGTCATTGCCACGAGGCATATTGGTAGGTACAGAGTAGTATGATATGAATAATTTTAAAAATTTCATAAAATCGTATATTAACAAAATAATTTTATTAACGAAACATATACTTATTATATTCAATATTATTTTATTATCTCGTATTAAAAATTTAAAAAAAAGTTAATGAAGCACCAGAACGAATATTTAAAAACAATTTTTTTATTTGGTTGGAAAATGTAAATACTTAGACACAAAATATTTATAGCCCTTTTGTCGGATATTCCCGAGACGTCATTCGAGTCAGGTTATGTTAGTCGGGTAGTCGATCAATAAGGGAATTACAATATTATAATACCAAAAAAAGTGAATTAAATGCATTCGACAAACTACTATGTTAATTTTAGATCTTCGCAGGCCGAATGGAAAAGACTGAATTATTATTATTTTATTATTTTATACTCTACCGCGAATTTACTCGTAGTACAACAATTATTATATTACATTATTACCATCGTGGTTATTTATTCTGGCACCATTTTCGAGCTGTTATTTTATTATATATACCTAACAATCAAATGCAAACACTCAAGAATTCGTTCTCCGCTGAAAATCGGGCCCGAAGAAATTTCATGATGAATGTAATACGCACTTGAATACTAACTGGACCGACAACAACGGAAAATATTTTTAAAATAAATTGATTCGGTCGACCGTTCAAATATTGTTAATAATAATAACTCAAATTCTGCACTTGCGCAAACGTAATAATAATGTTGTAAAATATATTCATGCTAGTATTTTCGAACGATAATTTCGACTATAAAACTTATGACAATCGACAGGTTGGGTTGGGTTTAACATATTTCCGTGTGACAGCAATGCCGATTCTATTATTCCACATTTATTGTAACCGCATTACACAAAATCGCAAATTTTCGAATAAATAACTACAGTTCTAAATTACTGCCACTCAGTACGCACTGGTACGTGCGTGCTATTATTTAATTCGAAATAACAGAGAATATTTAGAAAAATACACGATAAAAACCGTTTTTCTCCTCACAAGTCGGTGAAAAATTGAGGAGAAAAATCCTATTGAAAAAAAAAAAAACAACAAATAATAGGTACTCATGCTAAACATTTTATAATAAAAGTAACAGGCCTAAAGTTAGAAAATAAATTTGAATACATAATATTATATTAAAATAGGTAATACAATGCTTTTTAACCTATATTAATAGCAATATTATTATTCTACTGCGTGTACCTTGCGTATACGTTGATTCAGTTAAAACTATTATAAAACTACAATTATTCGAATATCGTCACAATTGATATTATTGCAACATTATCTCGTCAATTGTGAAAACGGAAATGCACATGAAAGATAATTTATTAGGTTTGTATAGAGATTATACAC
This sequence comes from Eriosoma lanigerum, assembly GCA_013282895.1. Taxonomy (NCBI): domain Eukaryota; kingdom Metazoa; phylum Arthropoda; class Insecta; order Hemiptera; family Aphididae; genus Eriosoma; species Eriosoma lanigerum. The sequence goes on from CM023357.1 coordinate 61,656,815, forward strand.
TTTATAAGAGTGATATTGATTTTGTGGATTTACGTCAATTTATCAATTTGACGAGCGTCGTTTTTTTTTTTTTTACAAGACATTACAAATTGTCGTATTTGAATGAAAATTGACTAGAAAAATCACATCCCATAGACGATTGTCACACTAACTACATTATAAGTCATACGATGAGGGAATACTTGTGAAAAAATCGTGGTAAAAACGGTTTTTCTTTGGAAACGGTCGCTTCGTTCGTTTTTTTTTTTTTTTTTTTTTTAAATAATGAAAACGAACAAATAATAATAAGAACAGAAAAAATTACGGAAACACTTATATACGAAAACTCCGAGATGGAGTAGAGGATAAAAAGATAATAATTTCCCTAATGTACACTAAATGTCGAGAGTGGCCCGTTGTTCTCTAAAGGCGGCGAGGCGATTACCACGCGCTGGAGGAGCGAGTAAAATGTCGGCGCGTTTACGGCACGCCGCGGAGACGAGAAGCCACCGCTTGATGGCGAAGACCATTATAAGTTATTGCTATCATTATTATTATTATTATTATTATTATTATTGTTTTAATTTTTTTGTTTCGTTTTTTTCCTTCCATTTTAATCCGCAAGAAATGTTTTGTCGATAGTTTTCGTTCGTATCGTTCGTCGTTTCTCACCGTATCGAATCAAAATTGTATTCCCCGTTTTCTTCAGAAAATTATATGGTTGGTAAATTTGGTTACACCAGAACCAGTAATTCTCAAATAAACCACGAATAATCTTTTTTTTTTTTTTGTAAACATACAATCACTTCGGGCCATTAGATAATTTTACTCCTTAACCCTTCTGATCCCTCAATCCACATACTGATTATTATAGATACAAGAAACAAATTTAATAAATTATAAGTTATGCGGCTAGTTATCATAGGATACAATGATACAATGATGCGATTCTTTGACCAGTTGTGGAATTCTTGGAACAATTAAGTTAAAGTATTATATTAAATAAAATTATCGATGAAAATTTAAGTATAATATTTATTTATATTTATTATTTATTTTATTATGGAACTACGGAAACCATTGTACCAGAAAATAATATTTTATTTTTGTTCAGTAAAACTAGAGGTTTCTATTTTATTTTCTATTGTTAAACGCCAAAATAGGTATACCCTAAAATTTCGTTTCAAAATATTTTATAATATTAAATAATATTGTTTACTTATTTCCATATTATATAACATTGTGATATAAAATTTTGATCACACTGTTTAATATTTAATTTTAATAACTGTTTTTTGTTCAATTCCTAGATAATTGTTCAAAATAGTATTAGAACATAATTTAAGGACGATAGTATTATATAGCTTTATTAATATTATTTCAAAAGATTAAAATTTAAATAAAAAAAAATAAAAAAATTAATGATAGTGTGAACAATTGGTTACGTTTAACATTAACGTTATAACTAATAAGCTATTATATAACTAATAATTACACGATATTTTCTCTATAAATACTTAGTAGTTGCATATATGGGAAGATATATTTATATATAAAATTCATCGCATTTGTTCAATGAATTTAGATTAATTTATCATAAAAGTTATATTAAAATGTTAAATTTTATGTAATATTATAAAATAATTTATTTGAATTCTTATTATAAAATAATACCTATGTATTTTATAATACACTATTGTTATTTAATTGAAATTAAACAATTTAACATCTAAATTAAATAAATTTTAACAGTAAATTAATTATAACAATAATTGTGTTTAAATAAATTGTGTGTTTAATTCTTTGTTTTCATAATTTAATTTTCGTATCACTGATTAATTATAAATAATATACATTTATTTTTTCAAGCACCTATTATTTTAATTTTTTTTAGTATATCTTATTAGATATAAAAATGATAATATTGTGAACATTTAAAAAAATTCAATAAATGTTAATAAAATATTATCAAAATTGTTTGTATAATCAAAATGATAAAGTAAATTATAATTTGTATTAATTATAATTGTTTATTTCACACTATTAAATTTAACTTCAATGCTTTATTAAATACATCATAAACTTTTAAACTTTAAATACACATTCTTCAAAATGTTTAAAATGACAATCATTGATTAATCATTAAAAACACAATTTATTCGGTATAGTTTTGTTATGAATTTATAACGTAAAATCATATTATAACGACTGTTCAACGGTGAAAAAGGCTAAGCGAAAAATATTTCATATTTTCTTAACTTTTTAGTTAGTTTTTAGGTATTTATTTAAGTAATAGGAATGAAGTTATATATATATATATATATATATACATACATATATATTTCCATTATACTATATTATTTTACCTTGATGGCCTGACACTAACTACATTGAAATATTACGTTAATTTGTAATCATAATTAATTAAATTAAAACTTACCATATTATGTTTAACTTCTCTTATAATGTTATTTATTCTACAGTCCACACAAAAAACGAATAAAGAGTTATAAGAAATACAAAATTTAGGATTGTAGTAGGTAGTAATAAAATAATTACTCATCATACTTTTATGAAAAGTGATAAGCGACAATAAATAAATATAAAAATAAGGGTCTAAACGCTATGTGCTTGTCCCTCAGCCAATACAATTTTCAGTAGTGTCGCTTATACAATTAAAAGGCGGTTGGCCCACCACTTTTATGACAATTTTGTCGCTTGTCCCAATCATTTTATAAACTGTACCTCATTATTAAATGGTCTTAGAAAGACTAGTGCTAGTACAATGAAAATATCTAATCTTCAGTTATTTCGTAGTATAGACCATGTAGCCCAATCTCTTTTGCCTTTTACCAGTCGATAATTTAATTAGCATAATAATATTGTTCTTTCGTTTCACGTTTTTTTTTTTTTTTTTCGTCATTTGTTTCAACGAAACGTATACGATTTGATTAGAAGTTTAATATTACTTTAAATGTATGATCACTTGTATAAGCTAAACCTAAATGAGAATGACATGCATGACAAAGAGGTACATTGCTAAATCGGAAATACGTCTATTTAATGTTGTGGGCTGTATAATATAAATAAGTTTCACGCTGCTGATTGCGAAGTTAAGTAACTTCAGACCCGGGAAAATAGAAACGACCAAATATGTTTAATTCAAACACCTCAACGGAACCCATATAATAATATCCCTTTTGCTTTATGACATATGCGTTTGCCATTCCGAGGAGATCGTTAGACACACTGATCGTTTAACTTCCATCAGAAGTTTACAAACTGTATTATACTGTAGAATCATATATATATCTAGATGACAGTATAAGTTAATAAACGATAGGTAGGTACTTGATTGTTGTTTGCTAATACATTTTGTATACTCAACAAGTGTACCTACATACACATAACATTAAACGTACTGAAGAATCGATCGATTTTTAAACCCATATACGATTCATTTTAATAAACGAAATTGAGAAATAGTCGATTTATTTATATAGTTTAATAATATTAATGGTATTTAAATTGTATTTTTGATATACAAATAAATAAAATAAAATATAAACTTCAGTTTTGTAACAATTATTAATTATATTATAACAAAACAATATTATATTGCCAATTGGTGAATAGCCAAATAGTAATAACAATAATATATCCATGTCCTATCTAAATCACCAATTTATTATCGTTTTGTTTTAATATGATAAGCTATAAATAGTCACATCAAAAAATAAATATTTTTCCAAACAAAATAATCGAATTATATTATTATTAGTTATATATTCAATTCTAAAAAAAGAAGAATAATCGATAAAAATAACATTTTAAAATAAAAATACTCACTATAGGTATATGTATACAAAATATACATGTTAATAATTATTTTACATACATTTTCTATTACCTACTGATTAGTGATTACGCTATGTTGATATTATGACATTAAAAAATAATATATTATTAATATGATTTACACTCTATCATCCTGCATTTTTCGTCACATTTTGTTTTTTTATTCTGAAATATTGTGTAAATAAAAATAAAAAATTTAGATAAACTTCCACACATTTCCTATTTTTGTACATTAAGCTGCATATTTCATTCTCACACTTGATGAAAAAAATTAATTTTGTTAAAAATACGTGTATATACATACATAGTTTGGCAAGTATAAATGTTTTATAAAAGCAACTTAGTACAAAATAATAATACAAAATGATCCATTTATACCCAAACAAGACACTATTTTGTTTTTAATTTATTTGAACTCAAAACGCTACATTGTTATATACCAAAAATATAATATTGTCTTATTTAAAATTGTTGTTTAAACTTTTGTTGAACAAAATTGATTCGGATGTCGAAAAGTGAATAAATTGGGTTTACTGATTACACACAATATAATATATTAAAGTTTATTATCTATTCTTTTTACAGCGAGGCATTTTTGTATGGATACAAATTTGTTGCTTTTTTCGAAGAAACATGAAGATAGTTTTGACAATATCTCATGCAGATAAGGTTATAATATAATAATAATACCTAAGATATAAAACATTTTAGTATAATAAGTATTCGTATGGGCTCCGAAACTTTTACACGGGTACATCAAAAATTGAGAAAGTTCGGTAGGTACTTCCTACGAACGATAATAAATATCAAATTTTTTTTTTTATATAAAAAAAACCAACTTGTCATTGTCACGATCGTTTTAGCTTAATGTAATACGTTAAATATGTGTACTTGTTAAACTCTCGATATTTTATGAATTCTGGCCGTATTTCATATGTACAATATTGTTTGATATTTATAATTTTAAATTAATTATCAATAAACCTATTTATTATACAAGAGGAAAATAATATTCAGTATACATGAGTAGTCGAGTTTTATCGTTGTTTGGAAAATATTGTTGTATTTCAAATATTATGTTTTGTCGATATCATGCACGAATGCACGATTCATTGTAATTATAAAGAAATAATGCAATTTTCAAACTAATTGGATGTCTCTCTCTCTCAACAACTTTTTCAATAAATTCTATATTTTTTTCTGCGTAAAGTGCATAACAATGAAATATTATATAATAATATAGAAACGATAAGTGTATTGATTACATTGCACAAATATTGGTTTATAATAGCAGTATAGCCGAGTGCCGAGTAAATAAATGATACGAATTGTTAATGAATATATTGTTTATACTAAATACTAATGCTGGAGAAGTTTACAAGTTCACTAACTTTTTTAATTCGTTAAATTAGGCTATTCTAGAAATATTTTTGTTATATTTGTAGTTAAAAGTGAATTGACAAAAAAAGTTAATGAACTTAGTTATAATGTTTGAAAAATATTAAATAATGTATTATTTTTTTTAAAAATGGATATATTGTTATACAGAATTACATTTAAGTTAATTTATATTTTTTTCCTTTTACCTTTAATTTTTATCATATTTTTCTTTAGTATCAACTTCTATGTATTATTTATAATTTAAAATTATTGAAATGTAAAACTTTTGTTGTAAATAAAATATAGAAACATGTTAATTTCTATAAAAATATATTACTGAACCTAACTTCATAAGCAACTAATAAATAGTAAAATATTATTATTCTAGAAAAAAAACTAGCTATAAAACATAATTAAAATAAACGTGACTTTAACTTTTTAAGTCATTGTTGTCCAACCTTGATTCGTACATTATAATAATATTATTTGAACCGATATCTACTTAAAATTGTAAAGTTAAAAAATCAGCTAGCGTTGAATATTTCACTGAAATATTTAAAACCTTAAAAAAAGAACTAGACAAGTCATATACTATACTATTTAGCCGGACAATAACAAGAAAGAACAAAAAAGAAGTGGACTCCGCAAATAGATTTATTTTTTAAACGTCAGCGACAAATTATTTAAAACACAATGATTTTTTTTTTTCAATGTTTTTTTAGTAAACCGTATAAAGTTGCACGTGACTGGAAAATGTATATGTTCCTCCCTGAAACGATTCACGGAAATGTGTGTAAGAACCTTTGTTATAATATTACGTTTTACTCATAGGAAACTGTTAAAGTTTCGTTCTCTATCTTGCGAATCCATCACGAATACGGTGATTGTACGACGCAGAATGTTCCTCCGTCCGGTACAAAATTTGTCAACAAAAAAAAATATATATATAACACGTTTAATTATGCGTCACGAAGAATTTCCAGTTCGGAATCGGCCAAACTTTTAACGAATTCGAAACTTTGCGGTAACTTCGGTTACCAGACTTATACCGTCGTACCGGGTACTTCTGGTCACCAACAATGCATTATATTATATATGTATGTGTGTGTTTACGCGTCGTCGTTTTTACGCAAATCGATCGTTGTCGACTTGTCGTTCACCACACGTCGGTTACCGCGGTGCAAAAACCACGACTAGACGACAGCTGATCGTGACGAAGTACCACCCGGGGGAAAGGTCCAAAGTTGATTTATACTACTTAACCGACGTTCGCGGACCAAAAAGAGGAATTTAATTCGAATACTATCCCACATTTACCGTTTTCCTAGGGATAGTGTGACATGTAAACATCTCGTTTAAAAATAGTTATATCGAATTCGTAAAAATTCATGAGTGTTTATCGTACATAATTATAGAGTTTTTAATTAATTTCAGAAACATACGCGTGGAATTTACACGAGAATGGTAACTGAAATCGTGATTTTGACCCTACACGACGTAACCATTTTATTTTATTATAACCGTATATATTTATTTGTGAATATTGAATATTATATGTTTTCACGTCTCTGAAATTCAAATCCCATGTGGTATTATAATGCAATATTATAAAAAAATCTGTCAGATGATTAGATAAAAATAAAATGGATACGAAATGTATAAAAATATAATACGATTGTTATTTGATAACTACATAAAGCGAGGCTCATAACCGGCTGTTTAATTCGTTTTATTTTTCTTCGTCTAGTTATAAGACTGATGTTCTACGTATTGTTATGGATTATTCGTAAATTAAACATAAATCTTAAACCAAAAGTGCTTCGAAACGTAATTTTCACATAATTTAAATAACAAAATAATCCATTAAAAAACCAAGGGAAATTAAAAAAAATATATTGCCACGCCTTAACTTTACATAGACAATTAGAATTCCATTATTGTAGATATCTATTTACGCATTAAAAGTAATATCATAAATCGAACTCCATACATTCGTGATTACGATTTTATCGCGTTTAGTTTTCCAATATTTTAACGCCTTGTAAATACACACATTATCAAGACAATATTATTATAATATATTGTTATTGGTATAAAATGTAAACAGCGTGTCCCAGATCCATTTACTAATTTCAATATCTCCGTTAAAAATTACAATTTTTCAATAGTTTTTTTAAAAAATTATTACAGTTAAGCACATCGTATAATATTACTATTTTTAAAAAATGACATTTCATAAAAAAATAACTTTTTTATTTTTTTAAATAAATATGTGAAATTTGAAATTGTAATAAGTATAATAAATATTTGTGTAAGTATTTTGATATGACAACCTCCTAATTTAATCAAGATGTCGATTTTTAAAAATATTTTTCATTTATTTGAATAAATATACTTCTGACTTCATAATTTGTAATAATTTAATATTTAAAGGCCTTGGTCTGTAAAATTTGTTGCTAATTATTTACTTATCATAATATTGAATATTTATATAATATTAATTTTACATAGTGCAATATAATAAATTAAATAATTAAATGGTTGTTTAATAACATGGTTTTAATAGTAAGTAAAATTTTTTTTTTAAAAAAATCACCTTGTTAAAATAGCATTTCGGCGTATCAAAATGTTCATAAAAATATGTTTATACTATTTAAATTGCATATAACTTAAACATAATTAATTTTTATGCAATATTAGAGTCCATTGTCTAAAAAATAATTTTCGGATAATATAATAAAAATAACGGATATATTACAAAAAAAAATAAATAGATCTGGCACACCCTGTGTATATTTAATTATTAATTGATTATAAACGCGTTGCGAATACCGTCAGAATCGATTTAAGCGTGTTTGCGATATTATGAAATTCTGTGACTTATCATATACGTATTATTGAGATAATACGGAATTCGCAGGCATTAACATGTTATCACGTTGACACAATACCGACCCGAGACAAATAAAAGTTTTGTTTCTTTAACGAAATCATTCCACCGCCTGACAGTTAAAATGTTTACAGCGAAAGTTTTTCGTCCAAATCCCGTCGTTTAACGTCCAAAAACCCACAGCGAGCATTTACTTATACTCGTTAACAAACGTCGCGTGTACAGCTTCTTGCTCGATAACATTTTGCACATATCTTCTGGTTGATACCATCGTTATTCGTTACCACTGCTAGACCGCGGACCGTTAAAAATCGATAGCCGTGTCACGGATCAACTATATGACGTTCCGCTAAACCTTTTAGAGTGAAAGTCGAACATGGTCGGTAGATACGCGGTTATCCATGAAAATTCACTTATTAGATCAGGTTTAGTAAACGTTTTATCTTCAGTGACCAAACAAAATAATAGATCACACATACACAGGCTATAATATATTGTCAATACGGTAAGTTTTTTACGTGTATTTCATTTTAAATCGATTAAAGATAAAAACACGAATTAATTAATCATACAATTCAATCACATTAACCGTGAAAAAAATGATATAAACATAATAACTGTTAGTTAAAATTAAAAAAAAAAAGATATAAATATATATATATATATATTGACAGAATTTATACATATATTTATTTTGAATTTATTCCAATAAGTTTAACAATAATTACGATCACAATAATCGAAATAATGCTTTTATTGTTCTCGAGCAAACAATACAAATAAAATAATTATTTTCTCATAAACAATTAAAATGACAAAATACGAGAGACTGAGATTGTGTTAAAAAAAAAATTAATAATATTATATTGTATACTAGCAATTCGATTTTGATTTAATGATATTATTTATAATATATCATTTAAAGACGAAAAATCATATAATAGTATATAAAAATATATTTAGAACTTTTAAACGTTTTTCATATCTATTAAAATGTCATGAAATATCATTTTTAATATAAATTTATGGTATAGTCATTATTTATAATCATTAGCAGTACAATCACGTTCGTCGTTCTGTTTTATTATTTAACTCTTATTATTTATTATAACTATTTTGTATTTTTACAAACTTATAAGCAATTATCTTATGAAAGCACGTTGTTGGAGTTTTTATTCCTTTTCCTTATAATTTAATGAAATATGTATATACGGAAATTGACAGAAGAATTAGAATTTCTATTACACATAATGCATATGAAATTTTAGTGTAAATTATAAAAAAAATTATTCCAAAATCCTAAAAGAATTACAAATGTACCAACTACTTAACATATTTAACTAAAAAAATAGCAAGTCATATTATCATTTCAAATAAAGTAGTGTGAATATATATTTAAGTAATACTTCAGATTGAACTATAGGATTTAATTTAATTTCTTGTAGATAATTATTTTTCAATACTTTAATAATATTATAAAATAACCATTTTTATATTTTTCAATTTGTTTAAAAAAATACACATTTTTATAACTTTAACTTTGAAAATTAATTAAATATTTATCAAAAATTCAATACTTCCAACAAGTTCTTCGTTCAATAAACTTAAATATAAATTGATTGAGTGGCAACAAAATATTATATATGCATAGCCATAGGTATAATACTATATAGGTATGTATATATTAATTTTATGACTTTCCGTCACGAGTGAATACTTTTTTAAAAACGATAACAAGTTAAATTATACCTATAGGTTAAGTTACTTGAAAATATGTTAATAATTATTTTTCCTTTCGTACACTTATTTTTTAATTATAGACTTTAGTTTTATGAATACACCGACACGCCTATTTTTGATTAAATCAAAACATCGAACGTTACAGTAACGCAATGAATAGTATTGATCTCTTATACATTTGTTATGCGCTTAAAACACACAAAACTTTGTAATTAATTTAATTTGGAAATCATGATTATGATTTGGTTAGTAAAGAAAATGTTGAGAATAAAATATAGTAATAATAATAATATGTCAGAGTAGCGAATTGCGAAAAAAAACTTGTATAATATTTGTTTTAATATTATTTGAAAAGTAAAACGAACTTCTTTTTCATCTTGATATAATAATAATTTATTTTAATAATGCTCATTTAAAAATGTATAAATATAACTTTGATCAAACATCATTTCAATTATTAAAAGTTTGAGCTCGTTATCGGAAAACTATATTGAATACAATCGTCGGGTATTCCTCTGTGTGCACGTAAGAGATAACTTGATTATGTAATATTTATTCGCTTTATGGAGCCAATTATTGGAAGGAGAGATCGAAACGCTGACATTTTTTTTTTGTAGTCTAATCGACTTCTTGAATGTGACAATGTAATATAAAGTCGACAATTTTTAACAAAATCAAATTTCGCCGATTCTAGTAAACATTATTCGTTATTCTGTTGAGTCTTCAAAATTACAGTTACTGATACCTCTATTATCACACATTTTCAATAATATAGAGGTAGATAAATCGTCTGATCAATATCGGGGTAAAATGTGATATTATTTTTTTTAACGACATAAGATCAATTGAACAATGGAAATGATATTGTATACAATAAATTTTTTTTAAAAAATTTCGTTTAGAAGTATACTTGCTCATCATGGGGAACGAACATGACTAGACAATAAGGAATAACATTAAGGTGGACACGTTTGAATTAATAGTTCATAGTATACACCGAAAGATGTAGTTGATTTGGATATTTAAAATCGTCATCGGTAATAATTCACACGTAATAATCATAAAGGTGGTGTACCTCAGCGATCTCTGAAAAAAAAGAAAAAAAGAAAAAAAAAAACAGTTAAAATGTCATTAATTTTAAGTAGTTTCGTATCCCCTTTCGAAAATATCTCTAAAAAAAAAAAATAAACGTGAAATATTCCCCAGACGAAATAATATATGGAAAAATGAATAAAATATTTAAACCCTAATATCATTACAAATTACTAACATCGCCTACGACACTCGCGCAAAGCGATTGCTGACGGTTTTGTATAAAATATATTCGTCGGTTTTCAGTCATATCTGACAAACGGTCCCGAAGGCGCGTTACGTATACACCGGGTAAAACGTCTGACGAATTATTATTATTCGTCCGGCACACACGTGCACAAACGATCTGGCAGAAGTGCGAATCCACCGCAGCCGTCATCTCCGGTAGATATATTACACGTGGGCATAAATTCATTTGCATAAATCCAACTCTCCATCTCTGTCTGTCCGTCATGCGAACGCGAGTGTAAAACGCTCGCGGCAGAATCGTACAGCGCAGCTAACCCGAATTCATGGTTAATACGATACATATTTATAATAAAATACGCTACTCCAATAACCAATATTAACCGTGAAAGTGGTAACAGGTTAAATCCAACGCACATATAACATATTATACGTTATATCGATATAACATGCAGCCGTCTTGCTCTAGCTGTCGTAGCCAACAATAAATATTATACATCAACATTGTAACCACGACCGAGTTACTATGAGAAGCATGCGTTGTCGGTCTGTCAGAATTATTTCAAACAATACGATTATAATATTATCACAAACGCCAAACATCGATATAATACATAAAAATAGAAATTGTGTTGTTTTTTTTGTCCAACGTATAATATTGAAATGAGACATTTCAAACGGAACCGTTCGAAACGCGAATCCTAAATTGGATTCTTAAAGTAAATAATTGTCGATTCGTATTGTAATTTTACTTTTCATTTTAATTGATAAACTTTTACATTTTCTAACTGCACATATTATAAGATATAACATAATAATATTGTGTGGCGTTCATTGTTTTAAAGACATATCCAAAACGCATTAAACGGCGACACTCCGTCCGGGTCATGTCGTGTCTACGGTGACGAGTCAAAACTTAGTACCCTTGAACTAGCACGGGTGGAACGATATGAGTTATCATTACAACGTTATCATTTTGCGGTGTACAATTTTACAAAAATTCCGCTGACTGTGTCGGTCTTAATTACATACTACTCCTTGTCCGTTATTAATATATTATATAAAACTCGCGTATGTGCCAAAAGTGTGGCGCGCGAGAGGTAGCGTGAAATCTGTACGGACGGGTTGAAGAGAAAATAAAATATTAGATTTTTTATATAAGAGGACTTCCGTCACCTTCGTCGTCGAGTGCAAATTATAAACTAGAATAAGGTTGACGACGACGACGACGTTATAAATAATTCTATACAATAAAAAAAAAAAATCGCATACTTATCCGAATCGGTATATAAGTATTATATGCGAGAGAAAAAAAAAACAAAAAACTATGCCGTTCGTCCGCGTCGATTTTACTGTGAAGAGACGCAACATTTTCCACGTGATTTACCACGCGCGTGATTCTCTTTGTATAATCTATAAAAAATAACATAAAAAAAAAATCTCGTTTTTCTTCTTCTAAATAATCTATTGACAATCAAAATATTTTATAAAAAAACGTGTATTTGCTAACGAAATCGTCTTATCGTCCATGTCTGCTCATTTCTACAATGTTATCTATTTTTTTTTATACAAAAAAAATATGCAGTTAAGACTACCAATTGATAATACCTGTTTCACCGTGATGGCGACGATCGATAATGAATCGCGGACAGTCGTACGATATTAATTTATAACAAGACATTTAGTGCTTTATAAGTAACAAAAATACCACTCTCAAAAATGAAAATCGTTCATCATTTTATCAACTGAAATATTTTCGTCTAAAGTTTATACTAAATTTAATCCTGGCATCATATTACATTATCACTTTAAACAATATATATATAATTTTTAATCTAATAATTATATTAACATATACATAATGTAAATTACAAAATTCTAAATTACTATTTTCAATGAATTAATTTACTTATGCCGATAAAACTGTAATGTATTCCTTACGATAGTCAAGTTTACTCTATGAAATACGAGTAGTTTAATTTTCCATTTTTCCAGTTTATTCGTATACAAATATTAATTTACTTAAATTATTAATATATGTTTAAGGTATTTTTTTTATACTAATTATATTGCGATAAAGTAAATATTACAATATGTTCTAAACTAAACTCCGTTTTTTTTATTTAAGTCATGAAAATAAATTATATAGAAAAATGTAATTTTAAAATTAATTTTATAATAGAATATCACGAATCACAACACGACACATTAATTACAATGTACATAACAACATATATGTATATATTATATACGTACCTAGTTAAGTATAATTTATTTATTTTGGATTCCATGAATGACAAAATACAAATGTAAATCTCTCGTGTTGTTCAATAAGTCAAATCAATATAATTTCGATTAATTTTTAATTACATAATCCCATTATTAAATAATTATATAACTACTGAAAATTCAAAATTCTCAATGATAATTGTATTGCGGAAACAATTAGTTTATGAAAATAAATGTATGGTTAATACCTACACAAAACTTTATAACCTAAAGTCCTAAACAATCCAAAGTTATAACACATTAAGTAACGGATTTCTCGAGAATTTAAACATATAATAACTTACATATATTATTCGTATACGTTACTAGGAAATATGAATATTATATTATTAAATATATAAAATATTACGCAAAATATACGTACAAATTACGTAGAATATTTATTAAAAATTATAAAACTGATTAAATTTGTTTTAATATATGCCTTAGAGAGTCGAAGAAAATGACATTACTAGTTAGAAAATTATTTGAAAAACCATATAAATAAACCATTCAACGAATTGTGTTTTTTATTTTCTCGTTGATTTAATACGAATACAAACAAATTCTTACAAGACTTTCACACCGTCTCAACATTATACTACGGTTGAATTACTTTTTGACATTATTTTTTAAAGACTGTATTAAGACCATATTATATTTATTGTCCACGTTATTACACTCAATTAACACTGATCTCCAACATCATGTTTCCTTAGCCAGTTATTTCTGTGCATAATTTGAGGGACGTTGACCTAATGGTTGGTGTAAAGATGCGTAATAAGCTAATTTTAGTTCAAATTGTTTTTATTCATAAATCTGATAAGATTTTTTAAATTGTATATAAAACGGTATAATATAATATAATATATTATTATAATATAATATAATATATAATATATTATTAACGTGCATTTTATTTCTTAAACGGAGATCCATGTTTTCCTTCATACGATGATATTTATGTTTTTAAAAAAAAGTACAATAAAAAAGACTCATTTTTATAAAGGATATAGTTTTAAAATTAAATTACAATAAAACCGTTAAATGTATTTTTTAAATTTTTTTATTTAAATTATTAACGAAAAGAAAACGTTTTCTTTATTCATTTGTTAATTTTGCATAACAATTTATAAACAAAAATCGAAATGCATTATCATAATAAATTCTATATTTTAATAATATTATTTCATCTATCATATTATAATAAAATATAATAGTGTTTCTAAAGCCGGGTAAAATTAATTTATAATAATTTTCTAAGTACAATGACAAATTTACAAAGTTAGTATAATATCTTAAGAGGTAATATAATAAACACTTTCATATATTATAATATTGTTTAGTTTGTATAGAAGTATGAAACAAAGTTATATTAAGGAAATTTAAATATAAAAATATTTTTTTTTACAAAAATACTTTAATTAAAAGATAATTATACCAATTGAGTATAATATTTAATTTCTTCAATAATCAGACTACTAATTTTATTTGTTTTTTATGGTATTTTTTACATTTATTTCAATTTAAACTATACCCATCTGGTACATTATTTACGAATTCCGAAAAAAAAAAAAAAAATGTAAATCGTTCTTGTGATTATAATAATAATATGCAATAACGTCAGCTTTTCTAAAAAAAAAAAAAATACGTTTAATTAGCTAGAAATAAGTTTGTGATTTGTATTTTATTTTGTCATTTAAAAAGAAAGATTAAAATTAAAATATCGAATTCTTAACTAAAGCAGTTCACTTTTTAATTTTAATGTTTTTCTTCTACATTTTAATAATATAAAATGAACAAAAAATTGTATTTTCACAAAAAAAAAGCTTTATTATAATTACATAATATGTTTTTACTTATTTATACTTATAGTACCTATACATCTATAATCTATTATAAAGAACTTCCAAAGTAAAATATTATTTTTTACTTAAAGCAAATACATTTATTCATTTTAAAGGAAGAATTACTACATAATATTTGATATTATGTATTTTATAAGTCACGAAGCTTTTTAGACGAATAGAATAAGTTGCGTGAACCATAACTTTTCTAAGTCTGTTTAGCTATATAGGATGCGTGACTCAAGAATCTACACAAACATTTGTAATTAGGTTAAAAAGTTAGCGGCATAAACTATGTTATTATCAATGTACGTATGCAATAAATTTACTTAAACTTAAAGAGTCTTGTTATATTAAGTTACGCAGTTGTACTACAGTTAAACACAATGACTTGAATCTAAATAAGATAAAACAATGTTTTTATTATTATTTCACATCATTTAATACAATACCTTATCTATTATTATTAGACGTTTAACATCTTATTATTTATATGCACAGGTATAAAAATAATACAAAAATTACTATTTTAAGTGTTATGAATAATAGAAGCCAGTTTAAGAGGAGGGATAAAATCAATATTTAGTATTGCCAAACTTAGAAATTTAAAATGTATGCCCTAGGTAGTTGAACAATATGTATTTTTTTATTTTCGTATATATCATTTAAATATTTAATTAATGTCAATAAATATTATTATATTAATAACATATTATTGTTATCATTTGTTGTTATTGTTATTACCATTCTAATTCTTTATTATCAAAAAAAAAATAATAATAATAATTTCCTCCTTGATGATAAAGTGAGCTCCTGGCGAATAATATACAAGAAAAAAGTTCGTCACGATAAAATGAAAACTTAAATTATTATTTCGGTAGTATTCTGTATTTATAAATGATACAAGTTAAAATTATTATCTAGATAAATTGAGATACAAATTTGAATGTATAATTTATTTTATTCAGTAAACTATGAAAATACAAATTGAAGACATATTTAAATAGTAATTTAATTGTAAGATGACATAAATGGCTTTTTAATATATAATGTAGATAATAATAGAATATTAGTAAACTAATTTTGTACTCGAACCCATTAACTAGAGTCTGAAATACAATGGTATTAACATTACTAAATTATGATTTGCCATACAAATGTATAATTGAAATTTTCAATATATATAACATTAAATATCATTAATAATAGAATACTATCAATGAATTTGAATAAAATAATTCATATCTATTCGTATTCCTATAATATAATGTAGTAATATGTAAAGTTTGTGGGAGTAAGTTCCGACAAAAGTAACTACATCAAACGATTTCGAATTATATCAAATTTATACGCAGAATTCATTATTATATATGCGTTTTAAATATCGAAACCCTATTAATTTTCAATGGTATCAGTTAGGTCTGAGAGGTATTTCGGGAAATTTTTAAATTACATTTGAATTGTTCGGTTATTCGTATTAAATGAAGTGGCATCTATTGACCGCGGATACCGGGATAATATATATAGTAGTATTTTAGATAAATATAAAAGTTAAATAAATCAGTCAACTCCGACGACAAGTTTAGAAGAATCCGTTCGTCCGAGTAAATCAATTTTTCGAGAGACGTCTCTCGTAGGTATCTGAAGCATTTTCAAATATATAATTTATAATTCCTTGTCTTGTAGCAAATAATTAAGGGAACAATCTTCGTGGGTGTCTATTATACTACTACACGAACGATGTTTCCGTCTATATTTGTTCAGTCACAAATCGTGGCAAACATAATGTTATTATAATGTCGTATTGTCATAATAAGTAAGAATTATTAACCAAGTTCCTTTGATATCATTCATACGTATTTTATAACCGCTGTCACGATTATTGCTCGTCGAGAAAAATACTATTCAACTGCGTGACAGATGATTGCATGCAAATATATCAAATAATTTACGTTGCTATATAAATATCATAAATTTAAAATTTAAATATGATTACGACTAAAACCATATTCTTCTAAAATTATATGAATTTCCATTTTTAGTACCTTTGTGCAACTATTGTACACTTTCGGTTTAAAATTAATTTATTAGAAATATCGAACAATTTGTTTACATTGCATAATATCGTGCAGATTAAATATTGTCAATAACTCATCAGTTCTATTATTCGTTATTCGCCGAATTATCTGATAATAATATTGTATTTTTTAAGAAAAACGTGCGTTTTCCAATAAGTGTTTAGAAAAATTGTGAGATTTAATAGAAGGGCGTATTCGTCCGGTTGAACAAAATGCGCAGTTTTCGCGTGTGCGTGCAAATAGAAAGGGGGTAGAACCATTAATTTTTTGAAGTGGATTTATGAACAGTCTTCCTGTCGCCGTAGGAGACGGGAAATGTCAGAGCACCTCCATCCACCCGCCATTCGGCGCTATACTTCCGGGAACAAGAATAGAGAGAACCCGGTATTGGGTTTAAACAATTTTACTGGTATATTCCCTGTGTGACAGACCGTGCCAAAAGGCAACAAGAAGGTTCTTATAATTCAAGTGAGAGACTAATTCATTTGAGTCAGGGACGTTTTTTTCCCTCCAAAAACGTTTTACTGGTGAAAATATTTTTACTTTAGTGTTTGTAGCCTGGCGACAGTGAATAGATCATCCTAACATCCAAACTCTAGTTATGGTATGTATATATATACATTGGTTATAGTTATACATCACGATTTTATTAGAGTAATAACATTCCGGTCTTTCGGACTAAGTAACGTATAACAAATGTAGGAAAAAAATGTTGTAATGAACAATTATCTTAAATATTATTTTGACAATAATGAAGACCATTAAAACCCGTTATAACAATTAATCAACTTTTTTGTGATAAAATAATAATGTTTTATATAGAACAGAAATCATATTTCCCCAAAAATATTAAATAAATACGTATGTAGTTTTTAAATGGAAAACATTTAATGTACTTTTTTAAAAAGAATAATAGCTCCTTTTGCACATCTCGGTTTACAAATTATTATTATTATTGTTTAATACCTACGCATAATATATTTTGTACCCAATATAATATCATTGTGAGACGAACTCTAAATAATTGTGTTCTACGTATAAAATATCGTAAATAATGACATCGACTCGCGTGTAACTTTATTCACTGGAATATGATCCATCTCTTAATAATATCGTTTTTTTGTCGTCGCATATACTCGTAAATCGTGAAAACAATACGATAGTATTTACATTTTGAAATACACGAAAAACACCTTCACGTGGATACACACATATAAATGTTATTACAATAATATATTGCAGTTGTATAATATTATGTAGAAAACAAATCTGCACGCACAGACAATAACATAAAATAATATAAAATTTTATACAAATGATTTATATACTTTCACTTGTGATGATTATAAAATAATATAAAACATGTAAAACGCATTCGTGGCTCTGGAAAATAAAAATTGATGTTGAAGTTTCTTATTTTTTTTTTTTTTTTTCACGTCATTATGTCGTGTGATAAACATATCTTTTCTGAAAACGCCAATAATATAATGCAGTTTGTCATATTTAATATTTTTGGTTCCTGTGAATACAATACCCCATTATCACTATAATTCAATCGAATAACGAACAACAAATCGATTTCGTTTTTATAAAAATATGCATTAAACACCTATAAAATGATGGGCTGTGGTTCAGCAAAATATTATTAAATATTTGAAAATTACATTATAATAGGTTTTTATATGCAATTTTGTACAAACACTCGTGCCTCTGAATAATGAGTTGCGTTTAAGTCTGTCATTGATTTTAAATCATTTTTACATTTTGTTAAAAAACATTTTACAATATATTGTGATTGTATTATACATATATACATATACGTAAAAGGTTTAACGGATAAACAAATATTTCTCCGATAATTCGAAATGCTAAATAATCATTTTTTACAATACCGAAAATGTTTTAACAGCGTATTTTATAAAAATAAATATTTCAAACGATAAAGAAAATTATTTGGAATAACACATCAATATTTAAAGTAATTTGAATATCAATTTTATATATAAATATTGCTAATTATTTATGGAGTAAATATTATTTAAAACGATTATAACGTTTTATTTTGAATAAATGAACTTTTATCATAAGCCTATATGGAACACAATATTTTATTTTATATGTGATTTCACCCGAATCATATTATTTAGGTTTTAAATTAATTATGCAGCACATGTAAACGTCAGTTCGGGCTCAAATTATTATCAGTTAGTTTCCCGGGGGAACGGAACCCCTGAGACAGTTAATAATGGATGCGAGACCTTCGGAGACAATTTATTTCATCAGATTCGATAGGACTTTTAAGGGTGTGTAAAATAGGCCCATACTCGTTTCGAACCTTAATCTTCAAGTATCACCAGTAGCACGTACAAACATAACCGTAAACTTCTGCCTATAATGTATCGAAAACGCAATTGTAGGTACAGTTGTTATTATTGATCACCTAAACAGAAATGTTCACCGAAATCATTTTATTGTATGATTATATTCGTTTCGTACGTCGAGGGAACATTATATACATTTAATTGTTAATAAATTAAAGTCCACAATAAAAATACAGTTCAATGTTGTAATAATGTATAAATGTAATATTATTTTTAGAATACATTTTTAACGTTTAATTTATAAACAATAATATTGTAATATTTATGCAAAAAACTTTTTATCGACATGAGAGTAAAAATAATACTTAATAAATGTGAATTTTAACCTAAAATCTATAGATCTTTGGACTCTCCAATTTCACTGTTTTTTAAGTTTAAAATAATAATAAATGCTGTAAAAAATAACTGTATTTTTTAACTTAAAACCTTGATAGTTCTTGTAGTTCTTTATAATACAATATATGTATATAAAAAAATTATTCAAAAATAATATTGACTTGAACTAGTTACAATACTGAAAGTTCCGGATTAATATTTATAAACATTTCAGCCTAATAAAAGAAAATATTTTAATATTTTATAAATAACAAAAACAATAATCTGTGTTTAAATATTATTGGTCAGTAGTCAATATGTGGTCTTTTTTAAATGTATACTATGTGCATATATGTGCATATATGTGCATATATATTTAAAAATAACGAATATAATAATATTAAAGTTTTTGTAAAATAGTTAAATGATTAAAATAACTTTTATTTTTAAACAAAAATAATAATACGAACAGAAGATCTGCAAAAATCCAACGGCGGAAATTGATTGAAAATCGTTGAATATATTAAACACCAAATTGTTTAATTTAAAAATTTAATCGCATTTGTAGGTAAATTTCCGCGTAGAAAATTTCAAATAATATTGTTTTTAAATCCAGTGAAACGGCGAGAAGAAAAATCGCGTTCAAACCAACGTCAATACGTTTTGGGTTTTAATTAATTAGTCGGATGCAGACACGCGCGTTCACCGCAACATATCAGGTTCGCGAAAACGGACTCAAATTTCATTAGAGAAGCCTTCCATTATGCAACGGAGCTATTATATTAAACGCATTGTCCGGAAACCGACCGTGACCGACGGGATGACAGTGCGGTGGCGGCAACAATCGTTTTTGGATCCCAAACGCGGTTGACCAAATTTTGGCGCTCGGCGTCCGTACACGCACGAAAGCGTTTCGTTTAAATAAGGAAATAAAATGTGCAGATGCGATTACATAACAATATTATAGTAATGAATGTACATAACGGGCAAGTAAATATTATTGTAAACTCGACCGAAATAACTAAATCGATCGACAAAAAAAAAAACACGTTCGATTCGATTTGATCACGGTGTATGAAATCGATTTTTCGTACGGTACGAACGACGTGTTTAATTATTCGATAATGGCCCGTACATTTCCAAACATTGATCTGTAAAAGCTCATTATCGTACGGCCGGACGCGTAAATTTAATCAATGTAGGTATTTGAAATTCGAACACAATGCGATACGAATTAAAACGAAAACATATATTTCATTTATGTGTTAATAATATCCGTACAATTATGGAATATTTTTGGCCATCTCTGATGCTCATCCGAATCGTAATTAAAATTTTGTAATATCCGCTTCTCCGAAGGGCTTTAATTGTATATAATAATATAAACGTAATATATAAATGAAAATCGTTGCGAAGAAAACGAGTAACGCCATAATACGGTTCAACGTAAATATCTATAAAATTATAATCTACTATGATCTGGCCATAATAAACAAACGGTTTCTTTGTTCAACAATAAAATTGGGGTACTGAATATCATTTCTAACGAATTATGTTCTATTTTTTAACCATTAGAAATAAAATTAATTCTCGGCATATTATTATATTCAAATTTCTAATTAAGCATTTATCATTTATTTTCTTATTATATTATTATAATTAAAATATTGACAAAATCAATACTAATATTTGTCATGAACATAAATAGACATAAATAGTTTTTATTTATTTTCCTTTTTGTATCTTGTTGTAGGTTGAAAATTAAACATTTGTTTGTATTTATTAATAATATAAACTATGAATAACAAATTGTAAAATCAAACTAAAAAAGGAAATTACTGAATCAGAATAAAAATCCAATTAATTTACAATAATATAATCGTTTAAAAATTAATTACTTTTATTTATTTATTTCTGTATTAAATTGCTTAATAAATATTATATATTTTAATCATTGATGAATACAACTGAAAACACTATGTATTTTTCAGGAAAAAGTGGAAATCATTGGAACTTAAATATCTTAATAATATTTCAACTATATTTAACAGTCATTTAAATCTTGCTATAGAACTTTGTTTATTTTGTATATAAAATAAATAAGTAAAAACATTAATGTTAAGAAAAAAAAAACAGTATAATTTACAAAAATGCTTATCACAACAATCAACCATAATATTCTGAATAGCAATATATATGAGTTTGATTAATATAAAATTTTTATATTAGTGATATAAATCAGTAGCTCAAGTAAAAATGTGTATTTTAAAATTAAATAACTGATTTGACAACAAAAACCTTATTTAAAGAGTATATTTTTATGAACATTTTAATGTGTCAACTTCCTAATTTAATTGAGATGTCGATTTTTACTGTCGAATTTATTAGAAAAATCATATTTCCAACGTCATTATTTATAATTATTTAATCTATAATATTATAAAATATAAAATTCATATTATGAATTATTATAAATGATAAGTGAATTATTTTACAGACAAAGATATTTAAATATTAAACTGTTACAAATAATGACATTAGAAATCGAATTTCTCTAATAAACGAAAACAATTCTTAAAAATTGACGTCTTGATTACGTCAAGATTAGGTGGTCGACACATCAAAAATCTTACACAAATATATTCTTTAATATAGCTATCATCAACTTTTATACCATTTAATAATATGAAGTTATTTTTAAATTTTTTATGAGACATATTTTTTAAAAAAAAGTAATATCATAGGCTTTTATTTAACTATAATAATTTTTTAAAAAACCAGCATTCATAAATTGTAATTTTTTATGGAGATATTTCAATTATTAAATAGATCACATTGGAACACTCTGTAAATTTGTTTTAAGGGTATCGATTTTTACACACGAAATAATGTGTACACAAATGACAAATATAAAGCGACGAAAACAATATATTTTTGTTTTTTTCATTATTTTCATATTTCTTTCATCATTATTTTGGTTCTCACGGTTATTCGCACATGTATATTAACATATTTTTTCCCCACTGATATCATTGAAATGTACTCGTGAATTTCGAGTAAATGCAACACACAGCCAGCAGACCTATTGTCCCTTTAAATCTATCGCGACCTTGTTAATTGTTTATACTTAGTCACTATAACATCTTACGCAAAATCGGAGCAAGAAAATAGCCATCATTAACAACAGACCTCTGCTATAAGTTATCCGCTCAATTGGCTAATCCGCTCAGTGTTGTCACATAGTTCTGCTCATACATACTGTTATTTATTTTAATTAGCCATACTGAAATGAAACTGAAACAAGAGAATTACAAATTGCTATTGTCACATGTATTAATGCCATTATATATTTGGTATTTATTATTATTTGATTATTGCCTGTATATTGTAATTTAAAAATATATAGGTACACTATCAGACTATATCAAAATAATTCCATGACGTATTTAACAAAGAATGTTCAAAAATATAATATATTTATCATAATTGACTACACGTACATGTTTTATCAATATTCGAATTATAGCATTTAAAATATACTCTGTCATTTATATGACATAGAGATTTATTTGCTGAAATTTTTAATTCTGTACATTTTATATAATATTTCAAAATTCATAGGTAGTTATAATTTACGTACATTATAGTCTAGTATTATTTTAACTGGTATATAACTTTGAAATCTAGATAAAACTAAAAAAATGCATGATGTTAAATAATATATAATTAGTATTTTAGTTTTAAAATGTATTAAAATAATACTATGCATAAAATTATATAATCAAAATAATATTACCACATTATATTTATTATTCCTAAATATTAATAAATCGGTGTATTATTTAGGCAATATTTATACTTTTTTTTTTATTGAAGCTTTCGAGTTTTACTAAACTAATTTATTATTTATTAAAAAAAAATGTAAATGAAGAGTCGGTCAATTTATACATACACAGGTCATTATTACATTGTATACCTAACCTTTTTGACGTTTCCTAAAAACGAGTAGATTCATGTGTTTTATTTTTTAGATATAATATTGAATGATATCAGTATAACATTATCAAGTTTTATACATTTAAATTGTAAGATAATTAAAAATATAATCTCAATATTATGCATACTTATATTTCTTTTTCTTTTGCTAGGAAGATATAGTTTCTATTAAAACATAAATGTTTAATATTTAATCATAATGCAATATAATTTCCAAAAATTAATTAATTAATTTATATTGCTTTAAACCTTAAAACAAAGATGTTAGAAGTTAAATTTATTGAATTTTAAAGTAATTGTTTTTCATTAGAATGACGATTTTTACCTGGCATTTAAATCGTATACTTAATATATACAAATGTTCTTACTATATTTCTTTAAAACTTATACGAGTAGGTTTGCTCGAGTTTTTAATTATACATAATTTTCAAATCTTACACAATATATTATTATAATCTTAATACACAGAAAACTTATTATTAAGAAACTCAATTAAGGCACTACTTATACCTATCAAAAAGAAAAAAAATATAAAGACGGAAGAGTTACAAAACTGTATTACGTTGGTATAAAAGTATAGACTACCACTGAAGTTTTTAATTATATTTTTCTGATATTTACATTCTAACAATTTTTTATTATCGATGATTAGTTTAACTGAAAACTAAATATTAACTTAAATATATTAAGCTCAGTTGTATGTTTTATAAGTCCAAATTTATTTCTATATAGTAAGAGTTTATATTCACATTCTTGTACAAATCACAATCATAATGAATATAAATTATTTCTATCCTTGAATTTATTTATTTTACTTAATATTACATAAATAGGTTGTAAAATATTTTTTAATAAATACTTAAAAAATAATAAATGACTACCGCATAAACGACTTTTTTCGTGAAAAATGAAATATACTATCATAATTTATTATTTGTATGTGCGATGGGATATAACTTACATTTAACTTCCTATTTTATAGACTATAAATTGTAATCATTTATACTGAATTTATATATTATATTATGTATAAAAATAATATTATTCGTACTTTAGAATCATTCAAAATAACATTCGAATTGTTAATAATTATAAATATATAATTTAACTAAATGCATATGTGCTATTTTTGATAATCTTGTTTTAATGCTTTTTGTTTTTGTTATTAATATTTTTGTATAAAATATAAACTACATATTGTACTTTTTGTCGAATTATGGATTTGAGTAAATAAATAAATATACAATTTATAATATCATATGTATAATATTATTAATCTATAGTTTAAGTATTTTACGTTAATTATTATTTAATATCTGATAAATATTATCAATAGCTTCGATTTTTTTTTTTTTTTTTTTTGAAGGACAAAGAAAAATTAGTTAAAGTATCATAAAAAAACGAGATAGTTACATACAACATTCATTAAAGAAAAAATTGACAACAGAGGGAAACGTAATTAGCGATAGGTCCAACAAAAATATTTTACCGTTTAGAAAAATAATGAGAGGTCGGTCACTAATGACCTTACGTTTTAAGCCTCTGAACACTACCGTATTTTGATTAATGACATTATCTGGATAAAAACGGTGATTTTGCATGGAAATATCTATAAATTTATACACCAGGGATTTCGCAGTATATTTTTAATTATTTTTATTTTTTATCTAGTTGAAAGGTTATTGGATTTGGGTCACTAAGGGGAAGATATTAATTAAGTTAGATTTCGATCATGTTAAAAATGTGAATTATTTTTAAATTTAAATATCATATGCGAAAGATTCATTAAAATACACATCAATATAATATTTTAAACCTCATGACAAATATAAGCACATAAATCATTACAGGTATATTAAATCGTTTTTTTTTTTCGGTCTATAGTTTTATGAAGAATCATACAAAAACAAATGTAAAGAAAACATTTTAAATCTATACATATCGTCTTCACAGTCCACTTAGTGGATTCTTATTTTTATGAATTGGAAAGATCGTGTAAATGACGACTTTTACAATATAATATGGACATTTTTTTTATCTTTTCACGAAATGGATAAATCATATTGTGAAATATGATTGTTTTTGATATATTATTATTAAACGTTAATACATTCATAATTAATACATTGAATGAATATACTTAGAATTATTTTTAATAATATGTTGTTCTTGTATTAAAACAAAGTAACGAGTTATATATTGCTGTATTGAAAAATTACATCGTAACCTATAACTTCGCTCTTAACTATGCACAATATTTTTACTGAGCTTATCAATACCTCCTTGAATTTTTCAATTTTTTAGGAGTCCCTAGGACACCCATCATATATTCCACCTAAAGGGATTATTCTAATATGCAGTTCACTAATATCAATCATTGTCAATTTGTAAAAGTAGATTATGAATATTTCATATTTTAAGAAAAAGAAACGGCATTATAATATTTCAATAATCGAAAAAACCGAAAAAACCGAAATTGGTCTGTTTCATAAAAATATAAAAAAACATAGTGTAAAAAACAGTCACTTTCACGATATAGATAAATTACATAAAATTGAAATCTACTATATGAAAAGATTGATTTAACTAAGTGGATGCGACATATTATACACGACGTGTAATTGTCATTAATATCGTGAAAATTACATAAATATTATAATATGTGGTTTTGTATTAAAAATAAATATATAATATATATTTGTACTTACATTGAATTTCTTATAGTTTATGAATAAATATTAACTAATCTGAATATTTGTATGAACTTACCTGAAAGAAAATAAAAATAAAAAATAAATATTCATGTTATAAAATATATAATAAATGATTAAATACAAATATTATCATAAATATTGATAATATGCATTTTATAATATTCAGTTAGGTAAGTAGTCGTAGGTTCGGTTGTATGAAGATTTTTTTTCAAAAAAACTTATTTATTTCTACATCAATATAATAATATACTTAACAAATATAACAGACGAATCTCTTTTTTAAATTTACATAAATGTAAGAAATAATTTCTTAAAATGTATTATATGCTCATAATTACAAAAATTACAAATTGTTTATCAATAATATTATTATTTATTATAATTAATTGAAATTTAATTATGTTATTTCAACAGATTTAATAGAATTAATAATAACAAAATGACATTATAATTAATTATGAAATACGCAAAATAATATACAAATGTATAATTAAAATAGAGTTCTGAAAACTTTCTAGTGATCAATAATGTAGAAACTGTATTAAATTATGAATTTGTGAATTTGTAAATAATTTGACATCCAATAAAAGGAGTACGAAAGTCAACTCTACGAATATGATTGAACGTAAATTTAATATACAAGTGAATTGCAAATTATCGATGTAAAAAAATATTTTTTCCAAAATAAATATATGAAAGCTAAAAATAATGTAGTCATAAATAATTGTTAGTTATGGGATCCACTATATATCGAAAATGTTTAATAAACAAACAGAATATATAAATAAATATACAAAAAGAGTTTTTAGTTTTCTTATTCAATATAATATTATAATAAAAACTATTGTTAAATAATCATGGTAGTATAATGTATTTTTATTTTAGTGTACAAAATCATCTACATGTTATTTTATCTTCAAATAAAGTTACTTGTACATATTTAAAATAATAAAGAAACTCGAAAGGTGCATACCCAAAACTGGGTTGGAAGTGAATATTACTTATAGATCGCTTGTGAATTACTCCCAGTTGACGTTGATAATGAATAATTATTACAATATTTCAATTGCACTACTATGAACCATACTACCGGTCATAGGTCAAAACCCGGACTGAACTCTCCCCTCGATTCCCGATATATTATAATGATATCCTATAATTGACCACTCAATATCATAGTTTAAGTATAATGTCACTTTACACGTATAACACTTTTTACAAGTATAATGTATTTTTACAAATAATATT
The DNA here is from genome assembly GCA_013282895.1 of Eriosoma lanigerum. Lineage (NCBI taxonomy): Eukaryota > Metazoa > Arthropoda > Insecta > Hemiptera > Aphididae > Eriosoma > Eriosoma lanigerum. The sequence goes on from CM023357.1 coordinate 61,684,787, forward strand.
GGAAAAATATTCGAATTGTTTACATTTGTACAGTATAGGTTATGGATTGGCGAATCGAATAAATTAACACATATGCATATAGACCGATAAATCAAACCATTACGGAAGTGTCGCCAGTTTCAGAGATTTATTAATGAGTCTATTATTGAAGAATGAACAGTACCCATGTCCAAGGGTGCTCATAAATAAAAATTCAAGGGAGACAAAAAATGTTTTTTTTTTTTCAATTTCACTGTAATCTCTGTAATATTTTAACGCATTATATTATCACTCTAAATGTTAATAGATACTATCAATGTAATTACAAAACGGCATTATGGTTAATTTTTAAACACATATCCACATCAAATATATGGGTGGGAGGGAGAGTTCTGCCTCTCCTGCAACTGCATGTGGGCGCCTATACCCATGTCCCATACCGCATTCATATTTTACAGCGAACGATGAGATGCGTGATCGAAAGATTGATTTTACACTGACCGGTTAACATATTATATTTTTTTAATATTATACTGACATGGTTACGTATCATTATCATTACACCAATGCATACGACACGAGGTGGTATAAACATGTAATGTAAGAGCGACGGGTTGCACCCGCTATTGATTTTCTTCGAAAGCCAGGTACCGGTCATAGGAGGCAGACTTGCGTTGGCGAACGAAACGAAACGGTGTTTTACGGGCGTAGATAAAACGACGGCGGTGAAACGCGAAACGATCTGAAAAACGGTACTTTTCTCGCACGCGGAAAAGGTTATAGTGGGTACGTTATGATAACAATAGGAACATTGTATATAGAAATACTATGCGTATGGAGTGAAATTCGGGTTGCGTTTTAATTGTCTCCTAAACGCCGACGGTCCAAGTGGGAAGATGTCGTTAGAGAGTGAAAACTGCTAATCAGGCGATGGCCGAATGGTATTTCTGCAAAAGAACTAATGTCGGACGTGGAAATGATATTAATTGAACGAATAAAAAAAAAAACTTCGAAAAATTGTAAACTAAATTGATTTATAATTTAAATGTTATATCAATTCAGTTAAGCTTAAGTCATTAAATTATTGACATAGTATTGGGTAGATTATTTTCAATTAACACATTTGTATGATGAATTTTTCATTGGAGGTATCATAATAAAATATAAACTATACCTACTAGTTAAAAATGATTTAACATTCTTGACGCCTTTTTTTTTAGCTTAAAATATTCGTTTAGTATCGTAAACAATATTCATAAAACTTATTTATATATTATAATATATGGAATTCAATTTAAATTATCTCGTTATTCCATTATTTACCAAGTTAAAGTAAACAAATGGATAAAATTAAATTTAAATTCATAATAGTTAAAATTGTAAAATGAATTTAACTTTAATGTTTTAACTCGTTAATATATTTTAACATTGGACAGAAAAGACATTACGTATTATTCGTTTCTCTATATTCGTTTTTTTTAAAAATAACAAAATATAAATAATGTTATAAAAAACCATTCTTTTTTTTTATAACGCTCGCGTAGTATTGAATTACAATTTGGAAATTTTAGTATAGTGGCACTAGGTACCTACCTCGCTGGAAATACGCGTACAAAAGAAACGCATGTTATTCGCAGAATAGAGTATAAAATCCGATATCGGATGAGTCTTTTCTCCACGCGATACTACGTATAGTATATTTAAATGTATTGTCATCTGTCAAATAATCACAAAAAGTGGAAAAAAACGACTGTGTAAAAAAAAAACAACTACCTATACTCGTGTTATAAATATTACGTCGTTGTACGACATTTTTTCATAGAATTCTCACAACATGTTTACCAATATATCCTATCTCTCAGAATTTGAAAACAAATATAAATATTAATATCATTATTGTAAAATTATTTACTAACTATATTCAAATCATTTTTACGTATTTTATATATACTCAACAATCGTATATTTAAGTGATTATTTTTTTTTTTTTAAACTGCAAAATACTTAAATATTAAAAAAGATATTAACTTTTTACACTCAACTTTGTATTTCAACAAATAAATTGATATATTCGAAAATCTTATATTTTGTATTATCAATAATGTATGGCCAGGTGTTCGACTAGAATATTATGTCGAATTGACGTCGAGCTCAAAAAATATAATGTTACTACCGGAAAGGGAAGGAATAGGATAAAAGATAATAAGTGGACTGTATACAATTAGAATGAAAAATATATTATTAAAAATAATCTTATGTGATAAAAACTATATTAATATGACGGGGGGGAGGGGGGATTTTAAAGTTATTTGAGCATATAAACTTATTATTATAGTACATTATTACATACTTAATACAATAAAACATAAAAAAATGTCTTGCCCGGACTGGAACACTCCTTTTGTAGTCGATCGTCGATGGCTATAGGATCCAGTAGTATGAATGACAAACACGCGGAGCGCGTCGGTCGGAAGGCAATGTAACACGTTTATAAGAAATACGGAACGAACGGGAGACTCGTAACCGGCTTAGTATAGAATTATACGCGACAGACCGACGGCAAAAAAAAACACTCACCATGGGCGTGTAAATTGCTGCTATGAGCAATTTTATTAATGCCGGCTGCTTCGAGCACGGTTGCGGTGAAGAGATTGTCCGAAGCTACCGTGCACAGTCAAGGACGTTGTAAACAAAAAAAACAGGGTCCGGGCGGCGCGCTTTATCTGCATCGAACAAATAATTTACAATAATAATAATAATAATAGTATATTAGTTATTGTTATGAAACTGTATTATACAATGTTATTCTGTAAAAATATATCATAACTAAATCACCATATTTAATTTTAATTTAGTTGTCTGAATCGATAAAACAATAATTTTTGCACTAAAATGTATTATAAAAACACTAAATCAATACTATAATCAATCATTACTCTATAGTAAACGTTTAGATTTATAAATCAACAGTAGCTGTGTCAATTAATCTCGAGCACCTCGACCTAACCTAACTCGCAAGATCTCCATTAAAAACGAGATGTTGAAAACGCTGCAGGCGAGTTTTCTGACAATGTTACTAGTGCTGTTTGGTAGTTTGGCTTTTTTATATAACAAAACAGGTTTTTTGACCGGTCATGCATCTAAATAGGTTTTAATTGAATTCGGTCATATCGGATAATAAAATGAACGGAGATTGACAAATAGTATTTATTAAAACGTATTTTAAAAAAAAAAATTCTTAAATCTTTTCAAATAGCATATGAATTATATATTGTTATGGATTATAAATACCTATATGAAAAGGATTAATGATTTTTAGAAAAACTAAATTCTTCTGAAAATTAACTTACTATTTTTATAGCTATATTTTCTTTCTTTACAGTAGGCGTATATTATAGTTACTAAAATGCTGATGGTTTTTGCTCGTTACGGAAACTTTTCCAAATTTATAGTTTACATATTATTGTAGATACTACGCCGAACGCGTCTCCACAGCGTACAGGGTGATCAGAATTTAAAGTCACAACATTGACAGAGATAACAATAAAGCCGTATCAACGTTTTCCCGCCATTTTTGATACCTGCGTGAAATTCTAAGCACACACTTTATAATAACAGATATAACACATATTATTATTATTATTATTATTATAACGTCGCGAAAGTGACAACTCTGACGAGAGTGCGGCGATGAATTATGGTCTCCGTCGTCGTGGCGGTATAATATTTTAAATTACATTTTTTTTTTCTTTACGGCACGTTATTTTTTGCTCGTTTAAATTTATTTATTTTTCATTTTTTTTAATTACGCACTTGGAATTCACCACCTGACGCGTCTCTTGGAATAGTCTTTCACTATAATAAAATAAACGAAAATCCTCATCCTATGGCCATGACATTATGTATTTTATGTATAATATTATCAATTAGCTTTGGCTATAACTCTACGGGGCGTCATTAATTTCCACCTCTTCGACTGGCATGAAAAATTTAACTTTCGGTTCAGGTGTAACGAAAAGTATTTACTGCCAACTTTTTTTTTTAAATATTAAAATCGCACAAAATTACTATAATGACTTTTAAACAAAAAAAATTATAAATTAAATTTCTACATAATATATTATATGTCTTTTTTAAATACCTACTGAATTTGTAACGTCGAAATGAATAAACAAACGATTGTAATTTGCACTAATATAACCTTTAATTCATTATTACTAATTTTATACACCGTTGTACCGTTATTTATTAGTGTAAAAATAGAACGTTTATCACATATCATCATTTATCGTTTGAAATCGATATTATAAGGTTTATTAAAACGTATTAATATGATAAGTATAACAAAAATGATATTACAATTCACGAAAATTACAAAATTTTAATATCTAAACGCAAATTACGTTTTAGGTAAAACGAAGTGGCGAACTGGCGATGTAGAATAAAGCAATTTCAAAAACGTTCAGAGCTAACAATAATATAGGAAGCCGAAACAAATTTAAATCATAATCATAAAGTATATAATTATGTAAAACTGATGAAAGATTATGTACGCTATTAGAAAACCAAATGCAACCGATGAAATCTGTGAAAGCCCGGCAAAAATTATCTTTTCCATTGGATCATCATTTCTCAACATATTTAATGTTCCAACTCTCAAAATAAATAAAAGATTTAATGAGTCACAAAAAAACCGTTGAGCGTAATTGTCTGTTTTACGAGTTAAAATAATTCATAATAATTTATTATCTTTAACTATTATCAACGAAACTAATAACTAACATAAAAAAAAACATTTAATAATGTGTTTTTATAAATATCACGTGTAGCGATTTGAATTTTTCGCATAGGTATAAAATGTAAATAAAATGTTTTTTTTTTTCCGTTCATATAAACGTTTATTTATTTTTTACCGAAATGCGATCTCCGGGTTTGGCATTTTTTACATTGGATATAATGCTAAACGGCTATCATAGAAATAATATTATGTAGGAAAAATAATTTACTACCCACGTAGAAATTTTACCCTAATATGTAATCGGGCGCAGCTTACAATTTTTTCCTTTCGTTGGACGCAATAATATTTACGTATGACAGAATATTAACTTGCTTATTTAGAAAAAAAAAATCACTGTCTCTATCCAAACAATCCTAATTTAAAACTTGTATTTTTTTTTATTTTTTTATTTTTCGATTTTTCGATTTTTTAATAATTATACGTATTTAAAGATAAATATATATTATATTGTTTTCTTGAAGAAAATACGAGTACACAGAAATTTACCATAACGCATAATATATCGAAATCCAGTGCTAGACTTGTTTTAGGACTACGTGGGAGGAGGCGACATTATTACTATTATTACTATTATGATTGTGATTATTATTATTGTTGTTGTTATTATGTGGACTGCCGCGTCGCCGTTTTACTTTCGTTTTATTGCTTTTTGTCGTTTGGTGTGCACAGAAGCAATCAAAAGTCTCGGTTCGTCCCTTCGGCCCGCCGCCGTGCCACAGGCCTTTGTTAAGGACCCCGTTAAATTACTTGAGTAAACTGTTAGGCGCCTCCTATGCGAATCGTGTACACACACTGTACAGAGCGATCGGAACGTCGCAAACTATAAAAACGTTGCGTTATTTTTAATTTTATCTCAAACGTTATATTCATCTTACAGCGATATTCCGATCGCGCTGTATGCAGTGCGTGATATATAAACAAACCGCCGTCGCTGCGTTACCATAACCGTATATATATTTATACATGTATACTCTGTCGGAGAGAAAAATAATAATAATACCATGGTATAATATAATATAAGGTTATCCTTGGACGTGGGTCGGGAATTCACCATCTTTTCTCTGCCCTCGATTCCGACCGTCCCTGCCGGCGACTTGTCAAAAAATATCCAACCTTGCCGCACGCACGCACTCCAACGGTCATCGCTCGTTACATGAAAAATACGAATCCCCAATGCCCATTGCGTTGTCTTTTAATGAAAACGTAAAAAAATATCCACACCGCGTTCATATTCGCCAGTTCGCCAAAAGATAATAATATATAGAATTCGTCCCAAACGACGAAAACAATATTATTATAATTATTGTCATTTATGATAATTAAAGATACTGTCAGACAGTGGTGTAATTATGGGTGGAGAGGGAATTGAACGGGTTTAAACTACTCACCATAAGAAAAAAAAATGCTATTAATAATATTATTTTGTCACCTGTTTTAGATTTTATATTATAATATATCAGACCATGTTAAATTTAATTTTTTTGTAATTAATTTTTTTATATTATAAAACGGAGAGGGGAAGAATTCAACTTTATGAAAGTTTCAAAAAAAAAATTCCTCCTCCCCATTTGTATAAACTACTAAATGCGCCTCTTTTGTCAGTGTAATGAAATCGGTCGGAATTTCAACAATTTAAACAGTATTGTAAAATATCATATTAATATTATATTATTTTGAACACATGCACATGAAAATTATATCGCTATAAGTTTCTCTGTATCAGGTTAGACGACCCATATTTTGTTTTTCATTTCTTTTACATGAAACCATGACATCTTATCGGGGGACGAAAAAAAATATTATTTTGATTGAGTGGATGGATTTACCGATGGTTAAAGGCAAATAGAACACATGTATGTAGTACAAATAATGAATAATTTTTGATGCGCCATGCCGTTGGTAAAATTATTTCCAGAAAAATAGCATAAAGTTATTTTATATTTTATTACGTTAACATAATATAAATCTTACGTAGTTGTTCAGATGCATTTTTAAAATTGAATTTGAGTTATTTTTAGATATTTATTTTAATTATCCGGAAGACTCACAGGTTAATGTAAGTGCGCATTAGAATATAATTACTATTTTATATACTTACAATTATTTATAAATAATGCAGGGTTACGAAAAAAAAAAAAAAATGAATTATCAATATTTTCAAAAAGTGATAATAATATCGTTTTATTTTTTCTCCTATTTAAACGCGTATCAAAGCTTAGTATTGACTGAATAAAACGCATTAGACGAATTTAATATGCATTGCAGGACATAGGTATCACATAATATTAGAATAATAGAACGATGGGTTTTTAAAATTTACACATATTTTTATACGTCTATTCTTTCTTACTTTAAAAAATATGCTTATATGGACACATTTTTTTTTAGTTGATGGATCGATAAAATTAGCCTCATGAATACTATATAGAATTTTTGCTCAATGAATCGTAGCAAATATTATGCACGTACGTTATAACGGAGAAAATGTTCGAAATCCTTGTTGGCGACATAACACAAACTTTTCAATTAAGTTTATTCTGAAGTTGGTTTCTCTTATGTAACATTTTTTTTCGGTTTTATGGTTTCTTTTTTCAAGTTTTAATATTATTTTTAACTTCGACCATAATAAATAGACATAAACGTAATTCTTTCATTTAGTCAAATTACTTTTACTAAGTTAAAAATCGTACGCTTTTATCATTAAAAATAATATCAGAAGTATAAAAATAAGTTCAAAAGGATTATAATTTTACTCATTTATACGTTTCATGAGAAAATTAATTTTCTTTTAACATACAATTAAACAAGAAATAATGAATCATCCATACGAAAAATTATAAAGACTAAATACATAGGTATAATGTCTATATCATAAATATTACATCTGCACAATATAATAATATTATAGTGTCATATAATTTCCATAAAATTTATTTTAAATGTTCATATTATTATAGGTATTTTATACTCATAAATTCTACGAAATCGTCTTCAAAAACCATTGATTTGGAACTTTAAAATATTATATTAAAAAAACAAAGTATAAGTTTACAATTTTTAATTTTACTCGACTGAAAAAAAAAGTTAACTTTAATCACGATGATATCAGTATATCTTAAGTATATGATGCCGTACGTTAATTTGAGTTATTAAAATATATATTATAAAAAAATTTAGTATTTCCAGTAAAATTTTAACACAATTTAAACGAAAGTTAATTATTTTACTGTGATTTCTAATAAATCTATTAATACTTATATAAAAACAAAATTAATGAAATTCACATTCAATATTGTTATTAAGTATTTAAATAAAAATGTTCATAAAGTTTATACGTGTTATGAAATACGGCTTATAGTTTAATAATTCCTTAATATTTTTATAACCATCTTAAATATATATTAAATTAAATTCGGAATATTTGTTTTATTATTATCATTATTTCACATATAGGAAAATAAAATAACTACATATATTATTTTTATGAACATTTCCATCGTATTTTTTTCTTTAGTTTCATTTTTACGTTATATTAAAATTTTATTATGTTTGAATTTTATTCCTAAATGATTAGCATATTTCGTTTAAAAAAATAAAAACTTATAAAATATTCAGATTGGTGTTATTACCAAGGTGACATAATATTAAACGCTTTAAAATATAATAATAATAATATGGAAGTATAAACGTATAACACGGCGTTCTGTTTATGCAATATTGCTACATATATGTCATAAGTCTGACAGCTCAACGTTTTTAATATTATTTTAAAAGGTTTTCATAAACAAATCAGTATCGTCAGTTTGACATAATACACGGTAGAAATAATTTTACCTAGACTCTCGACGTTTTTACATTGTTATATTATCTTTTAAATGAAATCAGATAATAACTTACACTTTGCTTTAAATAAAAAATAATTATTTATATATTATTAAACTACGATGTGTAAGTACGTAGAAATAACGGCGAAATCGGCTCAGATACATACATGGTGTCTGGTTTCAATCCAAAGTTATTATTCATTTATTGATTGTAATCGAAAACTTTATTTTGTCAAAAGTGTATAAAACAGACATTTTAATCAAATATATTTGAACGCAATTTTGATTTTAAATATTATATACCGAGATCAAACAAATAGTATAGTCACTAACATCGTCGACACGGGGTTTCTCGTACAAGTGAGTTTATTTTAAAAATTGCCCGACCGATCAGAAAAAAATATATTGTTAGAAAAAATTTAGAAATCCATAAAGTAAAATATTACGATTATATTTGTTTGAATTGGACTATATATAACATCGAATATAGGCAAAGTAATTTTTGCCTGACCCACGTCCAAATATTTGCTATTACATTGCGTCTGACAAGTTCTGACCTATATAATAATAATAATAATAATAATAATAACAATAGTATACTCGTTTTTAATAAACCGAAACGCGCTGAACGCTATTTACATTTTACATATATAAACGTACGGAATTCCGTTTTGTACCCGGTCGGAATACCGGTATTATTTTTCGATAATATATAAATTTTTGTAGATTCACTATAGAAAAATGAAAAAAAAAATGGCGATAAAATAAAACGATATGATCAGAATTCAATTTAATAACAAAAAGAAAAGAAAATGATAATAATAATAATTCAAGGTTTCCGATATTTGATCGTCAATTTTCGATTTCCGAAAAACGTGTTTGTCTGTACGCTGCGAAAAACTCCTGAGATTTCATATCCTTATCAGGCTTGCGCGTGGACTTATTTTTCGTTCAAATTTATGTTAATTTCTTATTGATTATTATTTATTTCTATAATATATATATATATATATATATATAACTAAATATATATTACTTTATATAGAATTAATATTTGAATATTTTATTTTGACAGAATCACTAACTCACTCAAACCACGAACTAATGTATATTTATGTACGTCATCATCGTTTATTGTAATTATCTCTACCTATTAAAGTAAATTTTATTAATTGATATAGTTCAGGAACTTACTTTTAATATATATGAACTTTTTTTGTACATTATCAAGAACCAATATCCCATAAAATAATGGATGCATAGGAGATTTTGGTTTCAAGCTAAATAGTTCTCTTACTTCAAAGCCTCAAATGGGGTTGATTTTTTGTAAAACGCTAAAAATTGGTTTCGTCGAGAGGCTATATAAACACATTAAGTCTCATATTTCGGTAAATGTACTTTATTGTGCTTCGGTACGTCTAATTTTGGAATATGGTTGTGTTATCTGAGATCTTCTTTTGTTGATTCACTCCTAATTGAACGGATACTACATTGGTTCCTTAAATTTACTGGATTTACCTTAACTATTAAAAATTTTCCTCTTGATTATGCTCAGGTATCTCTAAAGCTTAGACTGAAATCTTTGACATTTACTATACCTAAAATTTTGTGATAGTTCACTATCTGGTAAAATAGACTCTTCTATTCTTCTTCCATTAATGAATTTTAAAGTTTCTACTAGATTTTGTGTATCCTTCTATGCTTCAATGACTTTCTTTAATAATAAATGAACCGATAAATCGCTTAATGACCACCAATTATATGTTGTATAGTATATTTGTAATTTGTTGATATAAATACATATATTATGTGAAAATTCTATAAATGTGATTAAATAAGGTATACCCTGTTAACTTATATAATAAAATATAATATATAATATTAAATAATTATTATATTTTTTAATATTACATGAAAAAATGTTATACGTTCTTTACTTGTTTTGATCAAAGTGTACATTAATTTCTAATTGATATTTGGACATGTTTATGCGTTTACGAGTACCTATTATTACGAATAGGTAAGACATAAGGTCCGACTCCGTGTCATGTATCTCTGTAGATTCTTGTCTTTCAATTATTCAAGGAATTATTAAGTGTTGCTAATATAATACAATACAAATATGAATAACTAACAGTTAGTAATATACATTTTATTTGTTTATATTGTATTCAATCAGGCTAAATTATACATATAATTAATTAGTTATTATGATTAATCTTTTTAATAAAACAAATCCCGAGTTATTTTATGGCCAATGTGAAATCAGCCCGTAAACACTCGGAATTAATTTTATCAATATTTTTAATTATATACTTTATAAATGTTAACTATAAGAAAATGTATATTTTAAATTTTAATTCTAGTAGATTGTCTAGCGTGAATCAAACACACCTAGTCATCGAAATGACGACGGTCTGAGAACGAGTTATTGATGGAAACGCCAGCACATGACTAATGACAGAAAGAGAAACCGGTATATGTGTGTAAGTATAATGATTCGGAGCGAAGATTATGAAAGGGAGTTTTAATTGATTAAACTGCAGCGGCTGTCTCATTTTCACGAGTCATTAAACAGGTATTTTCTCCGTGATGACGACGACAACCGCGACATCCCAAAGACTACTACTACTACCCCTTCAACCCCCTCATCGTATAGCATTAGTCATTCGGTCACTAATACGCGCCGTACCCGAAATATTGTGTTCTTCGGTCGAACAATTGACGATCATATTCATAATATATTCATTCGGCCGAACAATGACAACGGTTACGAGATTTACCGAGACCGCAACACCAACGTGGTATACAGAGTGATAAAAAACGCGGTGTCTATTACATACAATTTCGACGATATAACGATATTGTGTTCATGCACAATCGTGATCGCTCTGTATATGTTATACCGGTGTCGAGATACCTGCGGTTAAGATATATATTTTAATATTGTATAAATTATAATAAACATTTTCCGCGGGCATATGTAATATATTATATAAACCGTAAAATCCGCTGGCCGAGAATAATAATATTAACAACTGTGCGATGAAACTTACGATATTATTGTATTGTGTCACAGTATCGTCGTTACTGCGTAATACTGCAGACAACCACAACCAGGGTATATGCACAATTGTACTACCGGAATAGAAAATTAATTCACTTAAAACAATAGACGAAACCCAAGTTTTAGGTATAGGAAGATTATAATAGTAATAAACTAATAAAACCACATTATTCGTCAGTCAACGCGTCTGGTGGTCCATTTTCGGACAATCTCTGCAGAATTATAATCTACCCACCTTCACCACTCTTTTCTGACTACTTTATAAACTCTTTGAATCAAATTAATTTCATCAAATTTAGTATCAAATTATAAAGATAAAAATTAATATTTTAATAATAATTATACACTTTTTTGTAGATTTTGAAAGACACGTCACATGTATACCTTAAATACGAAATAAGTGTCATTCAATAATCTGTATAAATTTGTTAAAATTTTTCTCAATTTGTGCATTCAAATCTATATTAATTATAATAATGATAATAAAATCTTCAAATAATATATAATTTACGATTTATTAATATAAATTTTTTCAATCGTCGCGACGGTTAATTTTATTGTCATAAAATATTAATTAACCAAATCGAATTCGTGGAAATGGAATCGTTTGTATTTTCACAATTTTGATTAATTTATTATTTACTCTTTAAAATAGCCTCAGAGAAAAACGGTGCATTTATGATAAAATATAACATTCGACAACGCTATAACAGAATAAATTTCAATAATTTTGACCATTTCTAACCATACCTACACTTATTATTATAATTATTATTATTATTATTATTGTTATTGTTATCGTTATTATAATCATTATATAATTCCACCTTTGAAAAAGAACTTATTACTCCATGAGTATAACACTGTTGTGGTTACTGTGGTAAATTCACGAGTAACAAGCCGTAAACGACTAAATACATTAATAATGTTAATGTACAATAATACGCGATGGTCTGAGAGCATCATAAATAATTTGTATTTATCTGTACTGTATATTATAAAACAATATGAATACACAAGCGTATACACATTATTTACGTCATGGTATTTATTTCATATTCGTTATTTTATTGAATTGTATCGCGACGACGATTGAACAGCACGAAATATCAGAAATAATTTATTTTATAAATGTATACGCGTATTTGTCTGTAAAAGATAATAAAAAAATTTTTTTTTTGAGAATCATTCGTAAATAGAATACCTAATATTATAGTTTCGCTGTAATTTAATCAAAAAATGTCATCAAATCGTTAATCATAATAATATGTATATGTCTATAAAACAGCGGTTGGTAAACTTTCATCGAAAAGGTATCGTACATCTACATAGTTCTTAAAGATTTAAAATCTTATAGTCTTACCACACCCATTATATTTTTCTCATACTCGTTAAATTTATAAGGGTTATTCAAACCGGTCGATGTGTTTTTTACTTAAATCAATGGTTGAGATAAATAAAAAAAAATTATATAGATACCTATTATAATGGTATACAGATAAATAAAAATGGTCGTAATAGGCAAAATGTGTAGATCATAATATTTAATATTGAATTCCAAATATAATTTATAAAATTAACTTCAAAACGAAGGAAAATACATGCTTATTAATATGTTTTGCGACCCGCCGATAATTCGATGGCGATACGTTTTCTGATCAAGACTCGCATTTTAGAATCCTCTGATATCAGGCAAAGTCAAACGCGAAATAAACGTCGTTTCGTAAATTCATCGTTCAATATTGCGATAAATCGTTCAATGCATCATTTTTTTTATTATTATACGAACGCCTCTGCGAATGAACCGATGCGCTGCCGGCGGAAGCGGATACAGAGGCTATATTATGATATTCGTATATTATAGAGCATTGTAAATATCCAGAATATTTTCTTTAACGGTTTCCCGAGAATCGATAACATTATTTACTGTCGTAGCTCGTAAGTACGCATTATATGTGTGGTATAATATTTATAATATGTATAATATACCATATACCCGGTATCCAAATGTGCCAAAGACGACGCGAATATGATTTTTTTTTCCTGCATCAGACTGCACGTTATTATTACTGTTGTATCCGAAGTCATTTTAATTATTACTCGCAGGCGAATTTCACAATAATTTTGCTGTTTAAAATTCCTCGGTAGTTTTCGGCCTCCAGAGAAATCGTCCCAACATGGCATACTATTATATAATAATATATTTGTTTAATAATAGTACCGTTTCACGGTCGAATTCGATGGGCGCACAAAGCTTGTGGTTCAAAAGGGTCACGCTATACGTGTATAATAAAAGGACGTACGGGTTATTTTGAAAGCTGTAGTGTAAAACTAATTGATAATTAATTATTTATGTTAGGAATATGGTATTCGGTGTATATTTTAAATAATACTATCGCTAAGTATCGTGACAATTACAGTGTACATTAGCTACCATATTCAAATATGGAATATTCGATCAAACTATGTACTTACATTACACAATTTTCCGAAATGTAAACACTATCGATATTTTAAGAACAAATATTTCGATTTTAGTAAGAAAAATGTAATAATAATATATGACCTTAAATCGATCTAATCGTTCATGATCAATATAATTACTAACTTTTTATGACATGTTATAATATTAATCTACTGTGTTGTGTGTACATATAATATAGGTTCTAGATTTAATGCATCTCAGTTGTTTTAATTTAAATCAAATTGATTTGTTTTTAATTTGATAATGTTAATAATCATTGTTTATTAATAAACATTATAAGTAAATTAATATAATTGAACTATATTTATTTCAAAATATTAATCACATTTTTAACAAAACACTCAATCAAATTTCGGAATTCGAAAGTGAATATAAAATCCGAATCCCCAACACATTATCAAAATACTATTTATAACATACGCACAGAGATAAAAAGTAAGAACATTAGAAAATATTAGTATTTTCGTTTAAATCGTTTTATTTGATCCCCAAAACTTGTTTACGTGTCAGTTTTGAAATTTATAATAGATACCTATCTTGAAACGTATAGGTTAGGTTTTTATATATTTATATCAGTAAGGATTTAAGACCAAACAATATTTCTTATAACCTCATATTTGAGTTCTAAAAAATCACGTAGGTAAATAGTTCAATTTGAAAAAATAACTTTATTTCTAACCTGATAAGAAAATAATTACACTTTATAATATATACAAATAATTTATTTTAACATTTGAATTAATATTGTAAAATTAATAAATTATTTCTAATATATTATGCAATTAATAATAATAACTTGAATGAAAAATTATTGGTATATACTTTTTATAAATAAATATTTTTAAAATTTGAATTAATTTGAATAGTGTAACAATTTAATATTAAAAAAATGACTATCATATATGTCTTTGAATATAATACATTTAAATTAATTCTTATTTGTAACCTTCAAAATTAAAATTAAAATATTCATTTCATATTAGATTATTAAACAAAATTCTAATAAAAAAATATAAAATATACCTATTTCATTTTATTTCTGACAAAGAAAATTGTTGAATTAATTAAATTTAAAGTCATCAAATATTTATAAGCCACAAATAATTTTTATATACACAATAGTTAAATCAATAGTTTAGATTAGTCTAATATTACATACAACAATATGAAACAAAATTAAAATAAATAATTTAAAGTTCATCTGATTGCGTATGACGTAGGTATAAGTGTATAAGTGATATACAAATTTGAATTTATTACAACAGGATGTGGTTTAATATTACGATTGTAATCTTATTATATTTAATGTTTTTTTTTTTAAATTTGTTTACGAAAATTCTAACAATTTCCAATAAAATTATAAATTATAGTTTGTACAATATGTGTGATAAGGAATTCAATGCACTGTTGATAAAATTGATAATGTTGATTATGCAATGTTAGAAATGAGTTTGGCTCAAATTTCACTCTTATATAATTTTAATTCCATATTATTAACTTATAAAATCAATAAAGTCAGACCCTCATAAAGGTAGAACGGCAATACATACGCCTTATGTATAGCCATATAGGTAGTTTTTGATAAACCATGTTATCACGTGAAATGTGAAAACTGACGATAACGAAGACAAATTTGTGATTAAATAACTCTATCTAATAAAAAGTCTGTCTGTTCCTCAGAGTAATAATAATATAGAGACGTCACTACGTATATCAGTGAGTATTGAATATTGCAGCGATTTTTATCACACAAACACCGTTTCCGATAAACTGTACAGTTGATTGTGCTGTTTTTATAACAATAAATTCAATAATAATAATTGCTAATGTTAATATAATATGCTGTTTGTTTTCTATTTTTTTTTTTTTTTTATATAACCCTGAGATTTAAATTTTAATTATGTTTTCTTCTTTCGGATTTACAAATTACGAATTTTCGATTACTGCGGCTGAATTAGTATATGTTAAATTTTAATTATGAAGTTTTTTTACTATTGAGTATTGACTAAATATTTTTCTTTATTATAAATCACTTTAATTATAGATAATATTAAAATATAATAGCTGTATTTAATATAATTAAAATGCCAAGTTATTGTTTTTGTAGCAAATAGCCAAAGGAAAAAAAGAAAAAACCATGGTTAGGGTAAAAAATAAAATTTGTATAATGTTTTCGATACACTATGTGTGACTTAATTATAATACCATTAATAAAAAATTCTAAATTTTTGTAATTAGTTATAGGGCTATAAAAACTAGAAAGAATTATAAATTTATAAAAGGAGTTTTATGATATATTAATATTCAAGGGATTATAGGCAGATAATTATTATGATCGTAACGTTGAGGTTAGAAAACATCTAAATCCCAATGTTTCATGTCTATGAGACAAAAAGAGATAATCTACTTAAATTTATTAAGTATAATATTAAAGTTGATAACAATCCATATTTAATATTGTAGATTATAATGCAAACAGGGTTAGTTGATATTAATGGGTTATTTTACTACAAATATAAAATATAAAAAATTATAAACTACAAATTTTCTTCCCAAAAACTCAATGATTTTGTCGGCTTTATTTAAATGATCGTTTCATAAATTTAATATCAATTATTTTTATTTACTTTTGTTTTCATAATAATAGACGATATAAAATATTTATTTTTTCTATTATTAAATTTTAAATATTATTTATTGCAAATTGTATAGGTAGGTACGCCAAAGAAATAGTATGACCATAAACTACAAATGGCAATTAATTTTAATTTAACATGCACATAAAGCAATAAAAAATATATAAATATAATTTTACCTGTATGATATTTTTAGTTTGAATGCATTATAAAACAGATTATATTTTCTTACCACCTTTTTTTTTATATTTATTATATATATATATAATTAATCCTGTTTAAATATCATATATTTTAATTGAATCTTGTGATTTGTTTTTCTATCAGTTTGATCGAAACGTTTCCATCGAGCGACTACATAGCAATATTACAAAATGAAGAAAATGGCTAAAATTATTTTATAAAGGGAATATATTATTATTATTGGAATTTGTATTATGGTCCAGAAAGGGCAATAAATTTCAAAATGTGAACGACGAATCAATACTTTAACGATTTCTGGTCTCGCGAGTGTTATTTCTACGTTTTTTTTTTTTCCATATCTTCCTAAGTACTATACATTTAGTCGTTCCAAATACACACGGTACATTACATATGTCACATTTTACTTAATGTGTGTTTACTTTTATGTATTTATTTCCCCCCTCCCCCTCTCGAAATATAATAATAATAATAATAATTCGGATGCGTACGATAAAATTACGATATGCTTTCGGTGTTTTTGCGAACGAATCGCGTATAGTGGCAACAGTATACGCGCTAAAGAGCAACTCGAGATGATTTCACATGTAACGCAGTGGTGGATCTAGGATTTTCTCACGGGGAGGGGAGGGGGATATTAAATATGTTCGTAAATATTTATGTAGATATACATTATTAATATAGACATAAAATGATAAATTTATATTGCAAAAAACATCGTCGTTTTACCTACCAGGGGGGATATGACCCCCATTCTCCCCCCGTAGATCAACCAATGATATAACGTATAGTATATTATAAATACGGAATGCGTTTCTATACTCGAGTAAATTGATGCAATACTAGCTCGAATAAAATAATAATAATATTAACGGAATTCGAAAAATAAATCCCGCGACGATACAGCTGAAAATTACACGTGGACCGCCCGCAATAACTCATTGATCATGTTCCACGTCAAAACGCTCGCACGTACGTTATACATAAAATATAATATTATTATAACACACGACTGTCACGCAAACGTGGTATATACCGCACTTGTGTTACCAATACACGTTCATTCTGGATGGTCAACTCGTGTTATCGCCGGGGTTACCGTGATTCCTGTACATGTATAGTGTATAATATTATTATTATTATGGTCGTGGTGATCGAGTCGTTACGGTCGATTAGGCCCGACGCGTTTACTGAAAATATCGCGTTGGAAAACTTGTGTGCACGCGACTACGTGATAAATAATAATAATAATATCGTAGTGATACGAGTGTGAATTGTTCTTGTCATGTTCAGTCCATAATTATCAACGTTGACGAGAAGAGCCCACCACAAAAATCGCATCAAATAATTTACAAAATATACTAAAATAATAATATTACGCCATGTTAATACATTTAGATAGAGAGTATCGTCATTCGTTTATATTCGGAAAACGCGAGAAAAATGTTTTATTTCGTGAAAATTTCACCGATAATTAAGTTTACGTATTTCGATGATCGTCACCAGAAGACGACAAGTTTTTTACGTTTAAAATACGACCATACAGTACTGATACCAAACTAAAATAAAAGTAATAAGAAGCCACCAATGAAAAAAATGTCTGACTATATGTGATCCATGACGTTATTACAAATGAAGTCACGCCAACCGACGTGTTATTTTTCACAATCGAGCGAATATCCAATCGTTTTCATTCGGCACTCGCTCTTTGTTTGTGTACTCTATACCAAAAATTCAATTGAAAAACTTACAATTGGACGTTTCATTTTGCTATTATATTATTCGTTTTTGATTTTAATTGATGAAATAGAGATAAACAAATAAGTTGAAAAATTCTTTGTGAAAAAA
This sequence comes from Eriosoma lanigerum, assembly GCA_013282895.1. NCBI lineage: Eukaryota > Metazoa > Arthropoda > Insecta > Hemiptera > Aphididae > Eriosoma > Eriosoma lanigerum. The sequence continues at coordinate 61,703,625 of CM023357.1, forward strand.
GTAGTAATAATAATATCTAAACGAAACGTATAATTATAATTCAACATATTGTATTGCGTCGTTGAAACGGTATTATTATAATAATTATTAACAATATTGAATCAACACTACAATATCATTTTTTTCTGCTTAGTCTGCGAATCCTGTCAATTATATTATATTTCAAATTTTGCGGCGTATTGAAAATTTAATTAACGCTTTAAAATAACTCGTTTGGAAAAATATACGCGTTTCTACTGGTACCATAACCGTTTAAAGTGCCAAATATATTATAGCAGGTAGGCACGTGTAACAACTATGTGGATAAACAGTAATTTGTTGAAAAGGAGAAAAAGATGTATGTGCATGACGAAAATTTAACGAACGTGATGAGAAAACTAAAATTTTGTTAAGAAAATACATTGAAAGATCATTTTTACATGGTGCTGATGAAACACGTATAATATAACATACCTACTCGTATTATCAAAAAATAAATATATGTATTATATGTATTAAAATAGTACCTAAGGTATACTTTGTACGTTTAATATTATAATGTATAATATTAGAATTGTACACAAAATTTAAAAGCATGTTTGACGTGAGTGGAATAAAAAAAAATACTTATAACAACAGTGGTGGTTTTGGGATTTTTTTGGGGGGAGCTAAAATTTATTAAAATAATAGTAAATACATAATAATAAATAGTAAAAAAAAATGCATATATTTTTATAAACGTTAAATTAAAATAACAATAAAAAAATATTTATTAGTTTATTATTTATATTTTATTGGTGATAAGAAATCTGTTGGCTTATAAATATAAATCATTAAGTAGGATACCTTATCATGGATAATTAAATATTCAAACTAATCAATACAATATTATGATCAAAAAATTTTATAAAATAAGTTGTAGAATATTTTAAATATTTTAAATGCTTGTACCAAAATATACTTAAAATATAATTTTAAATAGTTATATAATTAGTTTATTAAACTAATCGATAGGTTCATTGAGGGGCGGGAAGACCTCTTATGGCCACCCCTTAAATCCGTCACTTTATAACCATAATTGTTTAGGTTTTCCGATCAAGCATGCATGCGTGCGGTCGGTCGAATAATAATACAAATATAAGTGTATTCCGAGTGCCAGTCCAATCTGCCAGTCTATACTTATTGTATTGTGCGGATATAATTGAAATATAATGCAAATTCCCGTTCTTTACATTTATGATTATTAAACAAAAACATTCGACCCGATGGTATTTGTTGCGAAATAAACACAATATAACTTTTTACACAAATTTCCCATATTATTTAAACTCCAAAAAATACACCGTCCGATATTATGTCCCGTATGAAGCTTTTTGATATCGCACGTGAACATGTGATGCTAGCAGCAAAGATGATTGATCGCACTTATTGTTTTTCTACCGTTCAAATTAGTTTATGATAACTAACCTATATAAAAAAACGTTAACGAAAACATTGTTTAACACTTGCCCCACGGCGACTGAAGTCTGAAAGTATCTACGACATCATTTTATATCTCGCGTCCGACTATTTATTTATTTCACCGTGTACTTTGTTTGAGACGTAAAATCGTAAAACACAATCCGGAAATCAGTCGTCTACTTATAGTGTATAGTTCACTCGGTCGTTTGACATGTAACATACTACCGTACCGTAAACGGACATTATTCACTATTTCAAATATCCAAATCATAATATTTTACATCGAATAAAATGAAAAATGAACTTCCATAAACAACCCGAAAACATATAAAATATAACATCAATTATATTTAAGAATTTAATCAAATCAATATTAAAATTATATATTATTCTAGTGAAAAAATAAAATATGCCATAGTATTATTATACTACCTATCTAAATATAATAATTCTTATAATAACAATATCAATATGTAAGAAATAAATAGTTATTGTAATTACGTAATAAATATTACTTGGCGTGAATGAACAAAATGTTAGATTTAAAATTTTATATGTTATGACTTTATGACATTACAAATAAGTGATATTGCTGTAAGATATATAAAAGATACAATATTGCAAGTATTATAATAAACTCACGATTTGAATACAAGAAAAATATAAAATGTTATTTACAATTAGAAAGTTTTACACAAGACTGCAGTTGTTATAATAATTATAAGATATTATTTTATATGCTCAAAAACTTGCGTTTACCAAAGTAAGAGACTATATCACTAAAAAATAACGACTTAACGAAAAATCGTCCTAATAATAATGTATTCAAAACATTATAACCATTTTCTTTATGTTTTAATTTAGAATATTCCCTAACGAACTTAAATGCAACCAACGATTATATTATCTATTATATGCGCGTAAAATAATTATTATTAATAGTAAGTATACTATTAATTTCAAAAACAAACTTTATATTAAAAACCGCTTTTTCAGTGTGAATTTAAAGGCAATAATAATATTATTATTGTTTCGTACAAGTAGATTAAGATATATTAATTGTCTAACATTGCAATCATTTACTACATTATATTCGATGATTCAAACATGACAGGAAATACACAAAATTGAGTATTATCGACACCGTCGCGTGTTATTGATTAATTATAACACAAACGAGTTCAAGAGTGTAAATTATTTGTTTGTATAAAATACATCTATTATAATTGCTCAACCGTGAAAGACCGACGAAAGTTTGAATCTTGTTAAAATGTAGTAAACTAGAAACTACCTATTCCCTTAAAATTTAGTGGTTTCCAAACTATGAATCATGGTAAAAAAAGTTGGTCCCGATTGAATTTTTAATGGGTCACAAAAAGTAGAAAGACAATTTATAATTTGTATTACACATTTATATAAATTATGATGCATATATTTCGACAACAGGTGGACAGTAACATTTCAATAGTTCGGGCATATTGTTATCGTTTTGTCATCAGAACAATATTTCATCGGTTAAGAAGTAAAAATTTACTTTTTATACCATGTTTGTAGTATTTTCAAAACGTGCGTATTAATCGAAAATCGGAATTCTTATATTCAATTATAAGGGGGAAATGTAACGTACAAATCAAATAAAATGTAGACGGAATTTAAAAATCAACTTCCAGATAAATTTCGAATTGATATCAAGATGGTAATTTGTTTTGTAGCGATTTGACGATCCGGAATGTTAACGTCTATCGCGGTCGTCGTTGAAATCGTCGGTCCACAGCACTTACATTTTACTAACCTAACCTAACTTATCAATTATGCATGTGGCCCTATGACTATATATTGAATTTCCAGTCACGGCGGCGTATCCCGAACACTTGTGAGGTCCGGCGGTCTTTCCTCGCAGTCGGTTCTCGCGTGTTATTCTCTACATATAATATAATACGTATAATATAATATAAAATTATGCATTATTCATGCAGCGGGGCAGTTATCCCTGCGGGGATAAATATAGGCGTCATTGATTTAATACGGGCAACCGATCCTTCATACCATCCCCAAACCCCACAAACCTCGTTTATTATAACAACATATATATATATATATATATAGAAGTACTCACCGGCCATGATTAAAGAACACGACCCTTACGGTCCTATTTGTGTGGATGTGTAAACATCACGGGTGATACGCAATGTATACGGAGTGTCATTGGATATCTATATATAGGTATATATCGAAAACTGTGTTCTTCTGTGATATCTGATATTTTATTATTGCGATATTTCCATTGATAATACGCGATCGGCAAAATGTATTCGTTTTCGTGAAAGACGGAGAAAAAATAACTGCCAATCGTACGGATTTTTCCTTCGAACACTCTGTACAGTGGATCACGTTCGAACATACGTATACATATCAATATGAGAATGTATGCACATATTACATTGTGTTTTTAGTACATACAAATTTCTGATCCTACTGATCGCCCTGTTTACAGACCCTGCCTATGTCTCTCGGAGTGTCGCGAAAGAACCAAAACGATTTTCCTAGAAATGTTAGTTTAATTTGGGTAGAACGATGATTATTGGAATTTACCTCCCGACTGGTAATAATAATACTCGACTACATATATATTTATTTATTTACCACTGCTGTCAAAGATTAATTATTCCGGTTTGACAGTATTGCAAACGCACGTCTGTGGGTAATAATTTAATAGCGTGTCAAATATCATCAGGGTCCTCTCAATATGCATATTGTTGTTTTACTGACGTCGATTTTGTATCGGTAACGTCACGTCGTCCAATTGTCCTTAATGCGATCACAAATTCATCATCTCCATCTATCTCGAGTATAATTATTATTCATACTGCATTTAACCACATTACGACAATACAAATAAAAAATGTTTTTAAAAAAAATTGATTATTCATTTCAATTGTTATAAAAATATATTTATATTAGTCTGTGGCGTAGCAAATGAATAGAAGATTTCTGATCCTCCAGACCCTTCTACCATTTGAAATTGGGATACCTATAATTCTAATATTCTAAATTTAATTATCTATTATAATGTATATTAATATATAGGTAATTATGAATATTAATATTAGCTTGTTTTTTCATTATAAGTATTATATTTAATATTTGATATATTATTTTAACCCTTCCTCCTTTATAAAATGACGGGATATTCGCATAATAATTTAATTAAAATTTGTTTAACTCGGCCATTTTTCTTTCTGGGGAAATAATTTTAAAGAAATTTTGTTGGACAGAGACAATTTGATATGTTTTAAAATTTAATTGAAAAACGCCCTTGGGAGGTGTTTAAAGTGTATAATATAATTCTACGTGTATATGCAAACGCGATTATGATATCATATTAAGCGGACAATAATTGTTTTTATTACACAAATATTCTTTTAACACTTTCTCGGGGAACGAAGTTAATTATTATTCTAACTAGGTACATAATTATTTTTGATTAATTATGGAAATTTCTTAAACATTCAAAAGTTAAACCACATAGTAAAACAATAAGAGAGTTAAACGAGATATTAAATTCAAACAAGATATTATATTATTTGTATATAGTTCTTATAAAAGTGTTTGATGTTTCACAAAGAACTTTCGAATATCGAATTCAACAATTTTATTGAAACATGTATATAGTGGCAATGTGAAAAAGGTGGTATCAAAATTAATTTAAATTAAATTTCATTGAGATTTATTTAATCATTTTAATATTTCATTTACAAAAAAAAAAAAAACAAAAACAATATTATATAAGAAATAATTAAATTAAAAATGTTAAGCGAAAAAATAAATTAAAATTATATTTTAGCCCAATTAAATATGAAACAAATAATTTGAAAAAATATACTAAACAAAATGATTTTGTTAATATAATGGAAAAAATATGTTATTCGAGTTGAATTTTTTTTTTTTTAGAACCTTTAACATATTTCATTTTATACATTTTTATAGTTTAAACATGTTTACATGACTCCTTTTCAGTAGAGGAGTATCGACTTTTAGTTTTCAAATGATGATAACATTATAAATTATAATATTTTAAATGAATATTTTTCTATGGAAATTTATAAATACTAGTTTTTAAAATCCATAAACTATAACAGTACACGCTAACAAATTTTATAGAAATAACAAATATCGGATAATTTAAAATCGATATTTTTCATATACCTTTTTTTGTCCATTTATATTTGAATTTTCTACATTAAACATAATATTAATGTTATTAAAATATTAAGACTCCCATCTTCCCATAGTATTAATAGAACAATATATTCAAATATTGATTTCATTATGTTATACCATCCATTTGTCACTCGTCTTAAATTTAAAATGTTAGTTACTCGAGAAATATTCATCAGATTTTAAAAATGAGAGAGAATAATCATCATTAAAAATCGTTTAATTTAAAAAAAAAAATATTACTGTTTAAAAATCAATAGATAAGGCTTTACCTAAAACAATGAAGATAAGAGTGAATTTATGATATGCATAAATCAATTTTTAAACAAAATTGATTAAAAACTACTCGTGTTTTTTACATTAAATAGAGATATTGTGATAATAATAAAATAATGCTTGAGAATATTAACTATTAAAGTTACAAAATAATAATATTTATAGGTTACTTAGTTTAAAATATCAAAGTAAATTAGATCAAGTGATTAAAATAATAAATGCTATGGGAAACTAAATTAATATTTTAGCTATTTCTGGTATAAATGTATATAAAATAATATTTTTAATAGAATATTATATAATTAACATAATAAGATTTCCATATGGACATAGAATTAGCATTGAGATATTCAAAATTATTTTATGTCATAAACTTAATACGCATACTTTAACATACATCTACATAATATTTTTTAAATCCATGGTAACAAATTATTTTAAATTAAATATTATTACCGTTGTTTATGGTACACCACATATCTCAAAAACATTATTTGTGCGCAATAAAAAATATTATAGTACTATTTCATGTTTTATTTTTCAGTTTAACAAATTTTTAACTTTTTAATTTCTAACAAAACGTATAAGTAAACCTAACATATGACGTGTTTCTTGAAAATAAAATGTTAAATTAAGTCAATTAAATATAAAATTTAATTTTTATTTTTAGTAATTACAACTAAATATTATGTATTATAAACTATATAATTATTGTATTATAAAGTATAATTATAAATTTTTTAAATACTTACAGTCCATAAGATATGGTTTATACATATTATCTTGTCTACGATTCAAATTAAGCAATTTTATTGAGTATATTCAAAGAAGGTACATAAATTATATTCAATTTTAATTGAAATGACTATATATTAATTTATAACTTAATCTAAAATATTTTTTCTCCACTTGTTACCAACCCATCATCTGTTTCTACGGCCATGCAAATACAGATAACGATACTCAGTAACATTCGTTTTAGGATCTATACGAGAATTCTATGTCAAATAATTAATCATTTTTTAGTCAAATTCGATTTATCATTTTCGAATAAATACAATAAGCTAATTCGGACTTTTCCCAAATCTAATGAACTTCATCTACAATTTGCAGCTGAACTATTAAACTAAACGTCTCGTTCCATTTCACCCAACTAATAGTCGGTTCAATAATACTCGTATCATCCCAGTCCCACTGAAATTGTATTATTTATTTCTAACTTTTGAATGCAATACAATTTTTTTTCGTTGTAAATCCCATCGACCAACAATTGTGTTCACTTCACATACGGTGATGGTTATGATAGTTTTGTGACATCTCTTATGGTTTTCTACGTCAATATTTTTAGGTATTATCGTTGGGATCGTAGTTTTAAAATTGTGTCCGACTAAAAATACAATTGAATCTCGTTATGCACTGTCGAGGAGTAGTTAAACTAGGCGTTTATTGTGAAAATGTTGTTCAGAAAGGGGCAAAGTGAAAACATCCATATAGAGTGAAACAAAACAATGATAATAACAAACGGTCGTAATATTTTAACAGTATTTTCCGAACCGTTGGGAATGCCGGGATTACCACTTATCAACGATACGGAAAACTGGCGGAGAATTATATTCGGTCGGTTTTATGAGCGTACAATAAAAAAATATATAATATTAACATAAAGGAACGAAAAAAGGGATAGTAAAATATTATGAATACCAAACCAATTAATAATATTGAATAAACGTGTAACAGGTTAACTTATCCCTGTTTAAAAATAATATTGATAAAAATAGAAGAGTGACTATTTTTTTTTCGTCCGATTTTTCAGTAGCCATCAAGTAAATTATTACGAGGAGACGCTTAAGAATAATTACAATTATCAAAATTATTAACGCTATGGGTACTATTGTTGACGATATTTCAGAGTCAACAGAAGACAAAAACACTTTACAAGTTAAATGTTGTTGCGACGTGACACAATATTATTGTAGTGTGCATTCCACGAGTTCGGAGTAATAAAATAATTTACTACATTATATATAAAAATATATTATTATATTACATGTTTTTTTTTATTTTAGTTCAGTAGGTTAATATATTTAAACTAATTACAGTAGGTACCTTCGTGGTTATTAACGAAGTGAGTAGTTATATACAACGACCGTAAAATGGTAAAATTGTGTACCCGAACGTTTACGACATAATAAATAACTTAAAAAATAAACTCTTTCAGTATAATATATGAATAACAATATTATGTACAGAAATGTTATATTAAACATAATATAATATACGCATTATAGCGTTTTTATTCGTGGTTCTTATATGACTGTAGACTTGTATATAAAACTAAATTATACATTTTCATCAAACGGTTAGGGATTCGACGACAATAAAAAAATTAATTTATGAATTTTTAAACAGTTGCATGAATTAGTATAATAATCAAATGAAGACTATGATACCAGTAAATGGATGATAATGATGCGTTGCAGAAATGGTCATTTTGTGATAACGTCATAACGAATAAGAAGAAACCGGTAAACCGTATTACAACTTACAATTAATTAAAGTGACCGAGAAAATGTATATTTGATGATGAAAAGTTGTTACGTATTATGTAAAATAACAAGAGAATCCCAATTTAATGAAAAGAGTGAAATTTAATTAGGTAAAACGGTAAATCAAATTATAAACAAAAGGAAAATCGTCCATAATAGTGTACAATTTACGCAACGTCTATAATAATATTCCACTCGGAATAGTATTAAATGTAACTTATAATTTTCCGTGTTAGCACATTAAAAATATGTTTACACAAAATGTGCGTCTAAATTGTGGTCGCAGGACAATAAGTAATGATTTCTAAGGTAAAATTAATTTAATTGAAAAATCATCATTTAGAACTTTTATAAAAATAATGTCAAAGGTTGGCAAGTATATGCAATATTTTATTATATCAATTAAATTAATAGAATTTTAAAAAGTAAATTAACTTATAAGTTTTATTTTTATTTGTAAACATTATTAAATAAAATATAATAATATATATAAATTAAAAAAGTAATATTCAATTAATGAACATTAAAAACAAAGCAAATATTAGAATTGTTATTTTTTACCTAACTGTCTGAATATAGTAGCACACTATAAAACACAAAATAAATTAAATTTTTGAAAAAAATATTTTTAGTTTTAAAAAATATATAGTCAATTGAATTTATTAAAATACAAATAAATTGACTTAACTTGGATTTTAAAAAAATAAAATCTTATTTTTTTAAATTAATACGTAATAAATTAAAGTTAAACGACAAGTTAAGTTAACAAATATTAAAATATTAAAATTTACATACTAAAAAGTTAATATTAACTTAAACTTTTTAACTCGTAAATACTCAGCATTGATAAAATGAAACATTCGCTATCATTCATTACGTATTATAATATAACAATGACATAATATTTTAGCAACGATTGTCGAAGTACTCTAAAAGTAATACCACTAGTATATATATATTAATGCGGCCAGTATTGTTAAATTTTCGTCGATACGGATACCGTTCTACAAAGTTTAAGTATCGACATCGATTATGTTCAATTCTCGATAAACTGTGTACAGATTGTTAATATTCTTCAAAATCCGATTTACAATATTATTCCAAAGTCAAACAAATAACTGTATTCAAATGTCTTATGAAGTAGATTCCTAACTATAACGATATTCGTATAAATACTAAAATTTCTAAAATTCGCAACTAAAAGTATAACAATCGTTTACATATACGTTGTGATAATATGTATGTTATTACTATAATCATTTTGGCTATAAGACAAAAATAAACAGATTTCAACTGAATAAAAACATTGTCAGTTCGTAATGAAATGGAATAAAGAAATTTTAAATATCAACCTATAGCTCAATATAATATTCTTACTTGCGTGCGCTCGGCTAGAAACCAAGTATTACATAATACAATAATATATCGATTTTATCGTATACACGATGTTTGTTGACAAAAGAATTATTGTAAAACGGACGACATTTAAAAAAAAAATTCTATTGTTGTGTAAAAGATACCTAAACCGCGGTATAGTGGCAACCGAAGGTGAATCATACAAAAGTCTTAAAGTTTTCTTACGCGTACACTGTGCATTTTATATTTATACCACAGCAACAAAAGACAAAAAATTGTGAGATTTATATAGTTTCTTCTCGGATCAGTTATAGTGTATTATATTTTGTTGTTATTATTGTTAACACGTGTCGAATGAATTCTTTTGTATTTTATACACTATAATACCTATACCTACTAGGTATACAGGATTTATTTATTTTCGTCGTTCCGAAACTTTTAAATTAATAAAAATCCACCATCGCGTTCTTATAATTTATTAAATGTCATGCATGGACGGAAACGAATGCAAAATACGATCCAGTTAGCTTAAAATATCCACTGATACGTCATGTATGAATAATAATAATTTTTGATTAATATTTTGTTTTCAAATTTAAATGCATAACATAATTAATTAAAACCAGAAATTTTACTTTTTGCACTGATCAGCGTTATTTTTCCAAATAATCTGTTAAAGGCTGATAACAAAAATTAAAACTATCATATTATTATTATTTTCTGTTTTACAAAAACAACAATCGAATGCGAAGGATTATCAATTATTATTACTGACAATTGGTTAAGAAGAATGGAAATTATTTAAGGTGTAAGAAACATTAAAATAAGATGTAAGGGTGCATTAAAAAGTCCTTACTTTATGAGGATTTTATTAAAAAAAAAAACTAATAAAAAAAAATAGGCATAAACTTTAAAAAATGCTAATTATTTAATTATATATATATATAATATTAGTAAAAAAGATTATATTATTTTTAAAAGTTCTTTGTATTCATTAATTTACGAAGAATGGAATGTTTACTTAAATAAAGTATCTATAATAAATTTAATATTTAAAATAAAATATCAAAATTTTCATTCGAAATATCTAATTGATCCAAGAATGACCGTAATTAACCAATATAATTACAAAATTATTATTGAACATTTTCTATCTGCCATTTCTTTCATTCTGCGACAAAATAGAAAATACCAACTTAGATTATTAATAAATATAATTATTTTTTACAGACAATAACATTACAATATATTCATAAATACTTTATTTTATACTATTTGTGTAAAAATATTTTACACCTTACACTTATCTTTCAATTAATAATATAATATGTAAAAATATAAATAGCCGCTCTTTATACAGCTTATGAGTCCAACTTTTTTAATTATACAAAACAATCAGATATCTATGGTTAGCCATCTGGTTCGAACAATTAATGTCTCAAGAATAGTACGATGATAGACAGGAATTACTAGAGAAAGTGTACTAAGTGATTGGAACTTTGACTAGACGGATATAATAAAATAATATCTAGCTGGAGGCGAAGTATTATTCGAGTAAATAAATATTTACAGATGCAGGTCATCATATATACAGGGCGATCGAAATTTTATGTTTAACGATAAAAAATTGAACGTGTTTGCAATGTATTTAAATACTAATCTAAAAGAATTCTCTAAGAGAACAATAATTAGAAACAATTTCAAGTAAAATACATTTTTTTCGTATTATTTTTCGTCTTAATAAAACGAGATAATATTATGACGTGATATTATCACTTTGTATAATATTGATAGATGTGTTGATTAACCGTGGGATCGGATACTGAAAAGGTAAAATTGAATAAGAACGGTAAGAAAGGAAACAATTTATCTCTTTGATATTTATTTAATATGAACAAATAAACATTAATTTCGAAATCCATCGACAAATAAGGAGATTGTGTTTGATATTAAAATTATTATAACTTTAAATTTGAGAAAATTTCAAAACAAATAATATAACTCGAAACTATTACTGAATTAGTTAATTATTATAACGTCAATACAATACACTTTAGATTCTGAGCGAAGCGAAGAATATATTATTTTACAATGATGTTTTTTAAGGTTTTTATTTTTTATTTATTCTTCATGTCTGAAGATTTTTTTGGGGGGCAGAATAATGATTCGATTACGAAGAATAAACTATAAAGTTCATTTTTCGAATTTCCTAAAACTTTTTCTTTGGGAGAAGAAAAACTACCAAAAAATGACGGAAAATCGGCAAAATTACAGTTTCCGTTATTAATACAATGCTGGGTATTAATGAGTTAAAAAGTTTAAGTTAAATTTAGTTAAGTTTTTAACTTTACTTTTAATATTTAAATACTTGTTAACTTAACTTGTAGTTTAACATTTTTAAGTACGTATTAACCTAATAAATAACGAGTTAATATTCTTAAAATCCAAACTAAGTTGATATATTAATTATACTTACATTTTAAATCCAATTGACTATAATTTTTTCAAAAATTGAATTTGTTTTATATTTAATTTAAAATAAGAATTAGTATATTATTTTTTTTTAATTTTGAATAATAATTTTAAAATTAAATGATTGGATGTTAATTTTTTTAAACGCATACTTCATTAGCCATCTTCAAATTCATCATTTGTGTTTCATTGTTAAACGTATACATATGTTTATATGTATAATGAATAATTTTATTATATTATATATATATATATATATATATATAATATAATATAATTATATATATTTATTTATACATATCTTATTAACTAAGTTTAATAAATAAAAATGAACTTAACTTAGATAATAAAATATTTCATTAACTATTAACTGTAAACTTTTATCAATATATGTCAATTGACTAAACTTAACTCAACAAAAAATTTCCTTAGCATGGCCAACCTTGGTAATAAATAAAGCAAATAAAAAAATTAACATATTATGGGTTAAACATATTATTATTTTCATTAAACTTAATGAATTTTAAGAAATAAATGTTTTTGATTATAAGAAAAAAAAATGTTCATGGCCCGTATTTATTTAAGTTAAACATTTAAATTTATTGTATAATGTAATGTAATTTAATTTTGTTTTTGAATTTATGATTTAGATTAATTTTTTTATCAATATTGATTTTTTTTATTTTATTCCAAATTTATAGATAGTAATAAATTATAATTTCTATATTGAAATATTGATGATAATGATAATGATATATTAATAATAATTTTTCATTCCACGAAATTATAAATTAAATAATTATAAAAAATGACGTCAAAATTATATTTTCATTAAATAAAAAATATTCATATTTTTAAATATTATATTTCATACTTAAATTTTAATATTTCTATTTCTATTTATACATACAAATTATTATTTTTAATAGTTACAATAACTTGATAACATAATAAGATTATATTTATTAAAACTTAACATAGATGTAACCTATTGTTATACTTATATTATTTTATATTTATATTTTTATTGATTTTCATTTTTCAGTCGTTATGACAGCACTAGCAATATTTATTATAATTTGTATTACAAAAGAGATTTATCGCCGGTTCCTGAAATTCGGAACGCCTTATGACTAAATTAGATAAATAAAATCGTTCGTTACGTAATTTGATCAGTATCAATATGGTTTAAATGATTGAGTTTACTAATAATAAATTAGTTCAATTCTTGGTACTAAACTCAATTTTATTGTCTAAATTATAAATGATATGTGTGTAATTAAAAATTATTCAATATAAAAATATAAGTCTGTCAAAAATATCTGTGATTAGTATTAATTTTTATATCAATTTCAATTATAACAATTTGGTTGGAATTTTTAAAGGTGAAATAAATGTCAGGTTGTCATTTTTTCCCTACCCCCCCCCCCAAAAAAAAAAAAGATTTTTTCCCGAGCTCATATTCATTTATAAAGACATCTCGTTTTAGCTGACGAATTATTTTTCGTAAACATAATTTGGTTGAGTTGGCAAGATCTATTCAAACGCAATCTACTGAAAAATTGGTCAATCATAAACACATTCATCAAATTCACATACACAACAAACGAGATTATTAAAAAAATTACAATATTTAAGTTTATATATTATATAATATACAAAATAAATCTCCGATTATTTAGTTGTCACGTTAGGTGATGAAACTCGTTTAATATATAATAATATATAATTTTCTTAAATCATACAACCTTACATAATTGTTTAATTATATTAATATCAATAATATATGATCTTTATGTGTGTTTAAAATATAAACCTAAATTAAACTTATCAGATAATCTACTTATATTATTTATATATAGCAAAATATAATAATACCTATATAAGCAATAAGATTGTTTCAGATATAAAAAAAACGACATAAATGTTTTCAAAATTATAACTTACATAATTTAATAATCATTAGTTGTATATTCATACTCGACATAAATATGTATATTTTTTGTTTGCAATATTTATAATATAAACAAGAAGGATTTAGTTTTTATTTCGTAAAGTCCAAACTTTTATAATATAAAGTAGTATGTATTCTATACGTGATTCGCGTATATAAAACGAATTTATAATAATATTTTCATGCGTCAAATTGATTTATTTATACATTATTTAAAAAATAATAATCTATAGTTTAATATAATTCATACGCAATATCGCAATTTCCGCAAGAATTGTAAATATATATGATTTTAATTTTGTAATATAATAATATTCATATATTGAATATGTATTTATATTACCTACCATATTACAGAGTATATTTATAACAAATAAATTTAACTTTGTTTATCAAACATAACGATGATATTATATGATATCAGAAACTAATACAAATATAATTTTTATTGAGTAAAATAAAAATGCAATTCAATTATATTGGGTATAATATTATTATTATGTCCAGTAATAATGTCCGACAATTAAATACAAATGTAAGAAAGATATTTAATAAAACTTAATTATGTGTAGCGATATTAAAAACCAATTGCTATATTTTCCTAAATTATGAATCGTAGGAAAATTATTTGCGATTTAATGTTACATTAGATGAATAACACTTAAGTTTAATTATATAAGTATTCGACGTGAAAGATGTATTGTTATTATTATCCACTACTTTTAGGCACATAATAAATCGTGACAATTATTGGGGTATATTGTTTTTAGTTTATATCAACTCCGGACTATAATTGTTAATTAAAGTAGAAATAATGTCTTGTTTTGTTGAGTAAAGCAAAAGTAATTTCGGATGGTGATAATTTTAAGTTGTGTTGTAAAAAATATATAAACATCATAACTTGTATGTCATCTAACATAAAATTGTACATATTACGTCAATAGAATAAGTATAAATTAATAATAATAATAAATAATTAAAAAGTAAACAGCTATACTTGAAAATTATAAGGTTCAATACTAAGTATAATACTATAGAGTATTAATAAAATCATAGTTATGTTAATTTAATGGGTAAATGTAAATGTTGTCTACAACATGCCAGACATGATGTCTTCAAAATATTTTCAATGAAATTAATTTAATATCTATTATTAATAACTTTTATATTATTTCTAACTATTAACATTTTATAAATCAAATAACAAAATGTTCCTACATTCTCTTTTGTTTAGATATGTGTGTAGCAAATAAACCATATAATATTATCGGATAAATTTAAGTGAATCATTTTAAGGTTTGAAAATTAATTAATTTACATAAATATGTATTTAGATTTTGGATTATAATCGCATTATTTTGACAAAATAATCGATTTTAAACAAAAATAAAATAATATAATAATAATATGTTGATTCAACTTTAATAAAGTAATATTTGCGTTAATTTTATAAATTATCAGTTGTCAGGATAATTATTTATAGCAACTCTGAAATATCGTCTCATAAAATTCTTATTAATTTAGATGAGATATAGATAAAAATAATTGAGTTGCATATACATATTAAATTCAGCTACTAGTCATATTTTATAAGTTACTCGTACATTCGGATCCCCAAAACACTCAAACGTTCAAGTAAAATAGGTTATTATTCTATTTTATTGGGCACAATAAAATTTAATATATTTTCTACACATTCACATATTTATATCATACAGAAGTAAAACTTAAATAGAGAATTCTAACAAAATTAAATTATAGTTTCTTCGTGTACGTTTTATGAATGAAGCATATTTAAAATTTATCTATAGGTACATAGTTATTGCAAACTTTTTTTTTAATTTAAAAATCATATTTTAACATAGGTAACAAAAAATAATTAAGATTTCTCAATTTTTTTTTTAAACGATTCTATATGATCAAACTACAATTATATTTTCAGAGGAAAGAATATTGTCTGGACACCCCTGAAAAAAATGCCCACTGGGTAATCGTATTAATAAAATATATACATGATTGTATATTACATAACTTCTGTAATTATTAAATAACACAATGTACAATGTATCGTAAAAATACATCATCACATTATTGAGATTTTTATTTCACGAATTGACGTCATTAATTCAAATGGATTTTGTATTTGATCGTTAAATATCACTCATATCAATTGTGGTCGTTACACTGTACAACTATAATATAGTATAAATTACAAACATTAAAAGCAATTAATTTAAATAAGTATTTTTTTTTCCTAAAAGCATTGTAATCGTGAATAACGTCTGAATCTGGAAGTTCAAACTACTTGTTATTTTTAAAATGTTATTGGTAACGAGTGAATAATAATTATTATTATTATTGCCTATCGGTTGATTATGGTATGTGTTTAATGTTATTAAATAAATAAAAGCGGTTAAAACCGTTTTCAGTATTATAGCGACCACTCGACAGACTGTTTTAGTGACACGTTTCAGTGTTTACATGCGAATTGAGTGGACGAGATGAAAAACAGACAGAGATATAAAAACAGACAGACGACGACATCGAGATTATTGTCGTTGCTCGAACTATAATACAACCCACGGGCTTGTAGGGCGATAGATAAAAAGCGTTTCGACCGTTTTAACCTTTTCACACTCCGTCCTGTGTGCCCTCATCAAAAGGATACAAACTTTACGGTGTGTGTGCGCGGTTTAATTTAATTGCCGTTATCGTCGGATCGCGTCGGCGATGGTATGTACCTAATACCTCGGCGGTATACAGACTTTTCTGTCGCACACTTGGAACTCATAAAAGGTCACACGAACCACCGTTTGTTTGGCGACATCTTATCAATCTAAAATCGTCGTTTCGACAAACGTGCACTTTCGAATTGGATTCCCCGAGACCGTGTAAACACAATATTGTCCGTCCTCAACGTGTTCACATTCGCACAATAATCGATGAGATCCGTTTGGATACGGTTTCCCTATAATTATATATTGTATGTTCGATAATATTCGCGGAGAATTTTCAGGTGATAAATGACGTTTCAGTATTCTCCTTCTGATAGTTTCCTAAATATTCTCAATACGAAAACTTATGTTACACGTTGAAATTTGTTAGAAACAAATTAAAACGATTCAAACGATACTTTTAACGTAGTTTCTAGTACAAGTGTACACGTTTAAATATTGCAAGGGAAATCAAAATATTTAACTTTTTATGGTACTTAATTCTCTCTGAAATTTATCATCATCATCACAATCTTACTCTATTTATCCTTAACTATCACTCCATATTCTATTAATGTCATCATCCACAATATCCAGCTATATTTTCTAGGGCCACCCTCGGAATTTTTGTTGCGTCGATTTCCAAAGCAGGACTAGGCTATTTTTATTATCATTTTCACTTCTCTACACCAAGTACCCCAATTTTTGTTGTCTTACGATTCTGATGACTGAAGCAATTTCCATCTCTTCCTGGATCTTTATTAAATTGCCTACTCTGTAATCATAAATTTGTGTGCATATTATCATCCGTGTTTCATTTTCAAATGTCTCTATTCAATGGCACTAGTGGTAGTCCATATTCCACAGCCAAAAGTAAATGTATACCTAATTATTTTCATACTTTTTTAGGAATATTTTTTTTTTTAATGAACTTACTTAAAGTAAAGGATGAAAAGAATTATCAATGACTCGTAAACATTATTCGTTTAAACGTATGCAAAATGAAAATCGAAATCGCGAGAAAACTCAATTCTGTCGATATAGATTCATGGTGTACATTAATGTCACATAACGCGTGTACGTGTGTGCAAAGTTGAGTTCTTTCCGTTGTTTGTCTCGGCACCGTGTTGTGTTTTAATTACTTCGTTCTGCCGGCAACCTCGGGCCACAAAGTTTCAAACACTATTGCCTGCCACCCTCAGGATGTTGATAATAATTTGTTTCTTTTTCCCCCGGCTCAATGGTCCATGGGCGTTTGATGTGAACAAAAACAAACCGTAGCTTCGGGGAAGGCGATACCATAAGGATATCTACGTTTTAATTACATTTTTTGGTGAACACAAAGTAAAATAAAAAATACTTTATCGTTGTTCAGAATAGTCATCTGTCTACTAACTTTTTTAGACTTGAAAAAATTTAATTTGTGTTATATTATATACAATTATATACTTATTGCGGGTGAGATTCAACTTAAAATTATATTTTTGTTCCCAATATGTATTGTGTTATTTATTTTTTTAACTAAATAATATAAATATATAAAATTAATCTAAATATCTAAGACGTTTAAAACGGTCAATTTATAATATGAACTTTAGAGTATACTACATTAATTTATACACTCTAATTTTTCCAATACATTGTTAGAATGATTTGAATAATAAAAAATTGTATTTAATGTATAAATGAATTTAAAAAAACTAAATATAACCATTATAAAATAAAATGTATACCCATAAATTTTCGATAAAATTAGCTGTTAGCCTACAATGAAATTGTTAATAAATACGAATACCGTTTATGAATCAAGGTTTGTTCAATATTTTATTTATGTTAAAGCTTAAAATAACAATTATTTGTATATTAAGTAGTACTTAATAATATGTTTATTTTTGCTTTCATTGAAACATCAATACATTATAATAGTATTACCTATTATGGTAGAAAAATATCATTTCACTGAAGTCAGAAATTACTATTACTAGAAATTATTATTAAAGCAATTAAGCAAATGTTAATAAACGTGTACGTGTTGTGTTGTTTACATAATAAAACAATCGTTTTCGCAAAAATATACAACATATTGACGTATCAGATGAATTTATAAGCATTTTGATATAATCAACCACCACATCCACCGAGTTAAATTTTCGACACATTTTATACAGAATAACAAAAGCATTTATATGGGAAAAAGACGTGCCCGAGGTTGATTTTCTACTATTACTTTACCACATTCGGTAGGAACGTCATTTTTGTCCACTGTATATGAGATTCGAAAATACTGACAGTATTAGAAATAATGCGGTGGATGATGACATTATTTACTAATCATAATTCATTCGAGTTTTAAAGAAAATTGTTTAATCTTTTGCGGACCAAATAATGAAACAAATCATAATACTGGAATTCAATGAAATATAAATTCAATATTAATAAATTATAAATTATTAGTTTATTATTATTTAAACGAAACACATTATGTTTGTTGGTTCATAGGTATATATTTATATTATATAATGGTTTATTTTTTTAACATAATAGTGTAGAAATTATGCACGATATAAAAGTTAATTAAAAATATTGAAACGTTTAAAGTGTATTTAATTAAAATAACCTACGTACTATATATCAAAATTGAAATGAGAGAAAAAATGTAATTTAATTCTTAATTAAAAAACCATTTTATATTAATTATAATTTATGTATGTGAATATATATATGCAATAAATAATTATACTAACAATCACAAATAACCAATTACATAATTTTAGATTCTGAGCGAAATGAGGAATGTATTTGTTTTACAAAGATGTTTTTCTTTATGTCTGAAAGCATGATTTCGGGTAAAAATAATAGTTCGATTACCAGGAATAGGGTAAGTTTTCTGTAGAAAATTACATCTAATTGATACTTATTTCAGCTCATATTTCGAATTTCTTAAAAGTTTTTGCTTGGGAGAAGAAAAACCTACCAAAAAATAGAAAAATCGGCAAAATTATTGTTTCTGTTATTATAAACATTTTTATTTCGTGATAACTAATCAAATTTTGATTATGTGGACTTGAAATTTGTTTGAGTATTTAAATAAATAATATACAAGTGTGGTAAAATTTTTGAACGGATTGGTTGATTTTTTGGCCAAATATAGAGCTATGAACTTTTTCCGAAAATGTTTAATATTTCCTGTACATCATATTTATTGTCAAAATCAGACAAAACATATAAATAAAACAATTTCTAATAAATAATACTATATCATGTTTTTTTTTAAAAAAACTGTGAATATAATAATATGTAATATATTATAAATATATATATTTTTTTCAAATTGTTCTTATTACTTCATAATAAAATTATTTTTAATCTAGTAGTATGGTACTTTGACAAATCATTTCAAATCGGATACATATTAAATTGTCACATGAATGGTAATATTCAACATAATAAATGGCTTGCCCATAATATGACGTCCACAATTCGATTTATTCATTTAAAAAATAAATTTGGAATACAGTAAATATTGTATTATATAATTCGAAGAAGGAAATTGTAAAATTGAATATTCAAAGGTATAATATTATATTCGTGGGAAGGAAAATCGTTAATAAACAGATAATCCATAAAATCCTAAAATCATTTGTCGAAAATTGAAAACGCGTTAAGCCTTTTCCGACCCAGAGGATAGAAACTTTCAGTAGATTGGGCGAAAGCAACTTACATCAAATATATATATTATATAAATATATATTTAATCTGTGATTCGCACATTTGCTAGTAATGATTTCGTCATTAATAACTTTCCTTATTTCAGAGGTCCCCGAAGGATTTAAATTCTACATTCTAATTATCTATATATATATATATATATATATAAAGTTTGATCACAATTAATAATTGTTAAACTTTCTAAACCGGAGGAATGATTTGTGTTTCATACATGTACAATAACCGCGTATATTGTAAAATTGTACACGAGTTCTTTCGATTTAGTTTTATATTCCATTTATTAGTTTGCATATTTTCTTAACGAAGACACAAATAATAATAATAATAATAATCATTCGACCGTTTATCAAAAACTCTTTTTAAAATATTTAATAATTGGCAATAACAATTTCCAGGGTAATATTTCGCGGACATGACTATATCCCACTTTAATGGTAAAAATAAAATAAGCATTTGTTATTGATTTTATTTTTAATGTTATTACCATTAAAATATTTTTCATATTATACGTGCTATATCCGGTCAATAAGTCTCTGTTGTCGTTTTCACACAATTATTATTATGATGATATTAAACGAAAACAAATATAATTTTTGTATTTTTTAAATTTTTTTTTGGTAAAAACTTATTACTTTTAAAAATGTTCGAACTTGAATATTTTGTAAAACGTAATAAACGCAAAATAAATCTTACAAATATGTTTGTAATATTTGTATTAAATATAGTTGTGATTAAATATAAAAATATATTTTAAGTAAAAATTACTTTTCAACCACAAACTAAATTAAATTGGAAATATGTATAATGAATATTCTATTTAAGGTACATTATATTAATAAATATTATTAGGTGCTTAATAAAAAAAATGCAAATAGTTACTGCACGATATTGAAGTATCTATTGACAGAAAAATTAGAATATTTTAAATAAATATTAATTTACCATCATAATGAATAAATTTAAAAAATATATGTTCTATGATAAAATGAAATAATTTCTAAAAATAATAAATTGTATGTATAGGTTCAGAAAAAAAATGTAATATCTTCTTTCATAAAACTTTTTTGTGAAGAGAAAATGATAAATTTACAACTTAATATTACTAACGTTGGTTAAATCGTTAATCTAAATGTAATCCCTATAGTAAGTGGAAAAATAAATAAATAAATAAAACAATTACAAAAAATTCAATATAGTTTAAAACTATTATTTTTATTTTTTTATTTACGATTTAGTATGATTATAAGCGATTTTAAATTCTCTAAACACTTAAATGTAATACATATTTTTTTTTAAATTAAACTTATCTATTTGACTTATCTCATATGAACATCTAACATCTTATCATATTTTATATATTTTTTTTTTTTTTTTTTTATTATAAGAGTGTTAAGAAAAGTATTATAATAATGTAAACAACTTATATTTTTATATTTGTTATATTTAGTATAGACACGGATTCTTTTTTTTTTACACTTTCAGCTGCTTTTTCCATTCATACCCTTTTCACATTTTCTGTCATTTCCATTGTAATTTATTTCAACTTTGTATTCATAACTCATTGGCAATGTGCTACCGAATTGATATTTGTACACAATTTCTTTTCAATATGTTTTTTTCTTCTGAAATATGTATCGTATGTTTACAGATTACATAGCGACTAAAAATAAAACGATAAACGAGTTGACTACTTCCCAATCGAAACTCAACACAAGTGTGCACTGAAAAAGAACGATTTTTATTACTATAAAATCGCTGTTCGATGATGTTCTAATACATTGTATGTATTTTTAAGTCAGTTTATCGGGGTTTTTTACACCAAACATATACCCCTCATAAAAAAGAACGTTAAATGTACACGAATTAATTATTTTACTGATGTGAATTTCGGTAAAAATTACTCCATTATCAGAATTTGTTTTCATTTTAATTTCGCGTTTGGCGTTTCTAATTTCTTTGCATGCAGTAAATCACAATTTTAATGTAGATTTATTGCAAAAGCTGCAGGTTTACATAGTATCTATTATTTTCATATACGCACAATATAAGAGTATTATAATTAAATATAAACGAGAAAAAACTTTTATACTATAGCCGATTTTTAATTTCAAAGGGTGTTATTTTGGATTTTCCAGAACATTAATATCCCTCAGCAAGTACTTATTTAACAACCGTGTTTAACGATTAAATCCCAAGAAGAATTTAGATAAAACTTTCCATAGAAATTTAGACGGAAAATTAAAAGTATATTTGTGTTTTGTTTAATGGACATACATTATCTACTTTTTTTACCTGAAATATTTATTATGATCATTTATACATTTTTTGTGCGTTTTTAAATAATATTAGGTAGATTGTAAATTCATTGTGTCGTTATAATATATAATCGATAACATTATTCATTTATTTTTTATTTAATACGATTAAATTTTAATTTTTAGAAATATTTAAATTTTTTTTTTAAACATTTATATTTTTTAATGATATTTAAAAACAGATCAATCTATTAATGCTTATTTTGAATCTAATCGCGCATATTGAAAACCGCATGTACTTCGACGGACTTTAATTACAGAGTCCTCGTATTTGGACTCAGGTTATCGTGTATTCGGTAATAAAACTATACAGAAGAACAATGAGTGATATTTATTAATCAGATGTGAAAGATAGTCGAGAAAAATTCATTTTTTAGATAAGGTTTTATGGTTATTATTGCGTAATAAAAAAACTAGGCGCCGCGGATACTCGTCTGTACTGACGGGCGTAACCTTTTTACCCTGGATAACAATAGCACTAGTCGTGTGAACGATTGCGGTCAGAAACGGAAAATAATAAAAACATAATAATAACAATAATGATACGAAAACAAACCGAGCTGAACTCGAATCGGCAACTATTTTTCAACAAAAACGAATGGAAATACGAATGGTCGGTCTGCCGGAAATCGGTAGGAAATCGACTAATGTCCGGTGACGTTGTACATAACAATATATAAATATAGGTGCGAGTTGCCGGAGATGACGTTTCGACACGCGACAATACAACGAACGATGTGAGGTCCAGTCATTTTTATTATTTATATAAAAGTACAGTTTTTTTTTTTTTTTTTAAACAAAAATACAATTGTTTAGGTTGATGAAATATGTTATTAAATTTTTTTTTCCTAATATTTAATACGTAAAATTGTACATTTTTTGTACAAAATTTGTAAATATAATTTTAAAATACAAAATTGTACAATTTATGTTGTAATTGTAACGATATCATTAGTGGTCGCCATTTAGATGTCTGAAAGTATCGTAAGTAATTTTCATAGAATAAATTGTATTTATTTTAAAACATTAAAAAAAGTATATTTTTTTATATTATCATTTATCACATATAGTATGAACTTTCATAATTTATCAATCGCTCGCCACAATTAAACCTAACCCTTGTTTTCAACTGTTCTAAATAAAATGGATTTTTATTAATAGCATTCGAAGTATCTCATTAAAATAAGAATATAAATCAGATAACGGACGTGCCATCTTCAGTATTTTTGTAACGTCAGCGAAAATTCCAAACGTTTTAAGTATATTATACCAAAACTGTTCATATATAATATCTACCGATATCAATAATAAAAATAAAACACAAAGACTTCAAATAAATAGAAGATAAAATAAACTGTAATGAGCAAAGAAGATGAATTTTAAAGATACCGATTATTTAAAACTTTAGATATTGGTTGAAGGTAACAATACAAATTTTACGCTTAAAGTTAAAATCCTAATTACTTTAAAATTAAACGATATAGTAAATATTCAATTAACAGGGTAAATAAATATAAAATTTATAAAACACATAACCACAATAACTATAACTATTTTTTAGATATATTTTTGCCATCATACTCTTAAGGGAATATATTCATTCTTGTTTTACTTAATCCTTACAGAATTTCTGATTGTGTAATATATCCAGTTAATTATTGATTCGATTTACGAATTTTAATAAAAGGCTTAAATTGTCAAACTATAACGTAACATAAATATTTAAATCAATCCATAACAGTATAATAACGCATTGTTATCACATTACAGATTGTAATCTCCCAGATGACAAGGCGATATTTTTAGACTGTCATTGAAAATATCTTATTATCCTATGCTAGACGTTAACATACAAATCTTAGTTCCAGATTCATATTAATTTTTAAAATCCACCTGCCACCATAATAATGAGTGTTCGAAGGGAAGAAAATTAAAACAACACATAACATAGAATGATTAGATACTCGTATTACGAATACGGTGATTATATAATTTCTAACATTTTATGTAACTTAGTCTTTGTGATCACTTTGTATATTATTCGCAATATAAGTGAGTGGTGCAACTATTATAATATTCAATTGTCTGCAAAAAGTAAGTGCTCGAACATTATATTATGAACTATATTCATATAACGTGTCTGCAGATCGCGTAAACGTTTTATATAATATTATACATTTTACCTCACAAGTTAAAATATTTGGTTGCACAATATTCCTCTAATCTAACCAATTCTTCCTTTTAGTATATTGGCCACTATAAAGGAAGAAACAAATTTAACATTATAAACCTGTACGTATATGAGTGGTAGTAATCCATTGCAAGAATTTACATAAACGCGATAGAAAATATTTAGGTATTATAATTTTATATAAATTTAAACGATAATAATTTCGTCATAAAATATTTATCATAATATCAAACATTATTATAATTTTATTAGTATTCATATATGCCTACAGAAATATATACTATAACCCGGGGTTAAAAAGGGGGGGACGCAAAGGGACTCAGTCCCCCTACCTAACACCACCTAACAGTGGTTTAAAAGCGTCCCCTTTAACAAATTACACGTTACAAAACGTTCTGGAGACATAAAATTATATATGGAACGCTTAAAACTATATGGAGACATTAGTCCCCCCTGGAATTTTTTCCCACTTTAAGCCCTGACTATAACCGTTAGAATTATTGTAATTTTGTTGTTCAATTCAAAATTACCAATGTATGAAAATAAATAATTATTTTACTATAAGTGAAATATTCAAGTTTTATATCGAAAGTAAATATGAAAGTTCACCAACATGAAATATAATTTCAAATTTATATTTATATAATATATATTATACATCTTTAGTAAAACTATCGAGTGTTTATTTTATTGTTCCAACTATTTTAAAAATAGAATTTAACGTATATTTGTTTTTCAATCATTGCAATGGCATTTTATTTAAGGATGAAATTTGAATTTTTAACAAACTCATAGTAAACATAATTTTTGTATACAAACAGACATGTCTCGTGCTCTTAAATATTTACAGCTTAAAAACGTAATGAAAACACTTCGATTTTGGGAGTACTTTTTTTCGACGTACGTGCACCGAAATAGGTCGAGTAGCTTATACGAACAAAAACTGCCGCATTGTTTGTCATTTTAATAATTTCCTAAGTAGTAAATATGATAAACATATTTAACTATATAAGATCCATCTCGGTTTACCTCAAGTAAAATATAAAAAAAAAATAAGTAAAAATTCGAGAGGCAAAAATAACTTGTATTATTAAATACGAAAAAGTATTATTTTATTCAATATAGAAACTTAAACGTATATAATTTACGATAAGTTTATTTCTTAATGATACAATAATATATACATTGTAATGTAATTATAGTTAGGTACGCATATTGCATAATTATATAATAAAGTAACTTTACAAACAAATATCACATAATTACATTACAAGTTCTCTGCGTTAAAATCATATTTATATTCTTTGCTTACATATGTTTGTATGTAAATTAACATTAATTATAAATTATGAGAATAAATATTTAATGATAACGGAAAGTTCTATAAAATTGTTTTTAAAAATCATGGATAAAAAATTTCGATTAAACTATTTAAATATTAATTATTGGCTTTATGAGAAACTTTGTGATTTAATTAATAGAATTCCACTAATTCGTGTTTAAACATTTTCCTGTTGCATATTGACGTCTATGAACTTGGCCCACCCATATTGATTTTTTTTTATTAAAATATTCCTAAAAAGTTAGCAAATAGTTTGCAAATAATAGCAAATTTGTTCCCAAAGTTAGCAAATCATTTTTACTATTTTTAAACATTTATTTATTATTTGGGTGTGCTAACTTCAGGTAGGTGCCAATAATCCAGGGGTTGAAATTTGTTTTTCGATTTTGATTTGGATTATTGATATTTAATTTTTTCCGGTTTAGATTTCGATTTTAATATTGTAACGGCTTTAACCGGTACTGAAATCGGTTTTCAAGCTTAGCTAATAACCTGTCCACCATAAGCTATTCACTAAAAAGCTATCTGTTTATTATAAAACCAATGATATAAATCATTGAAATTTATCCAAAATTGTAATTTTTTTCTCAAAAATGTTTAATATTACCTGATTTTTAATTTAATGGTTTGAATATTTTATAGAATCATAGTGATTTATAATTGGATACAATGCACTTCCAGTTTCATAATTTTTGTAATAACCTTACCTGACCACCTATATAAAAATAATGTTTAAAAATAGTAAAAATGATTTGCTAACTTTGAGAATAAATTTGCTATTATTTGCTAACTGTTTTTTAACTTTTGGCAATAGTTTAGAAAAAAACGACACAGGTAGGCCAGTTCATGGACGTTGCATATTGTCCAAACTCATGGATTCATAATCCAAAACACGGGGCTAAGTGTATGCAATAACTACATAATCTCTTAAAAATATAAACTTTAAAAGGTATACGTTATAATCTCTGAAAAAAAAGCATAACTCATAGTTTTCTACATACACGGACATATAAATCTATCATTGTGTGTTAAGTTCCTTTGTATTTGCTTTGCAACCATACGAACATGAAGTATAATTTAGTTGTTTGCACGTTTTTTTTATTATTCAAATATCCATATAATTATTTTAAATTGTTATTGGTTTGTGTTCTATTTTTTTAACAAAACATACCATAATAAACAAATATCACCGAACAGTGAGCATAAGAAATTAACCTAACTATGATTGTAATCATGAAAACAAACAAAAATTATGTTTTAATGAATCTTTAACGTGAGTTTCACAAAAAGTTTATGCACGCGTCTATAGATACGTATAAATAGGATATATTAATTTATTTTATTGTGTGTTATATTATAGTATTTATAAGCATAAAACTAGTGAAAGTAAAATTGAAATAAAATTCACACAAACGCGTCGGTTATTGGTTTATCGAAAATTAAACCGTAAGAAAAATATTTTTAGATTTGTAGCTGTAAAAAATATAAAAGCCTATCACGGAACAATGGGCACGGAAAATCTTAAGTCTATCGACTTTCTTAACGCCAATTTGTTCTTACCTATGTAGCGAAAAATTTCTATCCATACATAAAAGTAAATGTTATATTTGTTTTATCAGGATCAGGATTACTATTTATAATGTAAATAATAATATTACGCTCCAAGAATTTAATTTGTCGTTTATTTATTTATATATTTATATAATATATTACTATTGAAATTACACTAATTTATCATTTTGATCAATTGTAACAATTATGATGAAAACTATCTATTGCCCAGTACGTTAAATATTTGTATTTATAATAAGCTAATAAACTTAATATGAATAACATGATCGGGGAAGATACCCATTGGTAATATTATTTGATAATAATAAAATGACGTAACATATTATTTAAACATTTTTAACTATTTAAAATTATTTTGTTATACTTTTGAATTTTCTATCTTTTTTTTGTATATTATTATAATTATAAGTCACAATTCCATTTACTTTTAATCTTCAAAGAATATCGCAAGGAATAAAATTTCTAGACATAATTTTGATATAAGCATTGAAATTTGTTGAGAATTTTTAGCGAAAACATTTGTAATAAAAATTACCCAATTCAGTGACGGTGATTATGTTTATATTCTTATTAAGAAATATTAAGAGGCACCGATAATGAGATGATGGGTTATATTTTGTAACGATCGAATAACACGGATGTTGTATAGTTTAACCGAGAATCAATTATTTATTACATAAGATCAGAATGGTTTAATAACTTTGTTATATAAAATAATTTTAAACTACAGTTTGATTTTGGATATTAAGAAAAATCAAAAATGACGAAGCTTGATATTTTCCAATTTTTGTTTTGTTTTTACTTTAAGATAGGGCCCCAGGTAAGCCTTTTATCCAGTATAATGCCTAAATATATTTAGTTTCATTTAAGATTGGAACAGTTGCGGTATTTAATTTAATTGATAGACATATCCCGCGCGTTGTGTTGGAAGAAAAAAGTAACTCGAGTTATTTTGTTGCCATTCATTTTTATCATAAAATAGTTTGACCAGCCTTTGACGAGGTTAGCGTGATGTTGCAAATAATGCAAATCACATTATATGTAGATCATCGGTGAAAGTGGCTAGCCGTCTATCATTTGTGATCATGAGATATAAAAGGTTAGGTTAGGTAAAGGTCGGGATTTAATCTAGTTCACTTTCTTGGGGACCTCAGTTTCGATATTGTATTGTGGCAAGAAATCGTTTTCTTGACTAGCAATCATATTTTTAATTCATCTAAAGATGACTTAATAATATAATATAATTATGCTGTCATAAATCATTAAAGTTTATAAAGCAAATCATCATTCCTCACTCTGCAGAATGCTTGAAAAATATAAAGGAAAAGCTCAATACAAAATTGTTTCTTTTCTAAAGCTAAAACGATCGAGTCGGTAAGACCATGGAACTGGTGTGTAATTGAATGTCAAGATTGAATGCCCAACGGATGTTAGATATTATTTGGTGCTCATGCAAAATGTGTCGAATTCTAATTAAAATTAATTGTTTAAATTATTGATCAAATTATTAAGGTTGGTAAAATCCTAGTAAGTAGATATGAAGAGCTTAGATTAAGTAACAGAAAAAAATTGGGAAAAATTACACAATTTAATGTAATAATGTAGCATTATAGCGTAACATGGAACATTTGAAGCTGAATGCTATATTATGATATTTTATATTTAATAATATAAATATTTCACCGAATAAATTTAAAAATTAAAAACTGCATAAGTAATCAACAAGTTTGTCCAACAATCAATGACAAAACGTTTCATTATTCAGAGAAATTTCAATCATATTGAGATGATTTTATTCAACAAACACATATCCGCCTATAGAAATCATAGTTATACTTACATAGGAGAAAAACGATAATTATCAAAATATTATTTTTACATAATATACACCTAATAATATTATAATATTTAAAATTTATATATTTACTTTGTTGTATCAAAATTCACGTGTAGGTATTTAATTACATTATTTATTATAAATGTTTTATTAATAATTTATAATAGGTACCTTTTACGTTTACATAGTGAATATTAAATTATAAAGTTAATATAATTTTTAATAAATGTTTTATTCATTATTAAATTGAATTATTTACTTATAATATAATAATTATTTTTTTAACCTCTTTTAATGGTATTTTTGTAAAAATCCATAATGATAAATAAAATAATATATCACGTTATTTTATTTTTGTTCGTTCCCCTATTTTGCTCGATTATATTTATAGCATGTATAATTGAAATTTAATATGACAATAAGGTTAGGTTAGTAAATTAATTTATTTATATACAAGAGACAGTTTTTTTTTTTTTTAATTTAAACGATTATTAATTAGACTAATTAGCACTCGCAAAGCTTATTAACGAAAAATAAATAAGATAGTGTCAAATTCACAAGATTAAATTACTCGTATAACATTTAGGTTTATATATTTATAAACATTTTTTCCTATGAAATTAACAAATATTATGTATATAATTTCATGAACAAATAATAAAAAATGTATAAAAAGAAATTGAGAAACATGCTCAATATTAAAAAACGTATAAATGTATAATTGTAGTTACAACGGTCATATCATTGTAAATTCTATATATTCCTATCGAAGTAATAATATAATAATCACAAACAAAATGTATGTATTGCAGTAATTATTATATTATTCATAATTTCATAATATTTTTTTCTTTTCATTAAATAATGAAAACGAAACTAACAAAATAATAACGTTGAAATTGTAAACTAACGCATTCCCTGCATCAGAAATCGTAAATTTGAAAAATATATTATATTATATTATTAATATTATGACTATTATTATACTATCTACATTAATATTAAAATAAGATTAAAAACTACACTATTAATGCCGTTATAATATACTGTTTCTAAATTTCTACTTTTCTGAAATTACTGTTCTAAAATTTAATAAATTTAAAAATCTATAAATACTAAAATTAAAAATTGGGTAGTAATTAAAATATTAATAATATACGGAAATGAATATTTATAAAAATACCGATAACATTTAAGTAACAAATTAGTCAAACTATAATTTTAAAATAAACAATTTTAATTACAGATTATTAAGTGAATATAGCTTATTTAATAGTTACTTTAAATAATAATATCCAAAAAATATAATATTCACTTAGGTTCTTTATATATTGTTTTTATTATTGTTATTATTAAAAAGAAACCTATTCGGGAAAGATAACGAACAATATATTGTTTTTATAAAATTGTATTTACTGAGAACTTTTGAAAGTTTTACGTTCTCTAAGATTTTCAAATAGTAGCAGCCAAATACAAGCAGCCATAAATAAAATAATCTTAAGTCAAAGCCATATATATATATTTCTTTTTTTAAAAAATAAAAAACGAAACGTTTTTATATAGAAAATTAAAAAATGTAGTCATTTCATAAATAAAAGCATGACTATGACTAATGTGATACATAATAGTATTCAATAATTCACAGAAGTTCTAAAATACTTATCTGTGTATAAATACATAAGAAATAAAAAAGGTAATATCCATGATACAATATTAAAAAATATATTTCGCCGCACACATAAGTATAGATAAACAAATATTTGTTAAAATATTTACACATGCAAACCTACAATACACCTACAACATGCTGACCCAACTAAAGTGAATGCATATAACCTATTTTTCTCAAATTTGAATTTCGTTTTTCAAAGACAACATTAATATTGTAAACAATAAATCATGCAATAACGTAGTTGAACTACATTTTATTGAGGGCAGAATTTTTTTTTTTTTTTTTTTTACAATTATATTAGTATTTCATAAACAAATCAAAAGTATTAAGAAATTGTGTTTGTTATAAATAATAATAATTCCATGCAGTATCGGTAATAATGAACGAGATATTAAATAACTATACATTTTTATTATTATTATTATTATTATTATTGTTTATTAAATGTAGGATTATACAAATTATTTTGTGTTTAGATAATTTAATCTTTACTATCAGTTTTAGATTCTTAGGAAAAATTAAAATAACAATTTGAAAAGTAAACAAGAGAATTTTACGAAATTATTGTTTTTTTATACATATATTATAATATGCGTGCATAGACAATTAATTAAAATACGATTTTTTGTCATTTCCACACCGAAATATAGATAGTTTATCCATAAATTTATAAATTTTGATAAAAATTTACATATACATGGTATTGCACAACCAACCCTTTATATTTAAGTGTATCACACAATAGTTTTATATTAACCCTTTGAGTGTCATAGACGTATATTGTACTCGTCATATAAAATAAAACGTTATTAATACGTCCTAAACATATGGACCCTAAATCAATCTCTAAATAATGAAGTTTCCAACTCGTTGAAAGAATAAAAATAAAAATAAAATTATATTTTTTCCCGTATAAGGTATATAAATTTTTCCGCTTCTGTCAATATGGGAGTTTCTCAATAATCTCAATTACAACTTTTAAAATTAAATTAACTAAATATTATTAATATTCAATGTTGATTTAAAAATATATTAACTAAAATAGGTAAATAGTTAGTAAATTGAAGAAAACAAACCCAAAAAATTACCCTGTAATTATATTATATAAAGTCAATTCTCGATAAATCGAGAGTTGGAGGGACAAATTAAAAACTGCAAATAATTTATTATTATTTAAATTGCAAAGAGGTTCGAAATAATGAAAAGTGGAACAAAAAATTCTAATTATCGAATGTTAAAAGAAATATAATTAACATGTAATGTATGTTATTCTTCTTCGCCTTATCTACCAACTATATAAGATCGGCCATTTTAGACCTACACCTCCATAGACTTTGATCACCCACCTAATTCTCGCTCATTCACACCAGCTATCTTCATATCACTCTAAATTTAATTTATATCCACCTCTTCATTGGTCTTTCTTACCCCTTCCTACCTTTCATAATAATTTCCATAATAATTCTTGCTGTCTCTGAATTATCTCTCCATATAACATACCCGAACCATCTTAGTCTATTCTTAATGTATGATAATAATAATAATAAAAATAATAATAATAATAATAATAATAATAAAAATAATAATAATTATATAATATATAGTTTCAAAAGATATAAATACATTTTACAAAATGTAATATTATGTTAGATAGTAGATATAATGACACAAAATTATATTAATAAAGTAATTATTTTTTTAAAATAATCTTGTGTCATTATCTATATTCAATTATTAAAAGTTAAGTATAAAAAAAAAACTTTAAATTATCATGTGCTGGCGTTTGTTCCACCCTAAATTTTACATCGATTTGATTATACCCATAAATACACGTTTTTTCTTCGAATTATCATGAGATTTTCGAGGAACGAAGCATTTACTTGGATTACCAGGAGTTTCGATTTATCGAATTTTTGAATTCTTAAGAATCGACTATATAATATTAAATCAAGCGAAGCTAAACATGGCCGTGAAATATATAAAACAATTATAAAATATACATTTTAAATTTGTCAATTTAATTACAAAAAAGTTACTTTCAATTGTATCACGTTCATGTACACTATATCAATCATCAAATACATTTAACATAATAATAAAAAAAAACTGTGTAAACATTGTTTTACAATTATTATTGTTATTATACGTTTGCATCTATTTATTGTTTATATTTGGTTTTGCAAAAACACAGCAATCTTTGTCCCCGAATGTTGATGATTTAATTTCGATTTCAGACAAATGTTTTCTATTTGTAAACAGCTCCTGGTACTGGAATGTTTAATTTCTGGTACGTTAATGAAGATATTTTAACGTTATTTCGTTATCAAAAATTCGATGGTTCGAGTATAACATCTGTAGTAAGAACAAAGTAGTAATATTATAATCAATGTAATCAACAACAGCTAAATATTATTTTGACGATTGGTATGCATGATATTGCAACAATATTCTAATCTATTAATATTATTATTATTGCGATTTCTCCCTTATACCGACCAGGGCCGTAGCTAAGCACTGGCAAGAGGCAGTGGTGGTGTTAGAATTTTATTCTATGATAAGCCAACTGAGGGCCGTCGTATTTTAGGGAGGGCTATGAGTCAAGATCTAAAAAAATTTTAGGCAGTTTTGCTATTTACTACCCCGTGGTGGAGGGGGGAAAACTTGTTGATTTGTTCCATAAAACGTTTATGATGAACCGTTTTTAAGGCAATAAAATATTATTTCACTTATTATATTAATAATAATAACTATAGTCTACAATAATTCTTTTCATGTAATAAAATGAGCGCTCACAGGCGGCGGAAGACACTGGAATAGTTATGGCTATAGTACAAAGTTTAAATAACTCATAAAAAGCTATTAAATATCACCTCGAGTATAATTAAAAATGATAATTTTTTTCTCGTTATCTTATATTTATAACAACACAATAATAATTTTAATCACCTTACAAAGTACAATAAATTTAGGGTGGGCCAGTGGACGGGCCAGAGAATTTTAGGGCGGGCCGTGGTCCACCCTTGGCGCCGTCACTGGCAAGACGGCTTTTTCCAGGGGCGCAGTGTTACAAAAAGGCGCAAATTCCATGATTTTTATAAATAATGAAAAAAAATTTGAATTTAAGACAAGAAAGCGTGGTGTTAATAATAATAATAATAATATAATAGCACGTTGCCATACGATCAATGAGTTTTAATTATAATTAATTAGCGACGTGTGTACAAAAAATAAATAAATTGACGCGAGATCGTTTGCGCTTCCGTAACGCGCGTCCTCGCGACATAGCCGCAGGACGGGTCCGGGGGACGTGTTCCGGACTGACAAACGCTTAGCGCAGAAAGGAAAACAAAAAACAAAACAAAACGCGCCGGCAAACCACTCGGCCGATCGTCGCGTGCACACAATATATTATATTGTATATCGTTACGTTCGTCGTATATTACAGCTCGTAACTACGCTAGTGCCGGCTAATGGACAATATTATTATTATTATTATTATTATTATTATTATTGCGCGAGCGGACGCGGACTGTTTTTGCGGAGAACGGCACCCGAACGCGGTAGAAAAATTGCGCCTCGTTTACTACCAGCACGAGCGCGAACAAACATGTGCACAAACACTCGCGAGAGGACTTTGACGGCGTCGGGGCGGCGCGAGGGGAAGCGGTGAGCGGGGCACGAGGGGAACGTCGCCGCCACTCGGACACGTACAAATCGTAACAACGTCCACTTGAAATGTGAGACCGACAAGATTTATCGGACGCCGACGAGTAT
The DNA here is from genome assembly GCA_013282895.1 of Eriosoma lanigerum. Classification (NCBI taxonomy): domain Eukaryota; kingdom Metazoa; phylum Arthropoda; class Insecta; order Hemiptera; family Aphididae; genus Eriosoma; species Eriosoma lanigerum. Next base: position 61,739,033 of record CM023357.1, read on the forward strand.
GTCCCGATAGCATCCGCTCGGACGCGTTTAACCAATGCCGCTTGCGCTGTACGTTAACCGTACAAAGGACCGATTAACGGACGATAATGTGCAAATAAGGAAAACCGTTCACTGGACGGAAGACGAAATTTTAAAACGATATTTGCAAATGTAATTTTATCTCGTATCGATAATTTTCTAATGATAATCGGCAATCGATGAAACGATCGTGTTTTAATGATCCTACATTTGCAAATACATCGAAATTCGCAGGAAAAACAAATTACATTTTTTCGTCGATAGGGAATAATTTACGTTGGCTACACAACCGATAGTTTCCGATTGGTCCATATCATCGGTACCAAAAACAATAGCTATTCGATTCATCAATGGTTACGTTATAATATATTTCATAACTGATAAAACGGATAATTGGGCTCAAATTAAAATTCAATAAAAAGAAGTCGTGAGACGATGGACTTTATTTTTTACATATTTTGAGGGTCGGGACACTAAAAATGTTGATAAACGATGTCGTAGATAAGCAGACTACTAAATAAATAAAATAATATTTATGATAATACGTGGGCTATAAAATAGTCGGTTTTACCACAGAAATAATGAATGTGACACCGTATGCGATTTAAACGGTCAAGAAAAAATTGTTCTGATCAAATGTGTAAAAATACTATTGAAACTCAAAACGTATCCCAACTGAAAGATAGAATGCATAGGCCTAAAAAAATTAATACAAATTTAGTTTTTGATGGATACATAGAAAATAACCAGAAAAGTCATTTTTTTTCAAATCAGCAATTTCGGTAAAAAATTATTTGTTTTGACATATTGTATGTTTTATGCGGTCGAAAGAGGGGAAAAATAAAAAAATCGTAAGTAATTACCTCCAAAATTTAAGGTATATATACAAGGCAAAAATTATTACGTTTTGAAATTAAAAACACAGATTGTGTTTATAAAAAAATAGACTTTTCTGTAGCCTTTATTTGTGCTAACATAAAATAATGATATTTCACAAAATATGATCGCCATCCATAACAACAGAAACTATAAGGTTTTTAAATTTGACACGTCTAATGTTGGCCGATAAGTATACATTTTTTCACATTTTATTCCATAATTTCAAATTTATATATAAAATATATGTTTAAATTTACGTATTATATTATTTAAATCTACGACGAGTGTATATTCATTGTCCTCAATGCTTTAACTAGTATACTTGTATATATGTTCGCATTATCTTCATCATTGTTATTTTTTTAACAATGTTACACAACACTGCATTCTCTTTGATTTTTTTTTTCATTGAATTTGTAATTTGTTTTGAACCTAATCCCTTGGGTAACACGAGCCCTATAATTAGATTTAAATTTCCATACGAAATATCTATTTTTTGCGTAATTCAAGAAAGTAGCAGTATAGTGTTATTCAATTTGATTAAGTTATGTAAATATTTGTAGAAATTAATAAGCTTAATATGAAATCAATTAAATTCATTCAAACGTCAAATTATATAACTTATAAAATATAGAAACCAAAAATACATAATTTAATTTGATTAAAGGTTCAATATAGTTATAAATTGATTACACGATAAAACACTGAAAACAAATATAATAAAAAGATGACAACTGAAATAACCTTACCACGCTATATAGTAGTATGTAATAAGCGATACAAAAAAAAATGTTATCTAAATAACATATATACTAAATTATCACCGATAAGAACTAACGTTTGGTACTTAAATGCCATTTTTTTGCAAAAGTAATTTTTCACTCTTACCGAAATTCTATAATAAACGATAATAAAAGAAATAATATTATGATAAAGAGAGTTGTAATAAGTTAAAGAAACTCGCGTTTCGCTAAAAGTTCATTTTTACTGGTTCGAAAAAAATTTTGTTATAACCAACTCTGTTATAATAATAAGTGATTTTTCCCCGCTGTACACGGTGCACGTGTATCATTTCCTATATTATTATCGAATCTATTTGTATAGTATACAGTAGATATACGTTGCATTGAGTATAAGTGGATTACAAGCAAAATCGACGAAAAAAACCCCTTTGGGTTCAATTTGTTTGATCAAACGAAAAGTTCTTTTGTGTACAATTTTAACAGAAACGGGTCCGCGCTTGTTGAAATATCATTTGTGATATTTCACAATGCCTCCGGTCTTTGTATTAGGTTCCGACGAAGTTTATCTGGCAAATAAATCACTCTCTTAATAATTAAAGTAAAAAAAAGAATAATAAAGCGATGATCAAACAATATACGACATCGGTTAAAATTAATATAAGATCATCTGGTATATTATTGCACATAAAACATTAGCGGTAGTTTGGATTTTATTTTAAAATATAATCAAATTAAAATACCTACATTTTGTTATAACATAATATATTACGCGTTCAATGCTGAGTAGAATTTATTTAAATAATATTAAATGAAAGTTAGCATTTTTTTAGAAAATGTATTATAAAAATTACAATGTGTCACAAAATTTTAACTAGACGTTAAAACAACTAATACAGTTAATATTATAGGTAGGTTTTATATTTTTTCGCTTCGCGAGCTTAAAAATGTCTTCATAAATCAATATTATTATCTAAAAACACTACTGTCGTAGACTCGTCGTGTCATGTGATATATAAAAGGATATAGAGCTGAAATTGAAAAACTCGACAATATCTTTGCGTATAAATGGAAAAGGAAAAACCAATTCGGAACACTAAACGATAGTTGGTATACTCGATTATTGCACTTCTAAAGGTCAAGTGACACATCGCTTTCAGTGATAAATTTAATGTCAAAAACACAAGCCATGTCTAAATATACCTAACACGTACTATTATTATTATTATTATTATTATTATTATTTATTTATTTATTTTTTGTCTACTACAATAAAATTTAATAATATTGAAAATGTAATGAAATTGAAGAAATACACCACACATAACACGTGCAAATTATTATATTATATTATGCAAATAATACAAAGTCATAATAATTATAATTTAATGTTTTTTTTGTTAATGTTAATAAGATAGTATTTTTTTGGAAATACATTGCAAACAATTTAAACAACAACAAACACAAATATGTAAAAACTTTAATACGGGTCGTCTATACTATTTTGAATAACGACAAAGTCAAAGTTATGATTATACTAAATTAAAACCAAGGATATTTCTACTATGTTTATTGCTGAGTATAAATAATATTACCTTATTTATATTTTCGTGATCAACTCTCATTAGCTCAATAATATGGTAAATAAATATTATGAAAACTCTTTAATTCATGCATTTTTCCATTATTTTATATTTAAAAAATAAAAACAAAATAGTATTATACAAAATAAGTAACTACATTCTTATAGTGATACACTAATTTATATTTCTTTAAATAATAAGCAATATATATAGTTTTGTGTTATAATAAAAAAATATATCTTAATAAACCGTATAATTTTACATATTTTAACGTTTATTTAATTCTAAAAATAATAAATCCAAGATAACAAAAATGATTATTAACAGAGTTCTAAAGAAAATTTGTAGTATTAGCTTTATTTTTTTGGAGTAACTAGTAAAATATGTATTTAATATATGTATACAAAATGGTAAGTAAGACCTATTTCGAATTTACCATGAAGTAATCTTAAAAATTGTTTAATACAAACTACAAATTTAGTTTAATTCATTCGACGTTCAACTTCATTATATACATAGGATAGGGGATGAAAATGAAATGGAAATTGTATTTTAAGTGCATACATTAATTCAAATATGGTGTGAAGTCCCTAATTAAAATGAAAATCCCTTTCCTGTTACTAGAGCCTAGGGTCTATTAATTTATATATATATATTAAGTTATATAAATATATAGTATTTACATAACGAATAATAAAAAAAAATTCATGCAAAAATTATAATATTTAAAATGTGTTTAAATGTGTTCTAAGAGCTCTTTTTATATAATAATTATCGTAAAATTTATCAAGAATTGTTGATTCATCAAATATATTACAACAAAATACATAATATGACAGTTTAATGTAAACTATTTTAGTGAAATCGGCTTGAACTATATAAAGTTTTCTTATGTACGGTATAATTTTACTCTTTCTCTCCGTCACGAGATAAATATATTATACAACATAACTTCAATTCATGAAACCCCGTAAAACTTGGATTCGATTATTATGTACGACGGAGTAGAATAGCTAATACTTTCTGTAAAGACATAGTCGATTCTATTGTTTAAACTTGTTTATCATATCAAAAAGGTAAAAAAGAAAATAAAGTTAATCTTATTTCTTGAAGTTTAATTTAATATTGTCAAACATAGTACACATTCTCTAAACACTACAATTGCATCAAGGCTGTATCGATACATGTATAAATTTATATAGGAAGGTATATTACAAGTAGATTAAACAAAGTAAATACTTTTCAGCATATTTCAATGTAATAATATTATGTTTAAGTACCCATGAAAAGTTACCAAACATTGACACAAATATAATTCTATGATAATATTTCAAATATTTTATACATAAATTGAATTTCAAACATTTTTACAGTGAAATAACAAAAATTTATTTTGAGAATATTATGATTTATTATTTAAATAAATTATATTATATTATCTATTTATTAACCTATCTTTAACATATAGGGATTATATCTATTACAGTTGACTAATTAGATAAATATTAAAGCAATATTCATCAAACTTTGCCAATTTTTTTGTAGATTTATGATTTTTTAAGGTTTTTATTACCCAGAGCAATATTGCATTCGTTACTAAAACCCAATTTATTTGTATTAAATAAATTATATGAATAAATAAATTTATTTGTATAATAATTTAAATGATACGCATGTAATTAAACATTACATTTAAATAAAAGAGATACTAAATGTATTTTGATTTTTAGGTTATTATTATTAGGTTAGATTTATATACTAGGTTTAAATCAATGACATACTAATAATATCAAACAAAGGTGATAAAACATTTTTTAATGTAAAAATATCCATAAATCATGTGATTTTTAAAATTATATTCACGATAACATAACTAAAATCTAAACTAACTCTGTTGTATCGTGGTATTAACTGCATTGATTAATTTGTAAACTATAACATATCGTGTTAGATAATATTAATTTGATAATGTATTTTAATAATTTACTCAGTCGCGTGAACTACGTAGATAAATGTTTTTACAGCGATTTTGTAATCGCTTTTATTAAATAATGGATGACGTGACTTTTCATATTATTATGGTGATAACAGCTTTATGATAATTCTCACAGCTGCCATTAAAATATGCATGCTCGTTAAAACGAAATAAAAATGCTTACTAGCCCATCCATCCGTGACAAAAGGTGTGTCGAAATAAACTGTTATAATAACATAACATAATAAAGCAATTAAGTCTCATATATTTCACAAATGTATATATAAAAAAATTCAAATTTACAGACGCATTTCGGACAGCATACAAATAGGGATACGAATTTAAACAACAACAATTTTTAATATACAATTTTTGACAATAAGTTATTATGCCAAAAATCGCAAAAGATATTTCCTGTTGAATGAGACCAATAAAAGAGGATTATAAAAAAACTTATATAATAATTTAACAAACGCTAAATTCTTATGAAAATAAAATTGGTTTTTATCAAAAATACTCAGAAAATTTTTTTTTTCTCAAAAGTACACGCTTCTACACTATTATTTATGAACTTATAATACACCAAAAATAACAAGCCACAATAGATAAAAATATCGTCTGCGACATATCTACATAAAAGAAAAGCACCAAAACAAGAAGCAAAGAAAAGTCGGAAATCCGGTTACGTTATAAATGGAAGACAGCGGACGCAAATGACGCAAAATTCCAAAGAATGACATTTTAAAAATAAAAGCACACTATTTTGTACCGGCAACAACAACGTTTTCCTCGAACAAAAGTATCATCTTGTTAAGAATCGTTACACGTAATCTTAATTATTAGTAAGATATATACATAATATACATTATAATGTACAGCGAGTAAGTTATTTGTTTCGTCAATTCATCATTGAATAACATTAATTTAAAAGTTATTGATAACATAAAAACTCACTAATTATATTTTGAAAAAATAACACAAATTTCTTTATTGTATATAAATCTTCAATAATATTTTTTTTTCTTTTTTTCTTTTATAGTATTTCATAATTTATGTTTAATTTAATATTTAAAACATACATATGAATTTACGTACATACCCATCAAAAGACGTTTTATTTATCAAAATTGTTTTAACATTTATACATGAACAAAAATAAAAAGATTAGCAATAGATTAATAAATAAATTTTAAAAAATATTATTTATAAAATTTGGATATTTTAAATAATTTTTGTAATAAATTCAATTTTGTTCCCCACTAATTGTACACGTACTTTTTATAAGTATACTCTGATTAAATAGAATGAATTAGCTGTTACATATTTTAATCAATTTTTTGTTTTATAAATATGATTCATCCCAAAATTTAAATAAATTTATTATATATACATATATACTCTGCTTACCCTCGTAATACGTATTTGATTATTATTATTATTATTATTATTATACTTTGTTTATGATAATTTTGGTACTTGGATACTCAAACTATTCGGTTAATATATTACAATTTACTGTTACCTACTAAAATATTATGTTTCAATTCTATTATTTGATTCCGCTAAAATTGAATAATTCCAGTAATTATTTTTTTCATATTAAATTATTTTGGGTATAAAAAAATATTCAAGTAGTCACGGAGCGTTAGGATTCAATCCCCTTCCCCCACGTTATTTAAAAACAGTTTTAGTTTAGCTTTTATATGTTTTAATTTTTTAGTCAAAATAAATATTTATAATCAAAATCTCCTAAATTAAAAATAAATGTTTACCGACTACAGCCTTGTAATTGTGTGATTGTTACAAATTCTGCGATTAATAAAAATAACCGTGTAATTATCTAATACACAATCGATCAGTTTAATATAAGGAATTATTTTACTAACGAGGTGACTTTAAATTTTAACCCGCGATATCTGCACTGATATCTGACATAAATTGTTAATAATATTTTCGCTCTAATGAGCTTTAGGTAACTCTATGCACGTAAATATAATAGTTGGATATTCTTCGTCTAAACTCTAATTGCTCAAATTTAATGGAAATTAAGATTCAACTCCGGAAACATGTACTACGCAACATTTTCATACGCCTGTATTTACCACCCCCGATTTTTCATCGTTAGTTTCAATTATTATTATTTAAACCGACGCGTTGTTGCCTTGTTGGTCATATTTTACATCGTGAAAATCGCGTTATAAAGATTTCAATTTATCTCTTCGGATCGTTTATACAAAATTCATGTATAGCTTTCAAAAGGTAATTTATCTTTAATCACGTGGACCGGACATCATGCAGGTATGTTGGCAGGAGGTCTCGTTGAAGCCGTAAAAAGAAGTAAAAAAATTTAATATTTAGGTATATATATATATAAATATAAATTAAATATAATAAAAACTTTTCTGTAAATATTTATTTTCATTTTTTATGCGTCGGCGTTTTTCATCGTTATTAAACATAACAGTTTCCGCAAAAAATTATGAATTATATTATACGCGTAGACTTTGCTCATCAGCCATGCTCGGAATCACGTACTTTTTTCTTCACTTGGCTTTGTTAAAAATAAAAAACAAACGACAAGACTATTAAATTAAGTCAATCGAGGTGAATACCCATTGTTCAGACAACAAATAAAACATGACAGAGTAAACACAAATGTTTAATTATTGTAATTTTTAATAACAATGTTCGGCAACGATGTCTAATACTTTCAATAAAAATCTGAAAAATGATTTGTATTAAACACCCTATATGAAAACGTTCAGTATACTCACCCCAAATCTAACATTAACCTAACCTACATACAACGAGACAAAGGTTGTGTTTGTGTTTAATATGGTATGATAAAAATATTGTTATTTTATAAAATATTAGGTACGTTCTGAGATAGGTAGTAAAAAGTTTAAAATCCAAAGTCTATTAAAAAAACATACTTTTTAAATATATATTTTTTACCTTTAAAATAACTTTTTAAACCACATTGTCACCATATTTGTATAATAAATAGGTTGTCAACCATCATATTGAAACGGCTTTACGTTTAGACCTAACGGCAAATATACAGTGATTTTTACAAACCTCTACTTAAAATTTCAATTATCATGAAAAATCAAGAATAGTACTAAAATCGCGTAAATTAAGAAAATTATGATAAATATGACTCATAATATTTAAAGCTGCTAAATTTATAAATTGTTCGTATAGGTACAAATATACAAAATTATGCACTTTACATAACTGATTTTTTTCAATTCTTAAAATAATTGTATATTAATTTGGTTTGAAATAATTAAACCTACAATATTTTAGCATTTCAAATAATCATTTTTAGTCGAATTTCAATATACTTAATCTTTGTTTAAAAAGCGAATACTATGGATTAATTGATTGAAATAAAAGTTTAAGTTAAATATACGAATATTATAATATCAATCTAAAAGTAAATATATATTTCAGTTAGTTTTAACATAATTAATTAATGTAAATATTAATTTAAAAAAACAAATATACATCATACAAATTTATAATAGCAGTTTCTACAATTTTAAACAAACAAGTGGAATAAATAGCATAGGTAGTCATTTAATTGCTCAGCGATAGAATCTACAAAACCTATTTACAACCATCAAAAATAAATGAAAATTATTTTTTTATATTTTTATTTTTATTTATTTAATACCGAGAAGCAAAAAAAAAAAAGCTATACTGTTATGCATACGACATAATCGTCATTTTAAATAGCATGGCTTTACTTTAGACTTTAACATTAGATATTTTAAACATAAGATATCGAACTGTATGTATAATAAACTCCTTTGTATTACCAGACAGGTTAATTGGACAATACAAATACAATTATTTAAAATTTATGAAAGTTAAATATAAGTAGTCTAATTTAGAGACCTGACTTAACCGTGTAGAGTTTATTTAAAGCAATCGATAAAAAAATTCATAGGAAAGTTGGGGCCGCTCGTTTAAGACAGTATTTACACTTTTATATTTATGTGGACATAACATTGATGTTTTATAATCCTATCTGACCCATGAGCATTATTACCGTTCAAAGTCTCGAAAAAAACATCCGTAGCGAAGAGGAACGGATATAATATTTTCTTATCGTGGGGCTCATCAACGACTCTTTCAAAGAATGTAAACGGTAATATAGCTCCGTAAACTGCTGCACGGTCGAAATACGCAAGTAACGGGATGGCATGTCTTGGTAAAAAAAAATAAATATAAGATATAAAGAAAAAACCCGTATAAACTAGCCGTATTAGTTGAAAATCGAGGTTAACGTCCAGCAATAAAAATATTTTCTACGCTCGATTGGAATAAAGGTATATTATGAGTGTATTAAAGTTTTGACTTAAACCGTTGACTGAAATTCAATACTCTGTACATAAATTTGCGTGAGAACCTCGGAAGATATTTTTGACTTTCGTTTAAATGCAGAAAAATTCACCAGTTTTCTGATATCTACCTATAATGGAAGTTCGGAAAAAAGATTTTTGCATCGCTGTTGAAAAAAACGAAATGTGTTAAGAGTATAACACTCCCGTACGATATATTCTACAATACATATTTAAGGTATTGTGACCCAACGCGACTAAAAATGTTTTGAATCGAGTGTTTGTTCCAACACGTTTTCGCACAAATTCCATATAGTAAAAATTACTATAAAAAGATTTACATAACCAATTGAATATTAATTTGTTATACATTTTAAACGGTACAATCGGTACGATAATTTTGAGTCGATATCGAAAATCCCGGAAAAAGGTATATTACAAAAATAATCGATTATACAATATTATACGATGGCGGGCGCCGAATGAGATGTGATTGAATATCGAACGTTTTCCGTCGGCCAGTGAAATATACGACCGGACATGATACTATAATATTATAATGTTGTGTACGTCATATTATACTGTCACGAGGGACTATATTATAATGGGCATTGCCTACGAAACGACCAAGTCGTTTGTTTCGCATCTGGTTTCGTTTCATTGTCTCGTTTGTCCGGTGACGAGGCGGATAAAATGACGGCACTGCGTTTGCGTTCAGAAATAAATCGGCCGGCTAAAGGGACAGAAAAACAGCCGAAATATACGACGATTTCGCACGCAGAAACGGACTTGCGTTTCCACACACGTAAACATGGTATAATATAGATCGTCTACGCAGCCGTATTCCGAAGAGCCGAGTGGACCAAAGTATAGAGCAATAAGAATCATAACACAGTGTCCTCCTCCGACGCACTAGCGCATAATAATAAATATGATATTATATACAATATAAGTTTTATACGACGTTATTATACACTCGGAGTGGGCGCACGGCGAGAGAGTATTTTGACATTGTAATGTATATATGTTATTTAATAACAAACAAAAAAATAAATAAATAAATATAAACATTATATAGTATACAGAACGATCGAAAACATTGTGTGGCGGATGCATAACAGCAGAGATAGCAAAACGAAAACTTTTGCCATTCGTAGCACGAAATATTCTGATCGCCCTGTATCTAAACGACCTTAAGAAAAATACCGCATAACGCGTATATACGCATATTTATAATACACACAATGTAATAATATTGTTATATTAAAGAATCTCGACCGTAACAATGCATAAAAAGAAAATCGTAATAAACAATGTTATTATTACGAGTAGTATTATAAAATAAACATAATAATGCATTTATTTTTCTATACGCCACGGCAGAAAATATCGGCAATTAAGCGCACAGTTTAATTTTTGCATTACTTTTTATTGTTTTAAATATTTTTAAAAAATAATAATAATAATAATAATAAAACAGTGAATATTTATAATGATCTAAATGTGTATTTTTTTCTGTTTTTTTTTTTTTTTATAAGTATGTACATGTTTTTGGATATTATTACTACTGTTAAAAATAAAAACTATTCCAATAATGTAATGCAAGTATGAGTACTCGTATGTCGTTCAACAGAATTTTGATATTATACTTAATACTTTAATAAAAATATTGTGTAAAAGGAGATAAAAATGTCATGTTGCAAGAATTCAATTTATCAACGAAAAAATAGAGATTCATATTTGATTTCTAAATGTTGACTTCCAGAATCCACCTCCCAACTCCAGCTAATATGATGTTTAAAAATATGAAACCCAAGTTATTGATTATACATTTCTATGAAATTCTATTATTTTGCATATTAAAACAAGAAAATTACTGCAAAATAAAATATAGTATATTATTAATATCGATGAAATTAAATACGTTTTATTCATGTTAATTATATGCACTACAAATTTGTTATTGAATAACTATCGCAATCAGAATTTAGATACCTAGTATGATTTGCAAACTATACTATTCATATTATTAAAAAATTTGATCATTTTCAGAATACACTTAGTTAGCATGTACGAATAAACTCTATGGACTCTCATAATATATTTGCAGACTCCATTGATCTTAATTATTTTTTGATTAGAGGTAAATTAGCTGTTATTCTGTTAATTTATAATAATATCCATTATAATATTTAAAGTACTGACTTTTTATTAAAGTTATTTTTTAATGTACAGCTTAATCAATTAGAATTTGTATTTATTTTTAATAACCTAAATGTAAAAAAATATTATATTTTATTCATATTTTTACATAATTTTTGTTGTTTTCCGTATACCTATTGTGTATTTTCTTATATGTTTCCAATATATGAATGAGAAATACAGGTAATATTGTGTTTTTTTAAAATACTTAAATTAAATTATCAAACTAATTCTAAATTATTTAGGCATTTTATCGTTGCTTTAAAATTTAATATTAGTTATATAATAGTACCTATACTTTGGTATTATTGGTTAAAGAGAGACAATTTTAGTCTGTTTAACATTCGATATAATTTGGTATTATTGTAAGATTTTGAGAAAACAAGCGTTTTTTTTACTTGGTAGCATTGCACAAAATCTAATGTCATTCATCTGAGTAAAGATAAAGAAGCAGATAATAGTGACTATACTTTGACCACGTCGCCCATTGTTTTATTATTATTATTCTAATAATATACCGATGTGCACATTACTTGTTTGTCATCCTTTTGTTTTACGTTGTAAACTACAGATGGAATGAATGTATATTACATACCTGCGGAAAAAAAATACGAAACATTATAATAAACATTAAAAAAACATATACACCTATTCATTATAATATTTTGTTCTAGTTTTATTTTTATTTCCTACGGTCAATTGAATAATTTATATACACAATGTACGATAAAAACGTATATAATAGAAGCGTATTTTTTTATTTCCAGTACAATAAATTAAGGAGGTTATAAAAATGACATATTTATTGTAACAAAAAACAAAAAAACAAAATCATAAAAACCCGGCAAATGTCTGAATACAGTACATAAATCCATTTAAAAATATAATAATATCATAATAATATCTACCTTATAGTTTAATACTAATTTAGAATAAATTGTACAAACAATTGTAATTGAAATGTAATTTCACTGCTAGAGGATATGCTATTTTTTTGATAATACACTATGTTTATTTGATAAAAATATTATATTTTTTCGAGGTCTATATTTATTACCCATTTAAACCCAAAATCATAACTGCAATAGTACCTACATATATAATATGATTATCTGTTACAATACGAACGAATTATTTCCGATGAGGTCAGTCAAAGAAAAGAAAATACAACGTATTTCAAAATGACGTACTTTATACATGCCATTAGTACATTACATTTATATAATATGATGACGACGAAGCAAATCATTCGCTCGGATTTTACGATGTTCCGCCAGAGTAAGTTACAGTAATTATTATAGTCGATAACGTTTCACATGGCTTTCATTAGGCTCTCTAATGTTATCTGCACAGGAGACACTTACGACAAAACATACATCTAGCGGTTTATCTGTCCGAATGATAACATCTAATCTAAATATGGGGACACGTTCAACTTGAAGTCGGCAAACTTAAATCATTTTATAATTAATTATAAAATGGGAAAAGGGATATTGTGGGCGGGTTTCTCAATTATCAATCAAACTTGCAAAAAAAAAAAAAAACCGTTGATGAACAACGAAAACGTCAGGTAATTCCTAATAGAACGATCTATCTACGACCGTGGGTAATTCTAATTAGACATAGATAACCTAACATAACCTAACATAACCTTTACCAAATACTTTGGTCTTTGGATTTTCTTTGCACATTGGAAATTCGACCGGCGATCCGAACACCGGTTGCGGGTTTGCGCTTTATCGCAACAACTGCACCGCGAATCGAGAAGGAACAATCGCATCCGGCAGTCGATACGCGATTTTATTCTCCTCGCGTGTTTTTGCGGTAGAAATTTTTTAAAAAAATATACAAATAAAAAATAATAAGAAATAAAACGGTTCAAGATTCCATCGTACGCCCGTAATCAGCCACTTCCCGCGGAGGATGAATAATTCATTCGCGTTTATTTCGGAAACTCCTCGACGAGGTTTACGAGTAAACACACTATATGGTATACCAATAACCACACGTGCGGTAATCCCCACAGGTACTCGTGCAACTCGTTTCGGCACGATATTTATCAAGACTTAAGTGACTGACGGACTGTGTCTGGACGAAACGCTATACCTGTCTCGGACGGATCGGATTCGTTACGCGCCGATAATATTACGTGAGACGGCGTGTGTCTATAACTATCGAGCACAGAAACTCGATTTATAGACCTTAATTTACTTATTGTGAACGGAAAGCAGTCGTGCACAGAATAAATTGTCCGAACGTAATATATATTATTAAATATTATGTAGGAGATGGGCTTTCGCATTGAATGAACGAATCTAATCGGGAAAGTGACAAAAATAATAGTTTAACAGCCGGTTTTTAAACAAATATCATTTTCGATCGAATAATATCGTCGTAATATCGACCGTAGGACAGTTAATAATACTATAAAATTAGTATAATACATTTATTATCGTTCAATCGCTCTTGAATTGTGTCTTCATATTTAATCTTCAAATTTTCGAGCCCAGGTTGACGAGTTAAACGCAAATAATACGTAAATATTTGTATAAAATATATGTTTTATATAAGAACAGAAAGATGTAGAATATATACGTGTATGAAGTTAGCCCTCCATATTCGACAAATTGTAATTTTAAAGTTTTATTTTGTAAGTATTTGTTAGATTATTAATTTATATAACTTAGATTTTTCAAAATTCACCAGAGGGATTGTGGTTAATTTACAAATTAAGAAACTAACTTACAAATACTTGCAAAATAAGTTCTTTATCTTCTAATTTGTCCGATTTGATTTGGCAAATATGGAAAGGGACATCTTCATACATGTGGAATATGTAACAATTACGTACAAATGTACGTGAAAAAGTATTTAAGAGAATAATTTATGTAATATTGAACAGTCTGTTTCCCGCAAATATCACTCCCCAAATAATAAATACATTAATCATTATTCTTGACCATTACGATGACTTAATTTTCATTATTTACGTATAATTCATGAGTACTTACTACTTAAGAATATTTTAAAAAAACATACATTTTACTGTGTTACAAACTTTCGTTTTATAATAATGAAATACTTATATTTCTAATACTATATTAAGTGATTCCAAAAGTACAATAATTGCAAAAAGTTCATTCAAGTATTTCCTACTTCCGAAAAAATTGCATTTCATATGGAAATGAATTCATTTGCAGCATGCATACTAATATTTATTAGCGATTGAATCTATATTATTTACAACATACATGTATAAAATTAAACATAAGTTAGATTATTAAATAACTGCATTATATTATCGTCTTAAAAGTAATAATCATATAAACCAGAACAGTGATTTAATCTACGCGTTTGTGTCTGAAATCGCGAAAAAAATTATAGTTGAAAATAATGTAATTGTTTTAACATAATTATTTACGTTTAATTATTTTGAAACGTTTTATCGGGAACGCATAGTTCTTTACGTTATTATTCTTTAATAAAATGTTGATAAAAAATAAAGATACTCAGAGAGTCACGAATACACCAGAAAATAGACACTACACGTAGGTTCACGTGTACGGTTCATATAATTCTTTTGTTTCCCGTCGCCGCGCAGTAGTCTCTTCCACACGAGATTCCGCGTCTCTGCGACAACCCGCCCGACGATTCACCATTTTTTTTTTTTTTTTTTATCCTCCCTTCTGTCAACATCTTCATTTAAGTGACGGCGGCAATTCACGAGAAGATTAAAAACATTGAAACGATCTCCATTTATGTTTGTTTTTACCTACTGCAATTACATCGTAATCCCGTCGCTGCAGTATAATTTCATTATGAGCGCGTTATACCGACCGGCAATCTTTACTATAAACACAGAGTTTTATTCGGATCAACATCACGACTGTTGTTATTGCAGTCATTATAATATATTACGACAGGTTAAATCCGTATACGGGTCGATAATAACTGTAATTTTTTTTTTTTTTTTTGGTACATACGGTCAAGGGTCGGAAAATAAATTACCATATCGGATAACGTATATTATTATACCGGGAAAAATAGAGCACGACGACGTATCGTATAGTGTTTGAGCTCTACCTTCCGATGCGACAAAGTCCATCGTAGTAAACCATATAAAACGCGATCGAAACGGACCGAAAATATAAAAATAGGTACCCGTTTGTTCCAAAGTTAACGGTTAAATCGCGTGGTACCTATATATATTATAGTGTCGTCTGTGGACTTTGATAAAATGTTATTGGCAAAAAAAAATCTCGTTGGTACACGCCCGTCACAAAATACAACATAAAACACCGGCAAAGTGTCATCATTGGTGGCTGCCGGTTAACCGCTATCCGAGTTGAGCTGCGTCGAGTATCGTCTTTGACTAGGCCCGATGCAAATTTATGTAAATGTCCCTTTATTGGCTGTAAGTATGGAACGCCAATACATTTTAACGACATTGTTATTGTTATCAGTAATAACAATACCCCGTCACTGAACCGAGTAAAATGTGTATATTTTATATAGTCAATATAATTACGTTAGATCTTATCATTCATTCTAGACTTTTATAACTCTAAGGAATATATATATATATATATATACAGGGTAATTGGAATATCGTGTTACAAAAGCGGTGGAAATCGCATTCGTTTTCATAACGACATAAAGTATAGTGCCAATTTCTGTTTTTATAATAAACAAATCCGATTACCCTGTATATCGTAACGCACGAATCAAATGAAATTTTCGACGTTTTCTAAAATAAAAGTACCTATGTGTATATGCCCCAATGACGTGGATTTTATTTATTCATTTTTATCTCCCTCCAATATAACCACTTATGATTTCATTCGTACAACTATAAATATATGGCGAGTACACATAAATGCTGCTGTTCGGATATACATTGAATAAATTAGAAATTTTATTGAAATCCGCCAAATAGCACTTTGAACATAAGCCAATCTAAATAATTTCACATCTATATAGACCATTAAAACATCTCTTTTGCATAGGGAGCAGGATAGACGATCGACCCAGGGATTATCATAATCTCTGTGGTTCCACCACTGGTACGCCGTTATATGTGACATGAGCATAATATATTATTAACTTTTTTACATATTTTATCAACAAACCATTTTATTTTGTAGACAAAATTCAATGCTTAATTATTTTGTTTAATATTATTTTGAATTGTAACAGTATAATTTAACATTATTTGTCACGCAGTCAATTGAATAAATAACATTTTCTATATTCATTCGTAATTGAATAAACGTTTTTAACTATTCAATTTATATATAATTAGTAATTTGACTGACATTTTCATTCGTTTAATTATAAAACTTTAATAGATATATATATATATATATATATATATATATATATATTTTTTTTTTCAATTTAAATTGTTATATACAACTAAATAACTTAGTTTTAAATTTATTTTATACATTATTATTTAAGTTTTTTTTTTTTAAATTCTAAATAAAACAATTCTATAGAAAATGTTATTTTCTTTACAAATTTTATTAATTTGAAAATATATTTTAAACATCATTAAAGTTTATACAGTAAAAATTAACATGAATAATTCTAGTACATATTTTTAAAGTGTAGGTATATAAAAACACGATACTTACAAAATATAACTGTAAAAACTTAGTTTTTTAAAAGAAAAAAAACATACTTAATTGTGGTCATTTAATTAAAAATTATTTATATTTTATTCTATGAAAAACTCGGGTTTTACAACAACAAAAAATAATAATAAAACACTGATTAATTGTATTTGAAGTGGTTTAATTTATTATACATATATGCAATACATATAATAAACTCTTAAATTGAATTTATCCGTTAACGTATGATATTTTTATACAAATTATTTATTATAAATTAAATAACAAAATATAAATAAATTATATTATATTATATTATCACACTTAAGTAGGAATATTTGATATTTTAATCAAAAAAATATTGTATTGAACCAATAAAGAATAATATATTTATTATTTTGGGAAAAAATATAGAAAAGTTGTAATACAGCCGGTATTACAATAATATCATTAGTATGCACACGTTATAGTGTTATAAAATATAGATAATATCATTAAGTATACGTGTCACGTCGTATATATTACAGGCTACAGCTATGGTAAACGCAAGTTAACGTAGTCGCAGAGAAGTACGATTTTCCTTTTAAACAGTTTAAACCTCTATCGAATAGAGAATTTATATTCGGGTCAGAATTAAAGTGAATTATTCATTAGGAATCTAGATGCACTCTCCAAGTGTGCACAATAAATACAGTTTAACCGGACATTCCGTATCCAGTAATTCTACTAAGACAGTATGCTCATCCATAGACTTCTGAGAAATCGACCTTAACCGACCCGAAGTTTATGATTTTACGATCGAGAACTTTTGGACACTGATAAATTCTTATGAAAATGTTTGGCTTAAACTTTTACTATACTCGAAACGGTTGATAACAAATGTGGCTTTTAATTCATACGTTAGGTTTAATCTTCTACGTATACCTAATTCGATCAATACGAAATAATGTTGAAATACAAAAAGTTCACAAAGAATGTAAAAACCATAAACATAAAACAGTTTCATTGAACTCATAATGAATCCATAGTATATTTTTGAATATTTTAGTTTTGTTTAATTAGAAAACTAAATAAGATTTATATTTAATACATATATTAATTATACGTCGTTTTTAGACTTGTTCAACATTTACATTAGGTAATGTAATAAAAATTGAATTGATATTTTTAAATTTAAATAGATAATAATATTTATTGTATAATATTTTATTTTCATTCAAAATTGAGAGATTCGCAAAAATAGAGAGATAGACAAAAGGATCTAAACCACATATTATATCCGATCATTATCATAATCGACTCAGAAGTTTGTGAATAAAGGAAAACCATACATTTTCTAAGTAGGTGGGTATTGGTTGATCAGAAAAAAAACAGCAAATATATATAGAGATGTCTATAGAAAAAATAGAACCAATAAATAAAATGTTCACGATTTTTATTTTTATATCATGCTCCTTTAAAATGTAAAATGCTGTATTGGGTAAATTTTATTTATACTTAAATCAATGTACCTTAACCATAGATTTAATAAACAAACCACTCGTATATGTTTCTTATTACTGTAGACAATTCCAATAGAACACTTAGTAGGATTAAACCCCATTAATTTATAATCCCTAATCTTTTATCCTTCTTAAATATCCTTTCTATTACTATATAATTGGTCACCTGATTTACTTAACTATTTACTTAAATTAACTAAAATTTAAATCCGTTATTTATAAGTAGTTAATCTGTATCCATTTAGCATAATATCATAAATATTTCTTTTTTTATTATGTGTACATATACATATATATATATATATATATATATATATATATTGTCCTTAAGTAATAATTTCAAAACAAATTGTAATTTAAAAATTCAAACTAAGACCTATTATTATTAATTTTTGTCAACATTTAAAGTAATAAGCACAAATTAAATTTACAAACAATATTGTATTTGATATTTTAATCAAATACTATGTAGGTATAAAAAAACATTAAGTATATTAAATAAATATTTTTAAATTCAAAAATTGCAATCTAGTAGTTTTATACAATTTATCAAAATCAAACCCGGGCAATAACAATAAAGATGAATAATATTACATATTAATTAGTAACCAATACTTTGAACAAAATAAAAATGATATATGTAAAGTTTAAATATATATTAATTATAAACATGTTTGTACTCTGAAAACTTCTTAAAATAACTTTGGTGACTTACATAAAATAGTTATAAAACGTATTCAAAGTCAGGTATTCCAGCTCATTTTTTGAAACAAAGTATACACAGTATTGATCTTCAGATAGCATGATTTTATCGGCGTCTATAAATTAAGAAAGTTTTTGGTATAGAGATTTTTTAGCTTTTATTACGTTGAACTTTTTAATAGAATATTCACCAGAGCGATATACATATTATATGGGATCTACAAGAATTATAACTTAACTGAGCTGTTAGATAAATTCCATTTAAGGTTTTTATAAAATGAAAAAGAGAGAAAAAAAATAGTTTTCACTAAATATCCATTTAACACTCGAAAAGGTAATCGTAAATACAGTGTAACTCATTAATAATCAAACACATGTAAGTATAGATAATCATAATCATTAACAATAATTTATTATATTTACGTGTACTAAACTGAAATAGGCTTTTACTTAGGTTACAGTTAACAAAATATTTAAATAAATACATTTAATTCTTAATTTATATATTAGTTTCGTTTTGACTATATTATTGAACAGTTTTAATGGTATATAGGTTTTATAAAAAATATTGTATTAGTATAATTGAAAATAAGTTGATCATCAAATGTATGATTTGTACAAAAAAAAAAAAAAAATAAAATGCAACATAAATAATCTATTTTTCCTATAAGGTATTCGTGTATGAGAAAATATTGAACTTTTCATTTCTTATTTAAAAATTAAGGTACACCCTACATATATATTGAAAACTAGCAGTGTTGTGCATTACTTAGATAAAATACAGTTATAATTTTATCTTATCTAGATAAATAAATAGGCTATCTGAAAAAAATCATCTAGATAATTATTCGATCAATGATTTTAAAAATGTTGACACAAAATTATTTTAAACCGCGCTTTGTAAACACTATTTATAGTTTTAACTGAAGCATCAGATACCTAGTTTATAGTTATAAAGATATATATATAGATAGTTTATAATATAATAATATTTACAAAATAATTACGATTATAATAACTATGATTTACGCCGAATACGAACGTATGATCTAAAATATTAAATATTAATTCTATTTTTTATCTAGATAAAATTGGTTATCTTTTATTCCTTATCCATAAAAGAATTTCATATATTATCTATTTATGTCATCTAGATAAATTTAAAATCAATTATCTGTCATCTTATCTAGATAAATTATGGGTTATCCTTGTACAACACTGCAAACTAGGTATTAAATAATTTATAAAACATATGAAAACATCACACAATCAATTACAATATTTAGTATTTTATTAGTACGATATACTCGTATATCATTTATAAATATATAATAGTACAAGTATGTAAGTATGTATGTACTGAATAGTTAAATTAATTAATTTCTATAAAACAATTTGTCATGTGTAACTACATAAAATTAATTATTATACTAACTTTCGTTTGTTAAATATCAAATAATATAACATAATATATATAATATATAACATATAATATAAGTCTTTCAAAAATGATTTATTTAAAGTAATAATAAACTGTACAGTTTATAATTTAAAAATGTTAAATTAATATGCATAATAATAATAAAACGTAATACTTATAGTTTTATTTTTATTTTATTTTTTTTTTAATTGTTATAGGTCTGCAATATAATTAAATAATTAAATGTCAACAATTATTTAAATAAATACGAATATACCTAATCATGTTTAACTAAGCGATAACTACAAAGTGTGTATGTTTAAATAATAATAATTATTTCTCTTGACAATTTAAATTAAATTATTTGTATAAATATTATTTTAATTCTATTGTTTTAGTTTACAGAATTTCTCTTAAAGGGACGTATAAATATTGTAATATTATTTTTACTATATTTATTTAGTTAATATAATATTATATCAAAGTAGATATTACGTCATGCATTATAATATAATACGTTTCATTAACATTAGAAAACGACTCCGTGATAACGACACAATAACCAGATTACAAACTCATACGTGATACGTGGTATCCCAAACAAATTACATCTCGTGTAATGTTAAACTCGCAAAATGACCGAAAGGTAAAATATAAAAAAGCTGGTGTTGATAAGAGTGTTTTCAATATATTACAAAAATATATTATATAGTAACATTTGTACCACAGTGGCCAAGATGACCAATATATTACACCATTTAAATTATAATTGAAGAACATATTTAGGAATTCACAGGATTATAAATAGGACTATTATTCCGTTCTTATGCGACTAATGTTGTCTTAAACCTGAGACCGTCGTGGGTGAAACAAAGTACTGTGAATGTGAAAACGACAATCCGATACATTATAGTGCACTAAATTTTAAGAAGAAAAAAATACTAACACAAATCACAAGAATCGAAATTAAGACGCTCATGATAATTATTAATTATTAAAATTTGTAATAAATAATAATACAATATTTAGTAATTGTTGTGTAGCAATATTGCCTATACGATACGCCGACTCATATTATAATACGATTTACAAAAATAATAATATAAAAAACAATTTTAGAGATAATACACATTTTCTTAAACGTTATATAGAACCGTAAGAGAAGATAAAACTTTATATTCTTTTAAAACATTTATTTTTGTAAACTTTAAATATTATTTCTGTCAAAGTATAAAAACATGCTAGGGTCTAGGATACCTGGTTGAACAAATATTTCCATACAATTTACCAGGTCAGGACAAGTTTCGGTGTTTTGTCCCTCACACCGAGACCAAACAGAAAGAATAAAATTTACCTGGTATGATTAATTCTATCTAAAAAACATTCACATCGACATTCGAAAAGTTTGAAACTCACCCCAGCATAAAAATATATAATGTGACACAAAAATGATAACCGGGTTTATTGCTGTCAATTGTGGAGTACCCTACTGTCACATAGATTAGGCTAAAATAGTGATGTATCCTGAGAGAGGAGGTTTTTATGGTATAAAAATCAATGATTGTGTGTATACTTATTTAGCGAGTGTGGCGAGCGGATTAAAAACAAACAAATAAAAATATATATATAAAAAAAATAACAGCGCGATAATTTTGCCATGCGAAACGAATAGTCGGACATAAATTGCACGCGTACAATAATATAATAATATATTATTATCATTAAGGTCGTATAATACGTATATATATATATATAGGTACGTATATGGGTGAGGAGGAGGAAATCCACATATTCCGATCGAATCGAGGCGATAGGTGACGTGCGCGCGTTCTAACGTCGTTTCTGCATAACATTATATGCGTATACGATAAAATAATAATATATAATGCCATCGGAATTATTGTTTTTGAAACGATTCCAAACGACCTAGAAAATGAGAGATTACAACGCCAGGGTATATAATATTATATATAATTTATAAATATTATAATATAACGGATGAGCTCCGCGCAGAAGGTTTAATCGAGTTCGTTCAAAATCCATACCGAAGGAGAACGATGCCGCGTTGTAACGCGATTGAATATTGACGTTATTATTATTCCTCGTCATTTCTCGATACCGTATAGTCTAAACTGTCATCAACGGGACCTCGAAGTGATAACATATCGAATAAAGACGTTCAAAACAGGACAGTCCCTTTTTAAGTATAACATTATGTTGCCCCGACACGCTTCTAATGGGACGCTGCTTGTTGTATCATTTTTCATAGAAGATGGCATTTCCCATTTTATATGATAAAACATAATCAGACCTTAGTTTAGAATTATATTTATAAGAAAACAAATTGATCTACGACAATAGATTAATAGTAATTGTTTAAATTCTAAAATTTTAGAATTTTATACACTTAAATAAGTTTAATTTTAGTTTGATTAGTATATATTATATGGCAACGAGGCTTCTTGTGAGAATCATTGTTAACATGTGACGATTGAAGATTGAAATTGTAAGCATTAGTAATAAAAGATATATTTTAAAGTGTGATTTTATATTGTTGGGAATGTTTTTTAATTTCCTTAGTTTGGTGTTAACACAGCTTATGTATCCAAACACATAATCGACCAGTGACTTTTACACAATAACCAGTTTATCGTTTCGACGAGACGATAATAAAATGGTAACAACCCGTATCTCTATTTTAAACTAACAAAACGTGGTAAAAAACGGAGTCTCTTTAGAAATGTTATAAATAATAAATCAACTCATCGCGTATACCACGATCATTACACGTTTTGTATTATGTTATGTCAATTTTGACGAGTAGAAAATCGTACCTTTATGGCTACATTTTATTTCTATCAAAACGTTTTATTTTCAAGAGCAAAGAATGTTTTTTAAGAGCACCGTAACAATTTGGAATAAAGTACCAGTATGGAAATTAAATTTTCTCTTTACAGTCTAAAATTGTCCCGTCAAAACGAACAGAATAACAAAACTACAGCACACAATACCCTTCGGCGTTTGGTGTCGTTTCTAAATTCGATGTGATAAATTGCCATAACAATACGTGTAAATAGTGCATTTAAAAATGGTACGTGCTCAAGTGACCTAAGAAAAATAAATGCAATTTCGACGAAACCTATTATAATAACTTTCGAATAGGATTTTTGTCG
Source organism: Eriosoma lanigerum (assembly GCA_013282895.1). Classification (NCBI taxonomy): domain Eukaryota; kingdom Metazoa; phylum Arthropoda; class Insecta; order Hemiptera; family Aphididae; genus Eriosoma; species Eriosoma lanigerum. The sequence goes on from CM023357.1 coordinate 61,763,191, forward strand.
TTAAAAGACGAATGCGGAATATCATATTATCCCTAGATCTTCCATTTTTTCCGATGAATATGAATTTCAATAAATTCTTATTGTGATTTGCGATATCGTTAGAATATTGTGGTAGTTAACGATGTAGTAGCACAAAGTGCGTAAAAGTTGTCAGTTTTTATGAAGTACCTACATAAGTACGAGTATACGACGATTAGAAAACTTACACGTAAATACCATATTAATACAATATTAGTTTATTCGTTATTACAAAACTCATAATATATTTTTATAATATATTAACTTGCATTTAATACATATAAAATTTAACATTATATTATCTAGTATTTACGTCATTTTTTATTAAATAATAGTAGAAAAGTTCTAACGTGCTTTTTTTTCTAAGTTTTTTTTTTTTTTATTCCAAAGTGGCTAATTAAAAATATTTATACTAACTATAGTAATTTTATAATGACTATTATATTATTAAACTTTAATTTCCAATAATATTAAAAATATTATATTATTGTATTGATAGCAATTGTCATAAATAAAATATTGATAATACAATATAAAAATAATAAGAAATATAACGATAAAAAAATCGTATTTAAAAAATTCCAAACTCCTATTGTTATAGAAAATATAAATAAAAAGCTATTACAATACTTATACACAAAATATATCAATTGTTAAAATAAACATAATAATATAATAAATTCTTGAGTGTACTTAGAGATATCGTTTTTTTAGTTTCTTATTTACTAATAATAAAGATGAATCAATAAATCACAACACAAAAAAAAAATTTGTAATTTTTATTTTAATTTTGTTTATCAATTTATACTAATCTTTATTTAAGTTGTTATCAAATTTTACCAGTATTAATCAAATTACAAAGTTAAATAAAAAAAAGCGACATTATATGAAGGAATGTGATTTTTTATAATTTTTGACATTCAGAAATTTGACTGCGAAATTAATTATTTTAAAACCTACCTAAACTATATTATTTATAAGGTTTAAAATATATCATCACTTGTATAATAATCAAATTTCCGGTGACTAAAATTCTCGAAAACTATCAAAGTTGATACCTAGCTGAGCATCAGTTATAAAAAACAGCAAATATTATTGATTCATATTTTGTCCATTTTATACTAACATAAATTTAATATTTTCCTATAAGCTTGCTAAAAAACTTTTAACAACTTAAAAAACAAATTATAAAATTAGGTAAGTATAAAAACTTTCCAAAAATATGCAATTGTCAATATTTTAAACTTATGATCAACTCAATAATTTTCAGTCTTTCCTGTATAAAATTCCACTCGAGAATATTGGCAAAAATTATAAGTTTAATCATAATATATTATTATATCCACTTTCGAGATTCATATTAAATGAAGGTACGTACCTATTTATTATACGATATATTTCGTTTAAATAATTTTTAGAATTTTGACCTATTTGATATTATCTTATTTAACATAACATATAATACACGAATTTTGTATATATTTTTTTTAATAAAAATTTTCCTCAATGTTATTTGCTGACCTTAATAATACTCAGAAAGCTTCAACTACCCAAACATATTCTGTTGACTTTCACTAAAAGTCATAATGTATATATTTATGCTTTTATTATCAGTTCACGTTTCTTATGACTTTTGCAATGGCGTGCATATCTAGATAAAACGATTTATTCGGAAAATGTTAACGTATATTTTATTGTATTCACAACACAACGAAACTTTATTAACGTTAACGTTTGAACAATTTATAACATTTTGACATAGTAATATATACATACCTATATGTATTTTCAATGAAAAATAAAAAGTAATAATTTGCAAGTAATTATTTTTTAACATTTTTCATTAATATTGTATTTTTAACGTCATAATATTATTACTTTTTTAATCGTTTGAGAATTGTTGTTTAATAATAATTATGATAATGTAACAAACGTATATTTAAAAAAGTTATTGTTTATAAAAAGTAACTCGGTGATACATTTAAATTCTTTAATATAGATTTGTTTTTAAATTAAGGTGTTTGGATTGTAATACAGTAGCTTTAGTAAAACGTTTTACCACATTATATATATATATTGTTCGTGCGTGGGCTAATTTCCACCTAGACATTACCTTAATAAATCTAAAAGGTCTACACCTTTCCCAGGTGTGACAATGGAATTCCAATTTAACAACATCATAGGGTTACTTATTTCTAAGTAGATATTAACCTAATTAGACAGGATTTTAGATTCTGACCCAAGAAAACACTAAAACGATATAAACAGTGATTATAATTGACATTCGCCATTTATTTCAATTACAATGAGAGTAAATAGCTTAACAAATCGAAAGAGTTTAGTCGTACCTACTTTTGGGACGATTGAGATGAATATACTGGGTATATGAGGTGAGCTGTTTAAAACTCTATGATTCAATTACAAATTCGATATCAAGATATCTTGCGCATCATCAACACTCCATTATTTAACATAATTTTATATTTTAAAATTTATAAATTGCGTTTTTTCCTTATTATTTAAATTTAAAACATTACAGTATCGAATTTTTTTGATTTACTTTTATGATAATAACAGTGTTTATTTTTCAAGATGACAAACTTCCGTTTAATATGCAATATAGCAATATAAAAAGCAGTTTTGATACCCACAAGAAAATATTTAAAAACGCATTATATTGTTATAACGTTATTTTTATCTTTAGCAATTGTTTACACTACACAAATTTCACATTTTACCCAAAGTTCTTGTTTTTTGGCTTCATTTTCCTTTTTTGTAATCATAATAATAATTTAACCACTAAACTTGCACAGTAAATTTTTCAATATTTTTGTTGTATAAGTAACAAAAGTGCAAATTTAAAAAAAAAACTTCGTTTAAAGCCAACCTGAGTAAAGATTGTAATAACAAAAATCTATAGATGAAATCTCTAAGAGATAATGATAGAAAATGAAATATATATATTTTTAATTAATATATCTACAATAGTTAATAATATTACTAAATATAATACCTAGTTGAGCTTGTACACGATTTTGGAGAGATATCAAATTTGCATAGTTAAGTAATTTTGTTTTCAATAGACAGCATACTTAATCGAAATATAGCAATACATAAGTAATACATTGGATAACGGCCAAATCCATTCGGTTTATCGTTAGTACAATCCATAAGGGAACTTTAAAACTAATTTATTTGCATAGGTACATATATTATATTAAAGTTACTTTATTTATCATTCGATTTTTGATAACATCTATACAAATTCGTGTTAATATACGTATAATATATAGCTGTGGTTAAAGAGCCGACCAATTTTACCAATCGAGTATTAATAAGAGACCCAAACACTCAGGATCTGATAATAATAAAATCAACATTTAGATGATAGTTAAAGGTAACACATTGTGAAACAATATTTTATTAAAAGCTATCCAGTCAATTTAGTCAGTTTAGTAGTTACATATTTTATTCTCCTATAAACTAAAATATATTTATCATATAACCATTTTATATTTTCTAATAAAATAAAAAGAACAGTTATAACAAAATAGAACAATAAGAATCTCATAATTAATAAACTATACTAAATTGACCTTGGTACCAATATACCATAGTCATATAATAATTATGGTATTTTCATACTTATATTAAATAATATAAAATTAAATATAATAATATTTATGATAATATTTAAGTTTAAAAAATTATCAATTTTCTCTAACTCTGTAGATAATTTCCAAACCTTACCAATAACAAGAAAAAAGTATCGTAAAAAATAAAAAAATATTATGAATAATTTAAATGTTGTATTTTGTAATTTTTTTAATTGCGTATAAATATTTGTATACCTACACGTTGTATTATTCATAAAAAAAAAATACTTGTCAAAACATTAAAATTACAAGGTATGGTATAATTTGTTTAATTTTCAAGTGCTTTTAATTTAAGATACTGTTATCAGTAAGTAGCAGTAATCGGGTCTATTATTAATAACGGTAAAACTGGTCGGATTTTTGTATATAAATGTACACCATTTATATACAAAAACCATTTGACTGAAAAATCGAGTTTTTTCTTTTGAAAAATTCAAATTAAAAAACAATAACAACGACGTTATAAAAATGTATTGTTATTTTAGTGACAAATATTTCAATTATGTATCAATAAGACGCAACAATAAACTCGAAACCCGGACAACGTATAAGTAATTGGTGTAGTTTTGAAACCCAATCGAGCGATGGTGATGGGGAAAATATAAATTCACAGATTGACTGAGAATAAACTTTCCAAAAAGTCCGTTAAAAGCTGTTCGGGAAAGTCGAAAAGTTTCTTGGTGCATTCAGTTAAAAGAAGAAAATTAATTTCGCCAAGAGTATATCATCGAATAAAAAAGAAAAAAATACCAAGGCTTATAAAAATGATAGACCGCAAAGGGGCAATGGAAATACAAATAAATACCAAAAATGGTATACTATGTTTTTGGATGAGGGATAAGAGGAATGATAATAATAATAATAATAATAATAATAATAATAGAAAAACATTTGGGGGATCCATGACGGTGTCGGTTCTTTCGGCCGGTATAGGGTTAAAAGAACGAAAATAATTCGTTTTTCTTCTGTTGACAAATGGACACTTGCCTGTCTCGCTCGGGGGCAATTTTCCGAGTCCCTTCCTACGACTTCAAACCATCTGTGCGTTTAATGGCCAGCGACACGGTACCGTTTTTATTTTTTAACCATTTATTTATTTTTTTCTGGCACCGTAACGTCCGAGACGACGAACTTCAAATATACCCACTCGAGCCTACACAGTCCGCCGATGAGAAAAATTCCACTCTTATCGACCACATTCGTGTGCACAAGACGTAAAGTCGCGTTTGCGCTACACTAACTACCAAGCATATGGTTGTGTAATGTGATATTTTAGTAACAGCGTAGTAAATTCTCAACCCTGCATGTGAAATGATCACGTTCATAGATAATAAAGATAATGGATAGAATAATAATGTAATTTACACGATAAGTTGAAGATAAATTTTTCAGGTTTAATGGAGTGATTTTTTACATAAAAAAAGCCCCATATCGGCTGTCTCTCTCGTAATATATCCATTGAATATCGGTGTTCTCTCTTTCCTAAAAAAAGACGTTCCCGTACGGAATACGTAGCTATATAGACGTGACCTATCCATTCCTTTATTATCTATAATCACGTCACGCGTCAGAGATGGGATAAACACCATATATTAATATGGTTATAATATCTAGAATTTTCCACTTATATTTAATACGATATTATTAGACAGGATTGATTTGGTAAAACTTGTAAAAGAACGATAATTGTCAAACCTCTGAAATGAAAAAAGAAACGTAACGATCGCCTGTAGTAGTCGGAATGAACACTCAACGATTTATAATATAATATTTAAAGCATATATCCTGTTAGTACTAATAGTTCTGAAAATAATTTTTGATATATTGGGCAGAGTATAGCAATAAAACTAAATGGAAGGAACTTCGAAAGAAATAATAATTTATTACAATCGACAAGGACTTCGTCAATCTCGACGAACAGACTACTCAGATTACTACGAAATCCATGTAAATAGGCGTTAAAATAATCCATAAGAAGACCGACGGCAATTCGTGAATAAATTTATTCTTATATTTAAACGATATAATAAACTTTGATTATTACTTGTAATAATAATACTAAAAAAAGTAAAACACACATAAAAATTTCATTTATTCATTGTAATTCGGGGAAAACGTGTTAATACTTATTCGAATTATTAACCTTTGTTCTGTAATTTTTTTATGATTGTATAGTTTTTTCTCTATTTTTATTTTATTTTACCATACGTTTTTATTGATAGAAATAATAATATAAAAATGTAATATTGTTTATCAGCTTTTAAACATTATAATAGTTGTGTAAAAAGGTCTGTTCAACTAAAAGTATTAAACTACATTTGTTGTACAATTATATTATACCACATTTATGAAACACCTACACAAACTAATAACTGTAGCATATAAGTGATAATGAACAAAAAACACATTAATAAAAATAATAATTATTAAATATGATATAAATGGTTTAACAATAAAAGTAAAATGTTAAAAAATTGTTTTAATTGCACTTTATCATATTTTGCAAATTTTAATAATTCCTTAGAGTCTACTAACTCGATATGATAATTTTTCACTTACTACTACCATTAAAATTTTCTGGTAAAAACCCTATGTCTTTCTGTCTAAAATATACAGAACCCTTCAAGTGATACTAATGTGAATTAATTAGGTGATTAGCATTTATTAGATTATATCAATAAAATTGGCTTAAGATTTAAAATATATTAAACACACATTTGTAGTTTATGAGCACAACCTGGTATAAATAAAATTAATTGGATTTATAAGAAAGAATACATATAGTTTGCTTTATGATTTATACAGAGTCGACATTGATATCGAGGACATTATGATTAATGTAGACTATTCACCTATGAATAAATATTTAGATGGCTTCAATAATGTATATATTATAATATATAATTAGAAGTCATATTAAAACATTAAAACTGAATTTGTACGTCTCATTTATAATAATAAAACGTAATTCTATAGTTAATTAGTTCTTATGAGCAGCAAAAACTAAATTAAAATATGACAATATATAAAACTCTGATAATTTAAAGTTACAAGTAGTTTTATCTAATAAGTTTACACAGAACATAATAAATAATTTGGTAAATGTCTCGCTTAAAATTCTATTCTGTTTCAACATTAAAAATAAAATTTAATTATCAAATTTAATATAACAATGTTGTAAAGTAAAACGAAATTTTAAATTCTCAAAATGATGATGTATATTATTTAAACTTCTACAAAAAATGAAACATTTACAAATTTCCAGATATAGCCAATGATATTTTCTATAATATATATTGTATAATAGTGATGTTCAGAACCAAATTTAAATTACACTTCTAAGTATACTTATTTATCATTTTATTCTAAACTTTAAAATATTTTTTTATTAACAAAAAAATTTATGTAGGTAAAAATTAAATAATTAATAACCTCGTTTATTGTATCGAAAGTTGTTGTATAACTTATTTGTATTTGAAATCTACTTAAATTAGACATCTCTCATTGCATCCACGTATTTCGATACTTTTTCATTTTAGACATTTTTAAAAGTTTTCATTAAAGTGAACATTAAAGTTTGTACATTTAGTTACCGTTAGCCACATCACAAAAAATATTAGCTATCTATTAATTTTATATATTTTCTGCCAAAAATTGTTCTCAAATATCTTATTCATTTAAGCATATATGGTAATTATAAAATTATGAATAATATTCAGAAAACTAAAATATTTTTAGACCTAACCTAACCATAAAATTGAAGTGAAAAATGTATTTTTTGTACTATACGCGTTTTCTTTTTATGCGTGTAAATTCCTTTTCAGGTTAAAATAGTGGTCTGATTACTTAGAAAACTGCATCTAGTTGGTACTTTATTTATCACATTTTGAGAATTTCTCAAAAATTTTCCTTTGGAAAAATAAAAACTACCAATAAATTATGGAAAAATGGGAAAATTCACAGAAACTGTAATTTTAAATATTTCATAATAACAAATGCAATATTGAATGTAAAGACTCTTAAGTATTAACATAGGCCATAAGCGTTGTACATGTGAGAAAACATTTTTTTTGAAACTGTTATATTTATTATAATATGAAGTGATTTTTCATGAAATATAAAATTATTATCATACTAAAATATACATATATTAATTTTTAATAGATATGCTTTTATTCCTACAAACATATTTGATATATAGTTACATAGTTTTTATGAATGTAATATTATTGCATTTAAAACTTAATTACAAAATAACATTATAATATTTCACCACTAATTTTTTCGAGAACCAAAAGGACGAAAGAGGAACGCTAGAAAACGTCTTCCCGGTTTTTTTAACAATACACTTTTAAATTAGAACTAAACGTGACGTAAAAATCAAGTTAGTTTGTACTCAAAAGTCAAAAATATATTTAAAATAAACAATAGAATAATAATTAAGCGTTACAACTCAGTAAGTAAATTAATAATAAACGTCAAACGCAAACTTAAATTAATTATTTTTTAATATATAAATTCAGGAATGAAACTCTGAAACAATTAGCTTAAAATTACTGATATTATTATAATGAAACATTTAAAAGTAACTGTTAAAACCAACTTCAAAAATTTATTGAAATTAAAATAAAACCTCTTATTTTTAATTCAGATAAATAATTCCCACGTTATATCGAACTATTGTTAATGTTTTCTGTTTGTTTTCATTAAATATAAGCATTTTATAATAAAAACAAATATATTTATATATATATATATCATTTTACAATGTGTTTTTTTTATAACCGTTATTGTATTAAGTGTACAAAAGTTCTGGAATGCATAGACACATACAAATTATAATTAAGGCAAGAGAAGCAATTTTAAAAAATGTTGCTAATAGTTATTTGATAAAGTATTTCCATACTTAAATTATGAAGAAAATCCATTGAAAAACATCTGGAACTTAGACCGGAAAGCATAAACAGACATCGACCACCATTATAGATTCCATTAAATTAATATTTTGAAACCAACTCTCGCACGAGTGAAAAATATTATATGAGAGTAATTCAAAATATTTAATTATTATGGACTTCTTATTTTTATAAATAAAAATCAGCAAATGGGTGTATTCTAAAATTCTAAATACAAACGATTCTAATTGAAAATTGAGTAAACGTATGATATTGAATTTTATAAATATGAAAAATGACAGTTAAGTATCTAAACTATGTAGGTACTATGTTTTATAAATTGGTATTGAGAAAACCGGTATTTATATATAAAAATTTAAAAGTTGCGTTTAATTTTAGTATATTATTTTTCGCATTTGAATTATTATTACAAGTTATAATAAGCCACATTCGAACGGTAGGTATATATAAAGCCGTAGAACCAAAATGTTGTAAAATATTCAAAATTCTATTGGTGATAAATTGGTAAATGGTAAACAAAATGTTTTCATATATTATTATAATCGTATTATTCATAATATGATATATAATAATATATTATTGTACGCCAGGGGAAAAGTCCATTAGATTTAACGCCACAAGAGTGATGTCGGGCGCGTAAACATTTTCAGCAGTGACACTTTCCGTCGGATTAGGTATTATTATTATTATTATTATTATTATTATTATTATTACTACCTACGCGGCTACGCATATAAATATAAAATGAGAATAGTGACCCGAAAATATGTTTCACACCGGTGGTCGAGACGTGGTTATTTGTTTACTGTCTTTTTTACTTTAGTAGAAGAGAAAGCACAGATTTGATTCAAAAATTGGTAAAAGTGATCGAAGACGAATGGGTCGCAGAGTCACCGGGCGTGCCCCCAGGCTTGATGGAAATTGGGGTGTGGTTCACAGACCGGTGTGATTAGATAAAGAGTATATTATTATAAACATAGAAAATATAATAATGGATAGACTATAAGACCTTATCACGCGACCTTGGAAATTACATTTTTTAGGTTTTTTAAAAGTATCTTATTAATAAAATATGATATAGTTTATGATAAAACTAGAGTGATATTACACTTGACATAAAATATCGCTTTGTAAATTATAAAAACATGATTTTATTTGAAACTCTTCTTTATTCTGAACCTTCATATTGTGGTTCACATACGTAAGCGTTTAACCTACTTTTAGTATTACTATTATCTATTAAAATTCATAAATATGAAAAATATCATAATAATTAATAATAATATTTGGATATACACTCGTGGCCAGGTCGAAATTGAAAAAAAGCGTTCTAGGTTAAGTGACGCTTCTGTAACAGATGATGGATATTTTACGCGGATATTGCCCCAAACACATGTTCCTGAGTCCCGTGCGTACATAACCGCGATTGTGTTCACACGGTTATATAGGTATAAATACGGGAAATCGAGCAGATATTATTATTATAAATCATCTATCATCGTGTGTGGGAGTGTACGGTTTGATAACAGAAGCGCCCTCTTGATTTTCGGCAAAATGTATAAAAAAAAAATTCATCGCACTCGCGCTGAGTACAGTACGCGCGTAAGCTTAATGTCCCGAACGAATGAGTGATCAAAATTGTTATTTTTACCGTTGGGTTGGCAATAAGTCGTGCGAATATTATACAGCATAACCCATTTCGTTCGTTTTTATTCTCTCGTATTATTTGAATATGTTATTTGTAATCTTTCATCATTTCTTCTCGAGACCTCCTCAATCGTCGTTTCCAAACGATAACTTATCGACTCCCATCGTCGTTCGCGATTCGATTACGGCGACGATGCCTTTTTCCGGCACGTGGTAAAAAACTTTACAAAGTCATCTCATCATAGTTAACACGAATAAATTTCACAATAACCTTACTGATAATTTTTTCCCTACATCGAAATACTTAACTACTTTTAACTTTAACCATATTGAAGATTTAATAATAAAAAAAACATAATATATTACGTCACAAACATTATTTAAGGTAGATACATATTATGAAAATATCTTCAGTAATTTACCAAATATTAGAGATCCTATAAAAAAACTCAATTTAATTTTATCGCGATAAAAATCACTTATCGTTCTTCTTGTTCGAAAAGTTTCAAAGTCATGTATCATAATCGAATCATAGGTATACACTATATACAATATAGTTTTCAGATAACAGTATTGCATCGAGATTACACTGAAAGGTTGCAACTTGGTAAGTTTCTTGTAAATGTATTATATTATTTTGACATTCTTCAAATTCATTTAGAGTATCTACAGAGTATAGTTTGAAAAACTTTTCAACTGTTTAAAGTTAGTTAGATCGAAGATACAAAAATTATTTTCCACGTGGTGTACAATCATACAAATTGCGCTATGAAATATGAATGGGAACAGATAAAAATAATTTTTATACTTTTCAATTTATAGACAATTATACATATACGAGAATACAACATATTATTTGTATGCAATTTAAACCTGAAATCAAAATTTAACGTTATACATAATGTCAAACACGAGCCAAATTGAACCACCTATTTATATAAATGTATTATTAGAAACATGTCAAATCGTCAAGCACCAAGGTCAACAAATACTCATTCACTTTTTTACAAAAAAATTGTTTTCAACACAAACAATACCAATACAATTTGACTCAAATGTGTTTAAAATATAGAAAATATATATATATGCTATAATATTTTATGAATGATAATGTTCATACAGAAAATTATATCTAGAATAAACCGATATTTTTGTGAAATTGACATGAAAAAGGTTTTTAATATTATATTATTTACATACTATCAATATATTTGCATTTAGTTATTTACAGTTATTTCGTATACAATAGGTTTTTTTAATATTAATGTATAAACAAAAATGCTATTATTTTGTTGGTAACATAATATTAATTGTATAATATCAATGGACTTTCGAGTTTCTGGTATAAATTTTATAAATATAAATATACCTAATAACTGACATTATAAAACGTAAAATTCTAAAGAAAAAATTGTATTCTTTGAAAAATATTTATAATCTACATAATATGTGTATATATATATACATAATATGCAATAGGTACGTAAATATTATATCTATTAACTAAATTATTTGGAAAAATAGAAGTAGGAAAAGTACTATCCAACCTAATGAAACTACCCATATTTTAGACTTTTGTGTGATGTTATAAATTATAATAAGTATAACTTATCCAATTAGAACTTTCTCATATGTGTTGCTAAAACTTCATAGTTTTATTCACATTTTTGATTAATTTACGGAAAACCACTAAATATCACGATTTGAATAATAAGCAACTGTCTACTTTTATTAACTCGAAAATAAGTTGATATTATTTACCCGTGCAATAATTCAAATTACGAATATAAATAATGCTTAATTAATATTTAGTTTTCTTTTGTAATTTACTTTCACTTGTTTAATATTTATACTTAATAGTGGTTGGGTTGGTTATTTTTTTTTCTTTAGAATTTTTATAATATGATTTATAACAAGTATAACCACGGTTAATTCAGATATTTCACTATAGTAACATTTTTATGCTTAACACGTTTCTCATAACATTGTTGATTTATTTTTAAAACTTGTTAAAATGGAAATTTATTATCAGATATATTTTAACAAGTAAATACATTTATCATTTATTCGAAGCATATAGACAATTTATACAAAAAATGGTGTTACTATTATGTAGCTAAATTGTTTAATAGATATCTACTACTTTAAAATTTGAATATTAATTAGTAGTTTTACACTGTTTTTTCCCCTTCTAGCAATATAATATAATATATATATATTCCATTTCTAGAAAAAAAAAAATTATTAATAGCACTGAAGTTACTCTAATTTAAAATATTAATTGAAATGTATGTAATATATAACAATATTATAGTGATTATTATATAAAATTAAAAATTATGTACCAATCTTTAAATGTTTGTTTCTTAATGCAAGATTTATCATGTTTTCTAATTTAAATAATAACTTTGTAACATTATCCTGTAAGAGAAATTAACCTAACTTTTATCACCAACATACATTAAGCTTTTTTAACCTATTTTATACTTTTCACTTATATTTTATAAATTATTTTTCTTTGAACAACATTTATTTAGTTAAATATATTTTTGTGTAATTACAAAAAAAAATTTTTAAACTTCTGATTTCGTAAATTCCAAAAATTTAATTTTCTACTATTCTTTTACTATTCTTTAATAGTTTTCTTATATATATATATATTACCTATTTATATATTATATTATAAATCATCATATACCTAATCAAATTATTGCAATTAAAATTTTTAAACTCATACGAAAATTATTAATTCTTTGAAAACTTATAATATGTTGATCATAATATAATAAATTCAAATGTTTACTTTGGAAATAGTTAAATATAGAATATTTATAATAATTAAATATATTTGAATAATTAACATATTTTAATCATTTTAAATAATTTAGAAATATGTTCATTAAAAATACTGAGAATCGTTACGTATAATCTAAGTCTACAAAATTTCAAACTTCTAAATATTAAGTTTGTATACTCATACCTTATAAATTTAACATTTTTTACAAGATAATTAAATTTCATGCTTTCTTACAGTGTTAGTGAACATATTGATTTATATTTAAGTTTTTCGATTAGATTTTATACATGTAAAGCATAATAAAATTAATAAGTAGAAAAACATATAAAAATGTGTCCAACTTCGTTTTTATAATATACGTATTTAGGATTTAAGCATACAATTACTATGCAATTCGATTACACACAATATTTATATGTACAATGTTGGTGTGAAAAGCTATTTCCCCCGAAGTAAAGGAAGTTTTTGAGAAATACAAAACCTATAAAAACCATCTAGCTGGATTTTTTATTTAAGTTTTTTACGTTTTAAATATTTTAAAATATAAAATTTATTACATATAGGACACATCGGAACAATTTATGTTTTTATCTGATGCTTGACTTGCATTAATGCTATCGGCCTCGGTCTCGACTCTCGTCTGCGTGTCCAATGGCTAGTACTCGTTGTATATATAAATAAAAAACACTTTTTGTTAAAATTAGAACGATTAAAATTCAACGAAATATAATAATAAACTACACTCTCAAACTTTACGCTGAGTATTCTAAAAAATAATACTCGAACTCAAAAATCACTTTAAAAAATACTAGTGTTTTCCGTTTTGTTTAAAACCGTGAATGACGTTTGCTTATTTAAATTCATTAAGATTATTGTCAGTGGTCCGTATAATGATTATTGTGTTATTATAAAATAGAATGAGATAAGAATAACAATAATTTTAGGACAAGGTAATATAAAATTATGTAATATTATACCAAATGAAATAAAATAATGTTGTATTTTATTCGAAAAAATTATTGCGTCGATAAACGAAATGCAAATCATATATAAATTATAATTCACTGTCATTCTTATACCACTTTCTTCGTTTATCATGTTACCAACAGTAAATTGTACAAACATTGAACATTTGTTATGAATTATAAAATCTAAGAAATATTATAATTTAAGTTTAATTTATAACATTGTAACTCGGTTAAAATTATAAATTTAATTATATTATAGGTAGTTTATTACAAAAATTAGTAAAAGCTTTTTATTAAAATAATTCATTTTATAGATCGTCAATGAACTACGCATTTATTTTCATGTTTAGTATTGCATAATAATATTTTATTGAGATGGAAGATAAATTATATAAATGAATTACATAAAAAATAGAAATAATTTTATTTATAACATAAATAGAATTCAATTTTTATTTTTATTGAACCAATGTGAAATTTTCTATTTCCTCCAGATGTTTTATTCGATAACGTCTCTAAGAATAAATTCCATATAACATTTTTTACATATTTGATAAAACGAAAATTATATAAATCATACTCAATAACTTACTGTCATAAAATGAATAAAAATTATTTAAATTATTTAAATATTTATTAATTACTTAAATAGTAATAGTAACAACTAAGACAATGACATCTCAAAATAAACTGTTATATTATTGAACTAGTTGTTAAAAGTTTAAACTACATATGGTAAACATTTTCTCTTTTTTATTTTTATTTTTAAAATGGATAATATAAAATTAAAATTTGAAAAATCCTTATAAAAAATAATAATATAAGACTATTAAAATCATTCATCGTTGCAGTAATATAATAAAATTTGTTCCATTTTTAATCATTACTAAATTTACTAAATTGATGTATTTATAGAAAAAATTTTAAAAATATAATATTGTTTATTTTTATTAAAACGTAATTTATAAAGATAAAGATATATTTATTTTCCTATTTACTAGAATTTTATCTAGTTATATACCCAATAACTAATGACACATTAGTAATGAGTAAAAATAACAATTTAAAATCATTTTTCTATTAGAAATTAAAGGATAATCAATTATTTATTTAATATTAGTGTTTAACGTATTTTATATCACAAATTGTTATTTATTAAATAGATGATAAATTATCACTTATCAATTTTACAAATTGGAAATGTCTTAATTTATAATTTGTTACTTTTAATGAGCCTAACTGAATAACCATAAATTAAAATTATTTTTTTAATATTTGTATTATGGTTTTAAATTTAATTATTGAATAAAAATCACCATAGTCAAAAATCCATCATTCGATATTAAGTGTAAAACTATGTAAAAACTATAAGAAAAATATTTTTTTAAAAATGTAATAAAATATATTTTATACGTGTATTAAAAAAATCCAACATGTATAATCATTGAGCATTTTCTATTGTTAATATTAACATAGTTTATACATTAACGTATATTATTCTACGTATTTTTTTTTTTTATGTTCACGTATATTTTTAACACCTTCTCGGTTCCCATTATTTTAAATATACATTAATTAAGTTTGCCACAAGCCCGTGTGGAATACGGGAAAAAATGTAGCATTTCTTAGATTTTAATCGATGGATTAAATTAGCGTAGTACGAGTGAATACAATTAATTTTCTCAAACTTTGTAAAATTTTCGTAAATATTTGTATACTTGAATATACACTGTGATAAACGCATATAATATAAGTATAGGGTTAAGGATAATATCATCATAAGGACTCATTCCAATCTCAATCTCAAAATTTGGAAAATCTAAGTCTATATAGATACATCTACATTTCATAATATTTAGAGTTGTTAGTGTCATTTAAATAATAATATCCAGAATAGCTGGATATTACCATATCAATATTATATTAAAAACAATAAATTTAATTTATATTAAAAAATAATTATACAATGTTTTATAAAAATATAAACAGCTTTGTCACCGTTGGCATACCCTTAAATCTCGATGAAATTCAATATTACACACAAATTTAAAGCATCAACGTATACCTACTGTATTCGTGCCGTGAGAACACGATAAAGAATAATAATATAATATAATAACAAAACATAATAAAACATAATAAAACAGTCAAACACCGCAGTGTATGTGATATACAATTTTGTCATACTGCGGTAATAAGTCTTATACCAACAGATGTTCTCACGGTGCATAACTGCGAAATGTACACTATTCTTATAGAGATTAATAAATGAAACAATCAACTCATTTATGGTACAGTGTACTTAGCTAAACAGTAACGCTCATACAAAATAAATAATATATTATATATACGACAGCGAACTATGCCCGACAAATCAGTAGTCTTCGGGATTCATAATAGTCTACACCAGACTCCACTCGGAGAGTCTACTGCTCGGCGCTGATCTGTCAATGTCCAACGGTCGTGTCATATAATCTGGAATCCAAAGAACGTTCCAGAAGTGACTCAGGCGGTGATACAACAAACCAAATTCTGTACATTATTTATCATACATCCGTTTATACACTCGTAAGTCTTACAAAAATCTATACAAAATATATTATACATTTTAGACATCTTTCGACTTCACGATTTCTGAACCCTTCATCAAGACCAGACACAAATTCGTTATTACAAAATGGCACCCAACGTGGTTCATTCCTACTCTTTTATCTTTTTAACTTTTTTGTGTTATTACAAAAGTATGTTCGGTGTCCTGAATATTCGAGTAAAAATAACATTAATTAGCTAATTAATATATGCAGATCCGTATAGAGGAATTTCGGGCCCCGGATCAACATTTTTCTGAGTTACACGTACATTGATACATAGGTCAAATTAAATATAGGTACATTTAATATATTATACAAATTATGAATAAAATATTGTGTTCGTTTATTATGAATATATATAAATAAATATTGATAAGTATTAATACAAAATTATTTTGTTTTAAATTCAATTTTTCTTGCTCTTTTAGCTTCAAAATCTGAAATTATCACAGATAAGTAATAATACAAATTATTATAATTATTATATTTATTTATATTTTATTATACATGCCTCGGGTGTATTATTTTTCTTTGTGTACAATTTTATTTACTTTCGTATTTAATGCAGACAAATAATAAACGATAATGTCATCAGTATAATGTCTAGAAATCATAATGTTATTATTAATTAATTATTGTTCACTTGAAAAATAAATAGCTCGTAAATGTAATATTCGGGATATATATATATATAATCGGAATATAGATGAATTTTTGGATAAGGCTCGTAATAACTTAAACTTAAACAAAATATTTTTTCGGGCTCCAATATGGACGTTACAGACAAAAAAACTTCCCAGGTGCTCTCCCTCCCTGACTATGGCTTTAAATATAAATATAATTTTAATACGTAATTTCTATGTTATTAACTTATAAAAAGTTGTGTACACATACCTACTATAAAAAATAGGTATAGGTATATTAAAAGTATAATAAATGTCATTACATATTAGATAACATATATAGATTTAGAGTTTTAGACACTTAATAAAATAAAAAGGATAATTTTTACTGTATAAAAACCTATCTCAAAAAAGTGAGAATTTCAATTACGTTCCTCCTTCGTCCCTTCAGTTACCGGAGAAATTAGTGGTTTATTATAATTAATATTTGAATGCAATGATATTACATTCGAAAATACAATTCTGTGCAAAACTAAGTGAGATTAGAATATATTGTACTGATAATATTTTACAAAATTTTATCTCGTGTGTATATTAGGTATGAGATTACTCAAAAAAAATTTCATGCCCCTAATATCAAAACTAAATTAATAATCACAAAATATTTAAAATCAAATTAACGGAAATCGTAATTTTGCGATTTTCCGTTATTTTTTATAGTTATTCTACTCACACGAAAAACTTTTAAGAAATTAAAAAAATGAGCTAAATAAAATACCAACTAGATATAATTTGGTACTGAAAGTATACCCTATTCACAGTAATCGGACCATTATTTCTACACTAAAAAATGTTTTCAGTCATAAAAAAATAAAAAAACCTTTGTAAAACAACTTTCTCACTTCGCTCAGTATATAAAATTATAACAAAGAAAATATCAAGTATCCTATTAATATATTGTAATAATATATTTAATTTATATAAATATATTTTTAATTTATAGGTTCATATCAAAACTAAATAATACTTTAAAAAAATTATACTTTTAAAGTTCTGTGAACGTACGGATACACGGTAAATAATACAAAAATCTAAGTATTTAAAAATATAAATAAGTATTTTTAGATGTGCATAAATACAGTATAGGTACAATGAAATTTTAACAAAATAATTAAATGTTATACAGGTTATGCAGTTAAAAAGTGTGATTAGCACGCTTAATGGATCATACTGTACCTATATATTGGTGCTATTTTCATTGTTTTAAATTATATACACGAGGGGCAAACAAAAAATTATTCAGTCTGATTGAATTATAATAATATTGAGTGCGAATCCGGATTGGACGCGAAAACGAAACGTCGAAAAAATTTAAACACGGTCATAATAACGAAGCTAATAACTGCAAAATTCACTCACCTGAAATGACGATGGTAATCGTGCAGACGATGAGTAGCATGTCTGAACATTGACGACAGTATCCGGGCCTCGGGACCATTGTAATTATTCTGACAAACAATCGTCGCAGTCGATGGCGGGATCTCCTTTATAAGATATAACGAATTTCCGATTCGTTAATAATTGTAAACGTATCTTCTTATTATAACTAGTATATAATGTGATGCGATCACGTCGAATTCACTACGACGAGTCCGGTGGGCGAAAGCATTGTTTTCCACGAAATATTTGTCTGCGAAAAGGAAGAAAAAATAACCCATTGGTATTAATATTGACAAACTATTTGACTACACACTGATGTGGTTTTAAAATATCACGAAACGTATAATTATAGGTATAAACATGTTACGTAAAATAGAAATCAATTATTTTCGAAAAAAATAAAATAATTGACACTACTGCTTTTTAACTAAAAATAATTAATTTTTAGGTGTTTTGACTAATCTAGTAATTTGATAAATTAATTATTTTACAGTGTCAAGTTTTATCAATATAATATTTATATTGACAGTTGTTAAAAATGATGTAATATAATCTTAGTGTTTTAAGAAAGGATGCTCCTACTTCGTTCTTTCGGCTCTCGGAGAAATTAGTGGTTTATTATAATTATGATTTGATTGCAATGATATTGCATTAAAAAATACGATTCTGAGTGAAACTCAATATAATATACTGATAAGTCGTTCCATAAATTTATCACGTATGTAAACTACCTATGAGAAAACTCAAAAAAAATTTAAGTGCCTACGTTCAAAATTGCATTAGTTATCTTGAAAAACCTAAAATCAATTTCATCAAAATTACAATTTCCATCAATTTTGATGTTTAACCGTTTGGTAGCTTATCTTCTCCCAAGGAAAAACTTATGAGAAATTCAAAAAATTAGCTAAATAATGTACCAACTACGCGATTTGCTACCGAAAGCATACCCTATTTATTGTCATCGGACCATTATTTCTACCCAAAAATGTGTCTTCAGGCATAAAAAAAAAAAAAAAAAAACATGAAATTAAATTCTACAAAAATATTCAAATTTTAGGAACTAATAAAAAAAAATTATCAACTACCATTTTAAAAATATTTTGGAAATAGATTAAATAGTATTTGAGTAGGCTTCTACAAAAAATTGTTTTCTAATATAGAACACTTATGTGAATACTAAAAAAAATTTCAAATCCCTACGAACAAAATTCAATTAGTTATCACGAAATTAGAAAATTTTAAATAATAAGAACGGTAATTTTGCCTATTTTCTACCATTTTTTGGTAGTTTCTCTTCTCCCAAGGAAAAATTTTTGAGAAATTAAAAAAATGAGTTAAATAAAGTACCAACTAAGTACAATTTAAGGATCATATCGGGCCATTATTTTTACATTAAAAAATGTTTTCATACATCAAAACAAAAAAATAAAAATAAAAAAAATCTTTGTAAAACCAATACATTCCTCGCTTCGCTCGGAATCTAAAATGATCAAAAGAAAATATCATAGATTTTCAAATACTACACAAATATTTATATAATCGCGGTCATACTGAAATCATTAAATAACAAATAAATATCAATATTTCAATATTTCAATATTTCACCTAAACAAACAGAACATTAAATTATAAAACATTATTGTAACGTTTCCAGTTATATCAAAATATATTATTTGTAGAGGATTCCAAACAGCTTAACTTTGACCGTTTTTTAGAGAATATAATATTAATCAAATTGTCAAAAATATAAAACAACAGAAAAAAATGATGATTGCGCTTTAAAAGTGTTAATTATATCCCATTCTCCAATAATATATCTCCCAAAAATTCCAGTGAGAATGTCAATACGTTACCGATACAATTACACGATATAATGATATTCATTTTATGTCTCTATCTTTTAACGCAATATGCAATAATTTTTTTTATATATGGCCCATATTTGAATTTTTAAAAAAAAAAATTCAATGGGCCTTTCATTCGATATTATTATCATTTATTTTATTACTACATTGATTATAAATCTCGGTAAACTAAACACTTTATGAGATAAAGAACAGAGAAAATTGTATTTAACCTTCACAATATTTTTTATATAATATTATAAGGGCCTCCTACTGTAATACAAATAATATGTATGTAAAAATGTGACGACAAAGTTCTGCAAATCACTTGACATTATAATATATAGTACCTTTTGAAATGTATCTATAAGAGGAGGCTACAAGAAACTCATTAACGCTTCGATATACTCAAGATCGCGTAGTATAATTCTGTATAGTTTTTATTTAATTAAAATATAACCAGGAACTAGTGAAATTATAAAAACATACAATATTATTAATATGAAAAAATTGTTATCGCATAACTGGATCTCGCAATGCGATTTATTATCTAGGTACCGGTTAAAACCATGTGGATAACAAAACTCAATCGTCTTATGTTTACATAAATATAAATAATTTTTAAGAAATTTGTATTTTAACATAAGTATCTAATTCATTTAAATTTGTTTTAATATAATATTTAATTAAACTTTGTATATATATAACAATATCTATCAATAATATACACGTTTTCAGGTTAATAACTTTATTTATCACTATTAGCATTAATCATAATTGTAAAGTTTCATTTTCAAAGGTGTAATAAATACAAATTTTATATGCTTCAAATAACAATAAATTTAAAATGTATTAAATATGCATACACTTTCTATTCATCATTAATTTTTAAAGTTTTCCAGTAATTTTCTAATGATTGCTTTAAGAGTATCAACACGATTACAAGTTACATTTTGTTTTATAATACACAATCTGTTACAATCGAAAATAGGTATTCGTTACAATTTGTAGACTGATTAAAATTATATTTTTTTTCTTTTAGAATCTTCAAGATTAAAAACTAACATTCACTGAACTGTTATCGTTACTCTAAGTTTTTTTTTTTTTTGATATATAGTGAACAGAAAAAGAGAAAATAAATAATCAAGGCGGATTGACAATGAAAAATCGTAACTTCAGAATGACACTTTTCCTTCGACACAACCCTCAAACACCCACGAACCTTCGAATCACCTAATTGCTTTTCGTATCTATTGTATTATTTAATTATTTAGCACTCTATTTTTATCATATGAATTTGTTCAAATTTAGTTACTATTCCACCCAACGTTGTTCAGTAAATAATATGCTATATTTATTATTTATCGATAAGATCAACGTATAATATTATATTTATAACTTTCTTTGTGCGCTCGTTTGTTTTCTTGTGTCAATTCATAAACAATAAACATACTTATGAGTTATAATTATATTAATGGTAGTAGTCGAACCAATATAATATCGTCAAAACCTAAACCCCGAAAAATAATAATTGGCCCTTGAGTGGTAAATCCAAATTGACACAAAAATCATCATACGATAAACGTTATACGTATACGTAGTTTCTTTATTACATTCGAGTAAATATTATATTTAAGTGTTTTTCCGTAAAAAAAATTGATACCAATAGATTTGAACACTTTTTGTGTATGTACGACTAAATAGTAGGTAGGTAGGTAGTTAAACAATTTTAGGCTAACAATTCTATTTTTACTTCACTATATATAATAACACTAACACAAATCAAGTCTTGTATTAAAAATTATATTGTTCTTACCGTTAACATCGCAATTATATATATTATATTTATATTTTACGATAGAAATAATGTTATGATATAAACTACGTAATGTTTTCATTGTAATTAAGTGTGCTATACATAAAGCGATATGTTAATAAATTTGTTGGTCAATGAGAGTTAAAGAAACAAATCGATATGACTGTAACTTTGTTTGTTTGTTTTGTCAATTTGTTGTATTGGCGCTTTAATGATTTCGGGACATCAACATGACAATCGCAAACCTGTTGAAACACATGTTCATACGTGTATAGTCCATTTGATCGTGAGTACAGCCTAAATTTGTTTTAAAATCTGTAGGTTTATTTGATCGGTGTCTTACTTTGACTATTTTCGTTTCTTTCTACATGTTTCATCGTTATTCACGCCTAAAATAAGATGCAGATATAATTATTCTTTTTATTTTTCTTCTTCACCCTTGGTCAGTGGATAGGGGTTTATTAAACCTCACTTGATAAGATTTTGAGTGATACTAATGATCAAACTAGATTATTTTATTACCTTCGTGAAATCCTTTTTTATCCTATCATATCTAATCTTATGATGCAAAACTGTTTTGATAAATAAATAATTATTGTAATATGTTTATCTATTTTCATATTACGAACTGAATAATTTTAATTCGTGGATATATCAAACCATAATACATTATTCATAATATTCATAATATGTGAGTAAATTAATACAATAAATTTATTTATTTTGTAATTTTGGCTCATATATTCCTTTAGGTGGTAATCAAGAAAATGACAAAGTGTGATGAAATTCTTAGTTATTTGGACAAGTTACAAATTATAATTTTTCTGACGTAGACAATACCGACGATCATGTCGGATTGTATCAAACGAAAAATTGTTTTTTATAATATTATTTCAATGTTACCAGTTGTTATGAAATTAAATTTTAATAAAGTTTAAACTATATTTTAGATTTGATGTTATTTCAAATTATGGGGTATAGTAAACTCCAACACAGTAAAGACGAAAATACATCCAGACACTAACAAAGGGTTAATAACCATATTATAGTATAACTAAAAAAATATTAACAATTCACGATATACATTTTGCATAATATTATCTATATGTAAAACAATAAATAATGATTAAACGGGATAATTGAATTAGTTTTAGGAAGGACACTGCTGCAACACAATCGCTAAAATCTAACTCGAATCAATTTCCGTATAATTTGTTTAAATCGGTCTGGCGGTGTTATTATAAAGTCTAACCCTTTGTTTTATTAGCACAAATATTTTCGTATAAATAAACGCATAATATCATGTATCAGTGAGTGAGTGTATGTGTGTGTGTGTGTGTGTGTGTGTGTGTTCTTCAAAAGAGAGGGACAACCAGCTATCCTATATAATATATAATAATAATCATAATATTGCGTATATCCGAATGTATACCGCACGGTAGGGCACATGGGAGGATACAAACAATGTGAATCGTTCGACCGTAGAATATGGCGTGAGTAACGGTAGTTATATTGTTCCGCAAACGGATTCACCCTTATTT
Source organism: Eriosoma lanigerum (assembly GCA_013282895.1). NCBI lineage: Eukaryota > Metazoa > Arthropoda > Insecta > Hemiptera > Aphididae > Eriosoma > Eriosoma lanigerum. The sequence continues at coordinate 61,787,048 of CM023357.1, forward strand.
TTTTAAACTATTCTTCCCCCCCTTCCTCCGTCGCCGACGTGTCATCCCTATAAACCCTCCCGATGACCCATAGGCAGGTATATCGTGAGTCATACAATAATTCACATCTAAACGTTCCACACTATTTACCGGGTAATTACCACATTTTATTGGACGCACGGTGCATAACGATTCAATGGTAATTATATGACCATTTATACATTACCTACATTAAGTGTATATAATAAAATGCCACGACGCAAATGCAATAACGTCTCTCGTAATAACCGTTTTCACTTTAGGATAATATGTGAATCATTGGATATTAATATTAGATATCTAATATTTTTTTTTTTATTATATATATATGAAACAACGGATTATATTATTATATTAATAGTTTCATATTCGTATATAATTTCATTTTCGTCATTTGTAAATGATAAGTGTATTTTCTAAGTGACCAAGTTATTTAAGTATGATAAGGTTGAGTGCAATTTTTAGACATTTAGTTTAAGAGAATTTCATGACATATTAGAGGTACATAAAGTTGTTATATTTTTTTCTTTTTTACAATTTGATACTGAATTATTTATAAATTATTTATGAAATATGTATATAATAACTTATTATTAAGACTAATTTGCTCTTAAATATTTCCTATATACATCAATATATCACCAACGAATTTTATTTAAGCAATATAAATATAAGGTGCCTATATAACTTATGTCCTTATTTTTAAATGAACAAATTGATCAATATCATATAATATATTTATATGGTTGTTGATAGGAAAGTTTGTAGTTTTATTCGAAATTATTATAGCCCATCGTTAAAATTTAAAGACCTAAATTGGAAATCAACTAATGGACCAACGTTTTACAAAAGTTCAACATATCGTTAAAAATTTAAAAAGCGTTTAAGTGTAGATACGATAATTGTTTAACCAAACCATAAAATTGTTAACGAACGTATAAATGTATAAAGATCTTTTAAGCATTCTAGTATAAATCTGAGTAATTTTAACATGGTGCTTATAAATCGTACATTCATTATTTTAATAGTAAAATTATATTTTGTAATTTATAATATTATTTTACTTTACTTTCCTCTTGGAAATCTCTATACTGAATACAAATAATTATTATTTATAATTTATTTTATTATACAAATATTTATATCTAGATGTATATATATATTTATTGTAACAATAACAAAACTTTACATATTTTTAACAAAATATTATAGTATACATTTATAAGTTAATTATAAATTTACAATATTGCAACACTTCCAAAAAGCAGAGCTTCTACTGGGAGAGCACATTCTTAAAAATAAATATAAGTAAGATAAAAGTACTCTAATAACAAATGATAATTTAAAAATAAAAAATACATTATATAACAGTAAAAAGAGCTTAATATAATAATATAATAATATTAATATAATATGGCTAAACACTTTTTTATTAAAATAATAAAGCATAAATAGGATACAAAATCTAATAACAAGCGGTCAATAAAGAAAATGAATAAAGTAGATAGCAAATATGAAAGATATGAGATAGGTAATATCCAAAATAGTAAAATTAAGTACAATCTAAATCCAACTTTTTTATATATTTTTTAAAAGATTTTAAATTTTTAAAAAATTTTAAGCTAATATCAAAAGAAACACATAAGTGTAAGCCAATATAAAATGTACTTTTTTGACCAAAAACTTTAATACAATTTGGTAAGCATATAATTAATATTTTGTTTAAACATAGTTTTATGTTCATGATCAAATATTGGTATTAAATGTTTATATTTGTCTGAAAAGGTAAATTTAATAAGTATTTTATAATACAAATTATAGTAACATTTAGTCTGGATAAATGGATATTATAAGTTCCTTCCCAAATTGAAAAACCATAAGAATAAAATGATTGTACTAGGGATAGATAAATAATTATTTTAAATAATATATTAAATATATATCTAGTTTTTTTGAATATGTAAAAAAATTACGTAAACTGTTATTTACAAAGTTAATATGCCTGTACCATTTGAGCCTATAATCAAAAATTAACCCGAGATATTTAATTTCTAATACATTTTCAAGATTTATACATTTAGGATTACAGGTTGAAATATAAATAGGTATACAATTTAATGAATGTACTATTAAATTATTATTTGTAAAAATATTATATGAATACAGTTCAAAATGAATAAATTTATATTTTGACAAATTCAATTTTAATTTATTTTTACAAAACCATGCATAAACGGTATTTAAAATATTATTCGATTCATATTATAGATAATTAACTATTGATCAGATATTAAAATGGCAGTGTCATTGGCAAAGCTAAACAATTCAATATAAATATTTATTTTTATTTATAAAATATCATTGATAAAATTTATAAATACTAGGGAGCCTAACACAGTACCTTGAAGAACCTCATAAGACATTTCTAAAGTTTCGCTAAAAGTATCATCAATTCAAACGCGTTGGGTTCGTCCACTTAAAAAATATTTCAATAGGTTATTTACCACTCCTTTAACGCCTGCCCTATCTAATTTCTCTAGTAAAATATCATAGTTTACACAGTCAAAAGCTTTATGGACATCTAGAAAAATACCTAATACTTTATAATTTTTACAAATATTTTTCCGTATAAAACTATCAACCTCAAATAGTGCGTCATTTGTCGACATTCCGGTTCGAAAACCAAATAGTTTATTAAAGAAAAAAGATTTAGTATTTAGATAGTCATTCTGGCCTTGATTCATTTTTCTAATATTTTGGATAAAGGTAAAGATAAAGTGGTCGGTGGATAATTTCCACATAATAATTTATACCGATTTAAATAAAAGTATATCTGTACGTTTTTTAAAATTCAAAGGATATTTATTAGTTAATAATGATTTATCAAAAATAATTGTTAACGGTAAGGAGATAGATTTACATACTTTTTTAAGTAAAAAATTTGTCACATCATTTTCATAAAAAAAAGAATAATTTTTAATTTTTGCTAGAAGTGATTCAATTTCATTAGCTTATTGGTTTTAATAATATACTATCTTAACTATCTTTATTATTAAATACAAATTTATCACAATTTTCAAATTTTCTATTTCTAAATTAAATCCCACAATTACAAACAAAAGTATTAAGTTCATTACAAATCTCAACTTTAGATACACTAGCCAAACCGTCTTTATTGATTAACCTATTAACTTTACTCGTATTTTTATATGGTTTACCTATTACCTCATTAATTATGTTCCAAACCTGTTTCGTATCTGATTATGCACAATGTAATTTATTTTGGTAATATAGTTGTTTAGATTTTCTGATTAATAAATTCAACTTATTACGATAAAAAATGTAATACTGTTTAAAATATGAATCAAAAGATCCAGTTTTTAATTTAGCGTATACCTAATTTTTGTCAATTTCTTATTGAGTTTATAATACCAGTATTAATCCATTCTTCGATTTTAAACATTTCTTTATATTTATTCTTAATATAAGAATATAAAGAATAATTAATAAATTCTTTAAGTTACTTAAAAACTTCGATCATAATATCAACATTATCATAATCTAAGCAAGAATACAAATTTTTTATTTTAATTAATAAGTCTAAATGAGTAGTAATTATCATATCAAATTTTAAGGTATATGAGGGAATTTTTTTCATTTGTATATAAATCTGATAACATTAAAATAGTCACATAATGAACAGTAATATCGCATCTTAGTATATATGAATTAACTTTATTAATATTAATGTTTTTGATAAAAATATGGTCAATACAAGATCCAGAAAGATTTGTTACTCTAGTAAACAAGGTAAGTATCCATTTCTAAATATAATATTTAAATAATCATTGCTTTTATTTGTTTTTTTTATTTTATTTATATTTATAGCGCCAGAAAAAATACTTAGAAATGTATTCTTTATTTGAGATAAAAATAAGTCTAAACCAATAATAAAATTATCAAGATCATCATTCGATGATCTATATATACAAATTAATAAAAATAAAGGGTCATCAACTTTAATTAATAGCTGCATAAAATTAAAATTTAATAAAACTTGTTTATCAATTTGTACTATATTTAGACAATCTTTAATAAAGTATTCTAGTAATACGATCAATTTTATTTAAAGTTCCTACAGAGTTGATGGTTTCATAACCATATAATTTGAATTCAAAATCATTAATGAGTCATGTTTCACATTAAATAATAATACTAAAAAAATATATCTTAATTATCAACTAAAATTACTAATTACATAAAATTATTTTATGTACCTACATTTGTTTTTTAATACTAACATTTAAAATGAACTCGCTATAAATTTAAATAATAAATTCTATATATTAACTTAAAAAGTTATTTTTTTGGTGTCATTATATTTTGCAATTTGTTAAGCTAATTTTAGACACTATTTATGTTTTTTAGTGCATTAAAATCCTAAACACAATTATAAATAAAAAACTACGTTCGGTTACATGGTCATCGATGATCCTTTAAACAATATAATATGTCCTTTAGGGTGACGTAATCCAATTTACTAACTTTATTATCTTTAACTTGTTTCTAAGACAGATATAGTACCCAACTACTTCAATAATATTATGATAGTAGTATATAGATCCTATTACCTGTTTATAGCTTCATAAACATAATGTAAATACTAATAGTAATAACAATAATACTTTTATGAAACCCTGTGAGTAAAGTAGGTATATAGTATATACGTGTGAACTATAATATTACGATTAAATTCGTTTAATATGTTCTTAAAAATATTTGGAAACACTTTGCGCTATAAATTAATAGGTAAATATGTATATATATGTACATTATAGTAATCTATTTGCGTAGACACTTAACTACTGTCAAGTTCAAAACTATTTAAAATATTATATTTGAATAAGTTTTTCTTGATTTCATATTTAGTTAGTAGAAGTTTATTTCATAAATATTTATCAGTTATATTTTTAGAACGCAGTTTTTTAAACTAATAATTTATAAGTTCATTAATATGAATTATAATCAAATAATATAACAAAGGAATGATTTCAGTGGTCTTTTAAACAAATGTAATAATATGTTTCATCAGAAAAAAAAAAAAGGAAAGTGTCCTTAACTTCTGAAAAATAATAGTCAAATGCCCTTTTCGACTATGTATGACATTTATTTTATTGCATTTAAAATCTATGTCTGTCTAGAGTACTTCAAAACAAACGAAAGGTCATAAAAATTCGATGAGAAACCAACGAAATACTTGGTTATTTTCGCAGACCCCAAGAGACAACGTGCACAACACGTATTATGTCCATTTGACACATTTCGAATGTTTGTTTTTACACGTAACATGGGAAATATGGTACGAAAACAGATTTTCAGACTGAATACAAATATCGCCATTATCGTTTCGTTCGATAAGTCACATTATAGGAAAATTATTCTCGTATTCAACAATAATATACAAGCATAGACTTTCGTTATTATTTTGCTAAATAATAGCAGTTCAGTAGTTCTAACAAATAATACCTAATAATAGGTTTAATCGATATTCTAAATAACAAAAAATAATACTATTAAACCATTGAGCGTAGATAAAATTTACTATATCACATGATATTATTAAACAACTTTACGTAGGAAGTCATGTTGTTTTTTTATCCACAATAAATATATTAAAAACCACGAAGTTTTGAAAATTTGAAAACGTCAATGGAAAGTTTTTAAAAAATAATTAGAAAATATCTTTTAAAGAAAAAGTATTATTAACATATTAAAAGTTCGTGTTTTAAAATTATTAAAAACACACGCGACGGTGTTTATAAATATGAAAAACAAACCGTTAATTAAAAAAATTAATCAAGTAATATTTTATAAGAAATTAAGAATTTTTTATAATTTACGTTTTTACAAATATAAAAGTAGATTTTTGAGAACTTAGAAATCTAAAATTGTTGTAATAATTCTATAACTTGGTTTGGTTTTTTAGAATTTATGAAATATATGTATATGATTGTAAATACAAAAAAGTACATTCCAATAGTCTAACTTAAAAACATTTTACGTATTATATTCATTTACATACATTGGTGCACATAAGAGAAATTTAAGGAGGAGGCAAATAAAATCTCATAATACGAGTAGGTATATGTTCCAAACAATCAGGTTCCATATTTTATATTTATATAGTGATGTGAGTAAGAAATTTCTTAACAAAATAAATAAATATATTTATTTTTTACGTACAACTATTTTGTTTTTATAAATTAGCGACACTGTTATTGTGATATCTCTAATCACGGACTTCTAATCGTATATTAGCGAGAAAATGTTAATGTGTTTGATGACTGATTAGATAATTCGTTATAGTGTTGTACAGCGACACAGCGTCTTAACAATAAGTATTTTAGTAATATTTAACTCTAAAAGTTTAAAATATTATTCAATCCTGTATTCTTGACTTTTGTTGAGTTATTGTTATTAACTAGTCATTATTAAATATGGAATATTCTCATGTGTTTCTTGCAGTTGAAAATAAAATTGAAAAATCATTTTTTTTTTTTAATTTCCCATACATTTGTTTTATTGTTTTGAACTTTTAAATAATATTTATTATTTAAGTATAAAATAAAATAAATTGTTTTGACTAAATAAGACTAATAATAAAGAATTTATTTCTATGTCTATTTAAAAAAATATATATTGATTATTATTTATTTAAATTAAATTTACTAATACCATTTAAAAATTAGATCAAATTAGGGAATAAAATATTTGTCTCAATTTAAAGATTAATTTAAAATTCTTTAAAGCTAATTAACAAAAAAATTAGGTTTGATAAATTAAATTAAAATTAAATTTTTAAAAAACATATATTTTTGAAATTTCTGGAAATTTCTTCAAAATTAAATTTTTGAAATTTAACATCTCTATATTTATATTATATAAGTTTCAATTTAATAAAATTATACGGTTTTTTTTATTTTTCAGGGAGGAAAATGACCCTTCTCTCACCCCCTAGCGATCATATAAACATATTATATTTACTAGTAATATGACAGATCAATTTTTAGTTTCTAACTCAATATCATATCAATGAATTTATTATGTTAATATTAAATTAAATATTATTATAATACATGCTGACACTGTGTCCTCATTGTACGAGGACTGTCTCTCGTATAATTATATGAATTATATCAAATTTAATCACAATAGTCAATAAATAATTATTTGTAAATTAAATTATTCCACGAATATAGTAATATTATGTTTTAAAAATCGAATTTTTTAGGTTATTTGAAAATATTATATTGCTGTCCTATAAGAATGGAAATATAATTTTAAAAAACCCAACAAAGATATGAAATGTCGAAACAAAAACGAATTAAAAGTAAATGGGTCTATGTTCAATAAAAGTAAATAATTCCGAGAGAAAAAAACCGTACCTTGTTGTGTACGATCATAAAATAAAACGCGTTGAGCACCCCCTGGTTTTACAGTGTACTTATATGTACTACAAAAACGACACGAAACACAGATTGATGTAAGATCGTAAAATTGCCTTCTATTTTTCTGTTTCATGAGATTTGATATAGAAATGTTAAAAAAAAAAAAAAAAAAACAATATAACTAGGTAGAAACTCAGAATTAAGCATAACTGCGAACAAGAATGCTATATTGACAATGAAGTAGATTTGTATTGTAGTTATGATTTTTGTAAATATTTAATCATATATATTACGTATTTTATATCAAAAATAACAAAGGGGACAAATGAAAATGTATTTGTATTATATACCAAAACTATTATATACTTACTTTAATATTAATAAAAATATGATATAGCAATAATTTTAATGTTATCTGGACAAAAATTGGTAATTTTTATGTAAAATTACATTTTATTAATCTAATATTATATTTATGGTTGATTAAAAAACATTTAAATAAACATAAAAACGTAAACAATGTTTGTACGTATAATTAAAAGGTTAATATGATTTTAATTGGAAACGAAACTAGTACCCCTATTCTTAGTCTTAGTATAAAGGTAGGATTATATCGAATTATATTTTAAGACTAGGTTGCAGTGTTTATGTTCTAGTAATATACCAACGGACAATTTTAGCAATCCTATAGTATAGCGTATTCCAACCTTCCAGAAAATAAAAATTATTTTATTTTCTTCGAACATGGTAATAATATGTACTTACTTACATAGTATCATGAGTTACATGGTAGATAAATTCGTATTTGTAAATATTTCTTAAATACCGTATTAGTAATTCGCACTTCAACAACTACTATGGGCAATACAGTAGAAAATTAATAATATAACGCGACCGATATATGATTAAAATCGAAAATTGTTCTTCAGTTTAACTATGTAAGACACCCCAAATTATGTTCATTTCATGTTGGCAGAATTATTCTCTACGCAAAATATTACCGAATTATCGGATACCGTCTGGTACCCGTGTAAAATAATATAATACGAATGGCACACGGGAAAAGGGGTCCTAAATCAATAGACTTTACATAAATAAAAAAATATATACGCGTGTATGTGTTCGGATACGCCTTAATGAAATTTTGTTTAGACCGTTGTAAAATATTCGCGTATATATACGTTTTATATAGAATATTAATAATATATATTATTGTATACGTTGTATTATTATTATTATTATTTCTGAATACAAAGTTCCCCCTCTTGTGATTTCTAAGTACCCTTCGAGCAACTCGTATAATTCGTATAATTATTATTATCCACTAATGATGGCGGGGTCGGGCTATTATTTCAGCGATGTATGGCACGTATGTATAATATTATTATGGTCATTGTACTGCAACTGATCGAATTCAACGGAATAGCAGTTGTGTTGGTATTGTAAAATTAATTGAACGAATAAAAAAATAAAAAAGTTAACAGTATTTTCGACTAACCTACTGGGGATGGAATGGTTTTATATATTATTGTAATGATTATAACAACAATATGTCAATACATATTATGTCATGTTTACATTACACGAATACACGATGAAAAATTAAATTTTAATGACAATATTGTGTCGTGCCAATAAAATATCGTTTAAACTATAAAAATTAAATAACGGTTAGTTAATAATTTTATTGTATTTTTGATTTAATTAACCGAAAAATAAGATTCTAAATTAGTTGGAAGAATTATCTGGATATTATTAAAGAACCTAATATTTTTAAAGACGTCCCGGAGTTGTGTGTGTATTTTTCTTTAAAAATTATTAATCTTGCGTTTCGTGTCACTAAGATCAATAAAAACAACACTATTGTACGTATAATATAATAAATTATATTTCCTAGTCTCCTACTGATTCATTTGTCAAAATGTATAATATAATAAAGATATACCAGTTTTCAACATACTAAAATCCGTCGCATAGTACATAATAAACAAAATAAACTGATGTAGACATAATAAATAAGCAAAATTACATAGATACATTTCAAATTTATTTATAGTATAATTTTTGTTAGTAATTTTTAAAAATTAATTTTGAAACAACGTAATTATACTGGACTTCAATTATAATTCAAATATTTCTAACATACCTAATACGTGAAAATACGCAAATACAAATAAAAATATTATATTCTTTTATTCTTTCGAAAACTAGATACTCTATTATAAAATACAAATTAGAATTGTGAAATAATACCTAACATCAGTATTTTTTTATAATAGGTACAAAAATACTCCAATAATATGAATTATTTTCAATAATAAATATCAAATCTGTAATACGTATTTTAAAAATTAGGTATCTAAACATAAAAGTCCAAACATAAAGTCTGTGTACAATATTCATTAAATTCAAATTTTTTTTTCATTATTCTATTTACATGAATTGTCAATTAACGATCGATAATACTGAAGTTTTATCAATTTTATTTTTATATTATCATTAATTAAGTACGAGTACAATAAATGTTTTATTTTCATAAATCATTGAAAGCATGCATTAACGATAATTATAGTGATATTTATAATTCTATGTACTTTAAATTTAAAATTCATCGAATACAATTATTTTATGCCTGGTTTTTAGATTAAAAATATTTTAACCTAGCAAATGTTTATAATTTAATACAATTTGGATGAATTGGTACTTAATCAGATACATTCAAAATACTAACTAATTTCATTTTGTTATAAGAAAACTTATGTACTAGTTTTTGAAAATTTAATAAAACTACTGATTATTTTGTAAAAACTATAAATAAATCATATTATAATTTTCATTCATATATCATTAAATGTCATTCATACTATTATACTAATTTAACATAAACAGTAAATAAACATAATAAATGTGCTGAAACATATAGTTTCTATTAGTCTAAATATCTAAAAAACACCCTAAAATCACATACATATATATTATTTATTCAATTTATCAAATATAGAATTTTGTTGGTTTTGTTTTAAATTTCAAATACTTAAATACTATTAAGTTCTATGATATAAATCTAACATAATACGTCCTGCGTATAAATATGTATTTATAACTTTTCCAATTCAAAGTATAAATTTATAAGACGAAGTTTCCATTACATATTTTTCTCTCTCTATTAGTTTTTAAAGCATATAGATATAATTTATCCATGATAAAGGTTCAAAGCTATAAATCACCAATTTAAAGATATTTCTCATAAAAAAATTAGAAAATTATTATAAAACATTGTATAAAAAAAAAATTTCCTATTATAAAATCAAATACCAGAAAATCGTTTTAAAACTCAGCTTTAGATAATTAAAAACACAAAATATCTATCATGTACTCATAAATCGCAAACTTCTTTTATAAACAGTGGGTGACTGAAAGCTGGTATCAGGAGACACACAAGCACGTGCCTCACCAAAAATATCGAATAAAAAAAAATTATCTTAAACCATCGATCATAAAATACAATTATTAATATTCGTTTCGTCCGGGTATATATTATAGAAAATGAAAATACTACACATACTAAGCATATATTATTATTTTCGATACACTGACCAACACTATAAAATTGTCAACTTGCCGGCAAATTATACGACAAAGTCATCAGTTCTTATTTTATTGAGAAAAATCGAAAATTAATCGGCTGGACTAACTTTATATTAGTTATTAATATACGGGTGTTTATGCCGCAGAGGTTCCCAAACAGAGTGCCATGAAATTTTTTAAATTTTTTAATAATCATACATATTGTCTAAATTTTCCAGCTTTTGCGTTTCGTGTAAAAAACTGTAATTTCCAATCTATTTTTATTTTGTTACGGGTTTGGTGTCATAAATATGTTCTTATTATAATCATATTTTAACTTCACAACTCATTCACGGTAAAATCGAATATTTAACGCTATGGTAAATATAAGTAATATAAACACACAACTGTATTACTTATGGTGACTCCAAATTTTTAAAAAATACTCTATAATGCGGTTAAAAAAAAAAGTTGAGAACTTCTTATTTATAGTGTACCGGTGTGTACAATATTTATCTTTTTTCAATTTTCCATCACGGTTATGGTTGAATATTTGCTAAATATTTTATGAATTGTTTATAGAACATTGGCATTAATATATTTAAAATTTTTCTTATATATTATCACCAATGAATTAAATTAAAAATTATCAGAAATGTTTGGTATTTTTTTCATAAGGATTGAAAAGGAGATAAAATATTTGTGCCCCACTTTCTCTGAATCCCACTAGCGACCATAGAATCACGTATTATTAGTAAAAGTTGAACCCTAAATAATATATAATATATACCGTATGTCCACAAAAACAGGGAACACTTAATATCTCAATACCTAATACACGTTTCTTAATTCAGTTTGCAGGATATAATACTAAACTACTGAACTATTAATTATTCTGACTTATAATATTTTTAACTCAAATATTATATGCATCCGTAATAAAACTTAACCATGTTTTTTTAAATAAGGACCTATATTTTTAGTATAATATTCGAATTCTTTGATTTTTTTCAAACTATTTTATATGTGTTTTAAATACAATACTGACTGATCCGTCAAAAATTATAAAAATATATTTTTTTATTATTGTATCTAATCAATTTTTATTTGTTCATTATTCTGAAAATAATGGAACTATAAAAGCGTTAAATGTTCAACTGGTATGTATTTCAGTACCACAGGTAGAGATTCAAACAAAATATTTTCTAATTAATTTTGCCTATTTATAAAAAATTATATATTAATATTATTATTATTGCATATTATAGTATTAATAAATAAAGTCTAAAATATATTTAATTCATGTAGCTATTTCGTTAAAACCTTTTAATTTCTATATTGTGTTACACTATAAAATGTAATAGATATATGTATACATTCTATACATTCATTAAAAAGTTAACGATAAATATTTTATTATTTGTATACCTATTTTAATTAAATCCTTAAAAAATAGGTAATTTATATTTTGTATAATATTACAGTAATATTCATTTAAATAACTACAAACAATTATGGTATTTAATGTTATAATGTTAATATACGCTGAATATTAATATGAACATTTACGTTAAAATATTTTTTTCATTAAATCCCAATGCAGTTGATTTAGAGTGTAAGTACTGAGTAAATAACATGATGGACATTACACAATCATATTGGTTAAATGTAAAATAAAATGTCCATCAAGGAAATATATTAAGTTCTATAAAATGAAACAAAACAAATAAAATGTTACAAATACTTCATCACGTTTTGTTCTAAATATATTATCTAGTTGCAATGATAACACCTTCCAAATATTAATATAATGACCGTAGCAGATTCAGAGACCTAGTTCGAATCTGACAGTAACGGTTACATTTACTTCAATCGATAAACTAAGCCGAGTTTTTTTGAAAATATATATTATTATATTAGTGTTTATCATCAATAATAACATCGATTAGAGTTTGCATTAAATATGACACATAAACTTTGTCTGAACTTATGTTTAAACTACGAAGAAAATCGTATTGACAATTTATCAGCAATGTCATATTCGAGACTTTCATCTTAGACGTATTGTGTCGGTAAGTATAATAATACTAGGTATACTAAAGATAGTTTCTATATTGTGTTTGTGTTAGATGTAATCTTTGATTAAACAACAAACATTGTATGAAAGTGTCCGCGACTTTACCGTCTAGTATCAAACGAGCAATTTATAACATGCGCCTACGTTAAAATATCTTCGATAAGATAGATCATAATTTAATGATAGACGTTTTCTGAAAATATTTTTAATTTATTAAAAGTGATCAAAATAGTGTGCTGTATAAATTGTCTCGATTTAATAAGATAAGTAGAAAAAAATGTATAATAAGTATGGGGGAAAAATCTAAGACTATTTTTGCGGAGATAAAATATTTTTACTCTTAGTGGATTTTCAAAAGTTCAACACTTCGATCGTTTTTTACTGTAAAAAAACATTTCTGATCATCTTGTTATAATATAGAGTACTTATAAAGTCGTATTCAAAGATCCGTGTTAAAATTATTTTTTCGTTAAAACGTTTATTACGGAACGTTTTTCTCTCGGAGAATACCGTGTTTATAAAATTATTATACAAAATATTATATAATTATATGGTATACAATATATTTTATAAAATACCTCATACACTATAGCAATGCGCGTTGCTACCTCGAGGACGAGCACGTATTTCGAGAATAATATTTAAAACTACCGACCGCCGTTTTTTAAACGTTTACGTCAACGTTCAAAGATCGTTTGGCCGACGAGCGACGGCGGTCGTGGGAGGTTCCGTTATACGGCGTAGCGACCGCGTGAAAGTTTATACGAGACCGAATCCGTACATGCCGGTATATGAATACAAAAAAAAAAAAAATAGAGATAAACTCTAAATTTGTAAGTTTTTTTATACGCGTAAACTTTTACAAAGATTGCGCGCGCGTGTACAATATGTAAATGATTATGATAAATATCGATCAGTCATCGCGAGTACTTAGTGTAATGACATTAACTACGCCGAGAGGGGGGAAAAAAAAAAACTAAAAGCCGGGTCTATATCGAGTTTTGTAAAGACGTAATATTTCGGTCGTATATAAACGTTTGAAATATTATATTTATAATATTATAGGTACCTGTCTGGAACTAATGGTCGACACTTTCGAACACTCGCACGCGAAACGGTACGAGTTAACGAGTTGATTTTATTCCGTGATGCACTGTTCTATATATAAATATATATATATATATATATATATATGTATACGACGGTTTCGGTATATTTATTTGTTTGATAATATTTATTTTATTTGGAAAAAAAACACACCGGACATCCGAGTTTTATCGCTGGCGTACGTCGAGTACCGTTACGGGACCGCGTGTTCATCAATACGCGACACTTTGGTATTCCACGTTCGAACGTGGTATACGCGGAGAGTAATAAAAACAAATTCGCGACCGCGGTATAATAGGTATACGCGGTCGGAGAAAACGCGGAATCGGCGGCGGGCGGCTGACGAAAAACACCAACGGACGGACGTGCGATACGGACGCGCGCGATCGACGACGGGGTAGGAAATGATATTCGGCGGCCGCGAGCTTTTTCCCGCGCCGGCCCGCCACGCCGCGGCAGTGTTCTGACGCGCGACCGGCGGCGACGCCTAGCGGACTTTTCCGGCGCCGACCCGACGGCGTATTATGTCGGTCCCGGCCGAGCTCTCCGACAACGACCGTTTTAAAGGCCAAACGGTATAATAATAATATTATATTCACTATTTTGTTATGCTACTTGAAAAATAATATATAAATTTATACGAAATTCTACGGAAACTTCGGTCATATGAATTTCGTAGATCAACAGTCCTCACTGCCATCGCATCGCACGATCTACGAATATTTGGACGTGGGTTTAAAAAAATTCGATAAATTTAGTTTTAAATCGTAATTATATTAAAACAACATGTATAATTATTGTTGCATGTCGAATATCATTATAATAAATTCAATACAATAAAACTATATTTTAACGTAGTATAAAAAAAAATTATTACAATTTTTTTTTTTTTTGCAATTATTATATTTTTATTATCCACAGCCTGAGTAAACCTGTAAAATCAGATGTGTGTAAACAATCACTAGGGTAAAAGACTTTTAGGACTTTTAAGCTCTCCGAATAGATGCATTCGAAATAAGCACAAAACATTTTTTTTAACTATATTTGTTAATTATTTCCTAGATTTTCGAGTAGAAATATTCTACTCAATTTACCTCAGTCTAGAAAAATCTGCGATATGATGAACGATAGAAGTTATAGATTAATATATTATATATTATAATTATGCAATTGCGTCATTAACAATAAGGTGAGTGGGTCAGGTTAGGACATTGGGTGTTAACGAATTATGATTATTGTTATTAGTTATTATATTGGAAATTTAGTATATTGTATAACACTATTAAATATAAAGTATAAGAACAAAATTGTCAATAAAATTGGTTGAAAATACGTGTTGCATTGTCAAAAAATAATTCACGCTGCCACTATATATACCTCATTACTTTTATAATTCTTATAAAGATTGATCAAAATTTTATATTACAAAATTAATGGGAATTACATACGTTTTAAATGTCATTTTTGTAACACGACCTAAACCAAAGTATATTTTATTAAATATTATTTAACAATACTCTTAAGTCTAGAAGCTAAGATATAACTACTATCATTAGTTTTCACTGTTTTATCGATATAAAATCATAATTACGTAGAAGCCTATTTATTTTTTTTTCATAAACATGATAATACCGCTTCATTTATAAAAATGAATGGTGGTTGGAGTTTTTTGCTCTGGCATTTGTTATATAAAAAATAACGATTATATATTTATATTGTATTCCATAAAATAATTTTATATTATACATACAATATAAAGGCAATAACTGTCAAGACTGGACCTTTATTAAATAAATTATATCTTAATATGTTTAAATAAACCTTTAAATTTGTAATTTTTATTTGGGGGTCAGGCTTGATTGAGTGGTTTAAACACGTTATGTTCAAAAGCTTTTTGCATGTGGTAATATCTGGACTCTGGAGGAAACTCAATAATTTGATTAACTAAAACATCATATTCTAGATAGTCAAGAACTATATTTTACCCCTTTACATGGAATTAAAGTTATTAAGTTATTAAAAATTTAAAACTTATATAATGACCTATGACCAACATTTAAAATTATTATTATAAAAAATGCTTTGGTGAATATGAACATGGTCTGCCATTGTCTTTTGCATAAGACTTACTTTAAATATTTTTCGGTACTTAAATATGAGTATATGCTTACTTCTATACGTTCTTTGTTACATTCGTACACTTATACGAAATTATGACGTATATATTTTATTATAATGACTTTTTGCTTACAGTATGTCTCTTCTAACCTAAGGATAGAACCCATAAATATACAATTTTTGATGCGAAAATAATTATAAAATGTTTAATATTAAACAATTTCAATACATGTTATGTTTGTATTATGTAAAATAATTGAACTGTGGGATTAATGAATAATATTAATTCCATTGAAACGCTAATGATTAAAGTAAAAAAGGTAATACTAATATAAGTAATCATTATTTTTTAACCTCTTCAATAAACCACGACGCCTTAATTTTATACTACTAGATTTTTTTTTGTATTAATAAATATAATATTTAAATTTGTATAAGTAGGTTTTGAATTAATATCACTTTACATCAATACCAACAGAACCCTAGTCAGGGGGGGGGGGTTGGCATGTTTCTTTGCCAAAATGTCTTTAGAGGCTTGAAAAAAATATTTTTGTTTAATTTTAAGTTATTACGAGTCTTATACAAAAAATCATCTAAATTCCAATTTCGTATATTACGTTAACAAGCTATTTATTTTTCAAGCCAACAATATTTATTGAACATAACATTATGATTTCTTGTTATACATTATCATCTATTATTTGCCTGCATTGAGCCCGAAATAAAATAAAATAATGATACGTCTTAGGCATGTACAATAAAATATCAACAGATATGTTATAATTTATTTTATTACTTATACAAGATAATTTCAAATTTTACTGTCAAAAGAGCAAGAATAATTGATTTTAAAGCAAAATGATTTTGTATTAATACTTATCAATATTTATTTATTGTAATATACATTCACAATATTTTATTCATAATCTGTATACTATATTTATACAAGAAATAAAGTAAGATTTCAATATGCATAATAATTAATAATATATTAAATGAAACATTTGTATACATTGTATGTGCACCTCAGAAAAAATTTTCCCGGGTCCCAAATTTCATCTCTACGGCTCTGGATACCAATAACCTGTAATAATTTTGTTTTTCGATTCCAGTTTATATTTAAAATATTACTTTCGTATTGACATGAGATCACTGTATTAAAATATAAAACCTATTGCAAGCCATCAAAACAAATATCTCCTTAAAACTAAAATAAATCTTATCTGTATCTTCCTTTCACTTCTATACATTATATACAAACAGTAATAAAACTAATGTCAAACCATTTTGTAACTTAGATAAATATTTCAAGTTTGTAATTTGCCACCTTAAATCTTTTTATCGACAGTACTGGAGATTTATAGACTGTAAAACCTGTATCAAATTACATTGATCACTATATATATTCTGCAGAAGATAGTAGGTGATATCTTATATAAATGTTAGTATCAATCATTATATTATCTTAAAAAAAATAAGTTTAAGTGGGAAACAAACCATAAAAAAAATTCTGCCAATAAAACATGACTTCATAGAATCAATAATAATACAAAATACATAGAGATGTTTATTATAATAAGTACCTATTACCTATATCTACTTAGAAAAATATAAAAATTAAAATATTAAGAAAAAATTATATAATCTCCACACATTTGATAACCTAACTTAATTTACACTATACCTTATGGCTTATATACTACAAGGGTGGTCATTAGTTAATAATAAACTAACCTTAATTTATATAGCCAATTTAAAGTGAGCCACATTGTTAAAAGATGTTTATAAAATGAAGGAATTATATTCAATAATTTTTCTCTAAGCTTGGTTTCAAGAACCGCACGAAACTGATTTAAGAGCCTGGACCTAACTCCAAGATCATAATATGATAGTGTAATTTTATACGAGGTTGTGGAAACGTCATCCTTATGAAAACACAATAAGTTAGTTTTAATTAACTAATTATTATTATATATCAATTATGATTTTTATTATATATTACTTAAACTTATATCTGTATGTATGATGTACCAATTATATTTTTATATTTTTAATTGGTAGTTGAGGTCAACTAATTGTCAAAATGACTGTGTTGTAAGAAAAGAGTTTTCATGCTGTGATGGACACACACTACACGTCCACATTACTCTTATTGTTCACCCCGTGTTGATTGTTGAGTGTTTTACTCTCAGGTCAGCCATCATTTTTGTAATATTAATACTACATTGCGTTATGAATATTTTTTAATTATGTTATTATGTGTAATTAAACTATGTTTAATATTATGATATTAATTAAATAAATTTAGTATTAAATTGTTAATATACAAAAGAAAGCATCCTACGTAATATTTTACTTAGAGATTAATAATAATTTGCAATCAAATATAATTTATATTAAATCGTTTCAAAAAGTATTATCGAAATTTAAAACGAGATTCACACACAAAAAAAAAATACAGTTTTTGGACAAAATATGAAAAAGTTCCTTATACCATATATATATAATGTATTAATTTTAAATATATAATACATCTATATATTTTATATAGGTATATATTATAATATTAAATCAAACCTTTTGGTAAAAAAAAAATTTAAAGTATATAATCACAATAATAAAAAAAATGAAAATGACGTTTATGAGTAAAAGTACAAAAACACCCACTAGCAAAGTAATAGCAATACTTTAAGAAGTTTTTCTCGTAAGCCTTTATTACGACTCACGAAAAATGTAATTTCAACTACTGTATGCTACTGTATTTATACTATTATTCTTTCTAAATGATCTGTAGTATTCTACCGATATTACCTTTAGGAAATACATATTGCTATATTATATCAAGAACAAATAATTACTTAGGTTGATATTTGAGTTTACATTAAAAATCAAAGCATTTAATTGGTACCTAAAGAATAGTCGTTTACATTATTTTAGTATGTCTCCATTACATAAGTCCTAAATTAATACTTTCATTACATACAAAATCCATTATATTACTATGATCCCTAAAATAATTATATAATATTAAATTATATATTCAAATATTATCATAAATATATCGTAATAATAATCGATGTTTTGTAAATCCTAGAATATATATAATATAAATTTCCTCGACTAGGTTAATCAGAAATAAATTTATAAATTATATTAAATCTGAGTAAAATAAAAAATGAAATACCAGAGTTATAATCGTACACCGAAAATAAAATATTGTTAATCAACGAAAATAAAAACAGGAAGCAGGATGTTCGATATAAAGTGGCGTCTAGACTCAGAAGAACCAACGACGACTGCCCCTACTTGCCCCCCTCCCACACACCACCAACGGATGACCATGCCATCTGCGTATATTTATCATGAAGGTTTCGTTGTTTTATTCTTGTCTTATTGTACATACCGTGTCTACCTGTGTATTGTGGACATTCGTTTAAAAAGAAAAAAGAAATTAATGTCGATATAAAAATAAATCCAATATACGTTTTAACCAATTAAAAGAACATAGCATATTTTGAAAAACCATTTACTTCTTTACTTCTTGATTTCTGTATCTATATCTTTTCAATCTAATAAAATATCAACATTTCTGTTACTTGCATAAAATGTTTGGTTCGACAGTGCGGATAAATCAATATAATTAAATGCGTCGTAAAATGATAATTTGTAATATTTTGCTAACACGCCGAAATTATCAATAAACCAAGTTGAATAAATTCAATATACTAACAACATTATACAATAATATGATCGATAGAAACCTACTAACATTAAGTTCAAGTCAATATTATAATTCGCGTTTAAAAACGTATACATTTGTTACAAAATATTAATGAAAATAAATTAATATTGGATCTATATTATAAATGCATAATATAAATTTATAAACTTGTGTTATATATGTATAGATGTATAGTATGGTATATGCAATTTAAAAATAAAATATTAATATGTCTGAGAGATTAATTTACGCTATCATTAAAAATCATCAAATTGTAATAACTAATAATAAGGTATCTACTATCTACAGATTCTATATAAATAGGAAAACTAAAATCGTAGAATATTTACAATGTTATATAAATTATTTAATTAGTTTTTTCATTCTGGGTACCTACTAATAATTATTTTTACTTTTAATATCGAACTTGAAATATAATCTCAATTAAAAAATAATGAAAATAACAACAACCTATTCAATTAATTGTATATAATTATTAATTAATTTTAATTACTATGTACAATCGACACTATATAAACAATGGGAATAAATTTGATTAAAAACTAATTATTTATTCAATCTTAACATAAATTCAATAAAACAATTTAGCCAAAAAATTTAATTAATCTATACTTAAAAGTGTTTTAGTGATAACTATTTCAGTCCTATTATATTAAATATTATGATTATAAAAGCGGGAAAGTAGATTACTGAAATTCCTCCTTCATCCTTTCAATACCCGGAGCAATTAGTTTATTATAATAAAAATTTGAATGATTTTTTATTCAAAAAAACGATTCTGAAAAAAACTCAGTCAGATATACAATACATTATACTGATAATTTGCTCCAAAATTGTGTAAATTACCAATGAAAATACTCAAATAATTGTGTAAATCCTTACGTTAAAAACTTCATTCAAGTAATTTCAAAGCACTAAATTTAGTTAGAAAATCAACCTATCTATTCTAAAACTTTATTACGTATGTAGAATACCTATCAGAATACTCAAAAATATTTTCAAGTCTCTACGTTCAAAAATTGCAGTAATAATCATGAAAAATTTCGACAGAATTACAATTTCCGTGAATTTTGCCGTTTATCCGTCATTTTTTGGTAATTTTTCTTTTCCTAAGAAAAAAACTTTTGAGAAATTCGAAAAATGAGCTAAATAAAGTACCAAGTAGATGCAATTTACATTTAAATCATAACCTACTTGTGGATATTATTTCCACTCGAAAAATTTTTTCATACCTTAAAAAAGAATCTTTGTAAATCAAATTCTTGCTTTGCTCAGAATCTATAATAAAGTAAGTACATCTTATTTTAAATTATGATAAAATATTTCAGTTTGGTAAAAAATAAAAGGGTTTTAAAATGTTTAAAAAATAATTCCAAATTTAGTCTTCTATTGTTAAAAAGTTATCAATCTATAGTCACATTTCTTTTAACTAAACATTCTACAATGTTGCATTCATAAAAAATTTCATAATTCTGATAATAAATATTCATTTAACTATTTAAGAATAATTACAAATTTTTTTTAAACAAAATTTAATATAATTACCTAAGTATTTTGAGCAGAATCAATTAATATTCATACAAGCTATAATAATAATGTGAATTATAATATGTTTGTATTTTAATTTATACCAAAAATCGTTAAATAACAAAATTAATGTATATATAATTTATAGCATGGTTAAATAACTAGGCATGAAAATATTTTTGTGATACGCATATTTAATTAATTTTTCCTTCCATATAACCTGACATCACTCAATTTATATAATGGAAAAAATGGTTTTTCTTTTCAAATTTTCCATAACTAAATAATAAAATTTGATGGCTAATTTCAAGTTCGTGGAGAAATACGACAATATCGATTTATCCATTAATGCTCACACCCAGTAAGTAAATCGTGTCACAATTAGTTTTAACAGCGGTTAATGTATTTAAAAAAGAATGAAAATTTGAATTTTCATATAATTATGATTATACAAATACGACTGAATTAGGAATTATTTTTGAATAAGAAAAAATAAACAACTTTTATTAAAACTTTATATAAATGTTGATTGGTTTTTTGATTATGATAAAAAATGAAGGAAAAAAATGTTTTACTTAATATTATCAATATTACAATGAATTTCAATATACCACCATGCCTTACTAGATGTATAACATACTATATTATACATTTGCATCGGATTATAGTTCTTATGCGGTCGTCAAGAAAAATAATAAACACTGACGTAGCATTCACGTCTGAAATAAATACTAGCCCGAACGAAAGTCGTTTCGAGACTTTGCTATCGCGAGTTGTCCGAGATGTTCAGGGTCACAAATATTTTGTTCAAAATAAATAAGACCCTCGACCCTGTGTAGCCGTGTGTATCGCTACTATAATTACGATACAAATAATGACGATAATGATTTATATACTATCGTAAAATATATACGATTATTATATAGCACGTTGGAAACAATTTTACGTTATATCCGCGATCAAGACATTAATATGGATTCCCTTCAAGGAAGCTTAACCGAAAATTTGAGAGAAACTCACCCCACGCGGATCACATCAATTTCGTTTGACGAGATAATTTGGCTGATTGAGCAAACGAGTTATTTATAAGTAGACGAAAATCCATCGATATGTCTCGATCGCAATGACATTTTGGGCTCGTTTCAATAAATACACGTCCCTTCGAGTATTAGATTTTATAAATGTTCTAATTAGCAATTTTATGTTTTTTTATCGAACCCGAGTGTAATGTAATTTTGTGGATAAATTTAAAATAGTCGTGATGTCTACTTAAAATTGACATTTCGAGATTTCTTCAAACTTGATTGAATACATTTAAAATTTAAAAAATTGTATGGAAATGAAAAACATACAAATTCCAATAGGTATATGCGAAAGAAATCGCTTACAATAGAAATCACATCTCTATTAGATTCTAAATGACAGAGCTGTATATATGTTGATGAGATAAAATGACGTTATTTCGTTTTTTTAAACACCAACAATTTAAAATCCCCTTTACAAGCAAATATTCACGTGTAAAACTATGGAAAACTTTATATTGCTTATACAATTTTGAACAATAACCTAATTATGAATATTATTCAATTCCTAAACGAAATTGTATATGGCTATAGAACCAACAGTTCATCAATAAAATGTTCATAAATTATTTTGTACAATTTTAATTAAATGCAACAAAATTATTTTATATTAATCACTTTTAATTAAAATACATTTTTTTACACAAAATTTGCATTAAAATGTAATTATGTATAGAAACCTTTTAAATTTAAAATTAAAAATGTATAACAAAAAACCTAGGAGTCATAATATTTAAACCAGTGTTCTAGAGTAGGTTTCCATGTGTGTTATTTAAATTTCGCTATTTTTCCCCCCTTGTGTTAATCAGATTACTAAAATAATCAAAATATACATAATGTATATTTTGAAACCCGGAATCATCTTTTTACTATACTTATTATAGATACTTTTAAATGAAATATGTAAACTACATTAACTAATTAAAAAAAAAAAAACGTCACATTTTTACAAAATGAATACAGTTCTCACTTTACTCGAAAACTAAAACGATAATGTTGTTATTTCTAATTAACTTAAAATATAAAAAAAAACCTGACTTAAAATTTGTATGGAAATTGTCATGAAATTTTTAACTAAACACAAATGAAATTTTAAGAATTGTTGAAAAGTTTTTAAAACCATATTTACATTGGTATGCAGTTAAATAGTTTAATTATTATAATATTATATTATTATCAAGTACAAAACGATATAGCATAATGACAAAAGTCATTTAACGTTTCCGACTAGCTATGTCATCATACGGGTGGTGTACCACGTCGCGATCATTTAGCCATGTGATCTATATTATAATTCCAACTTTAGCATTAAGCATTCAAAATCAATTAAATGTGCATCGCTTTTCTCCACTAAGTACGTAAATAATTGATCATTTAATGTACAAGCTGATAATGGTCATAGAGTTTAGGGATAAAGAGGATTCCTTTGTCGATTTTACACGATTCTACAAATTTCAGCATAAAGTAGATATTATATATTTGTGAATATAGACATTTCATAAAATGTACTTGTATATGCAAACGACTTTTAATTGTATTATTTTCATAGGTCGTTTGGTTTTAAATGGGTATAAATGGACAATGGACAATAATTTAAAATTACTTTTATTGTATTTATAAAGTTATATTTGTTCGAGTTAACAATAAAATCCAATTATATATAAAATATTATTATAATAACTTATGTTTTACGAAAAAAAATGGATGATTGGATATATACAAATATAATATCCACTAGAAAGTATTTTAGATGAAGTAAACGTTTTAAAATAAATAAGTACACAACAATAATAAAAGCATAAACAAATGTTTACACATGTTTATTTACCATAAAATTTGATAATGATTCGTTTTTGTTTAATATCATTATAGTGAAGTAAGTATAAATATAATATTTTTGATATTGGATTTCATGCAAATTTAGTGTTCTAAAATATTTATTTTAATCATTATAATATAATAGATAAAAGTGATATACGAAATCATTAAAAATAAAATGTTCATTGAAATTCTTTTTTCAAAATATTTAGGTTTTTCAAAACGTTTAATTGATATTACAATGAATTATATATAAAATATCGTTGACTTCGAACCAAATTGTAAATATATATTATAATATAATAGTTATCATGAATTTTAAAATTCTGTTGAAATAAAAAAATAATAATTTATCGTTTGACGTGATGTACTTGATCGTATTTTGCATATTGTCATCCTTGTACGAAAATCGAATAATATTATATTATGTATGAGAACAGTGGTACAGTGGTAATAATATTTAATGACTTGGTTGTTAGCCCTGTCAATGCAACAAACGTTCGTGATAATTTTAAATAAGATTAAATCGCATTGATCATCTCGTCATTACATCTTGTAGAAAATTAACAACGCTATTATTAACAACGGTATTATACGCGACTCAATGAACCAAAAATAATAATATATTATATTAAATCGTAATTACATTGAACCGGGTCATCCGAATCGCAGTTCTAATATTATAATACAGTACGTGTTATTTCACATTTTAATTTATAACGCAATACTGTCAAACCGAAACTAATAATCGCCGATGCGCTAAAGACAAGACATCTGTGCAGTACAATATCGTACATAATAATATTATGTATAATGTTGTATACACATAATAATAGCTATAAACTATTCTAAAATCGGTTTGCTCATTCGAGTGTCCCGACGACGACAAATCTATTTTCTATATAATTATTTCGTAGTGATGATTATTTCAAAAGATTTCGTCCTAATGAAAACTCGCGCAAAATAATTGAAATATGTTGCAGATAAACGTATTGAATTTGGCTAGTGTATACTATAAATCCATAAAAGTGTTTACGAAACTATAATATTATATACCGATTCAATGTTCCGCATGCGAACTGATCGCTTAAAGGCATAGAAATATTATTATATTAACAATAATAAAATGTCTTCTGCGACTGTTATTGGTAGCCAAAGGGACATCGTTAAAATCTTGTATCCACGGTGTATGGAATATGGATGCTAAAGAAAATGTTTAAAAAATGAAACACTAGGTCGGGTTTTTTTTTTAAATGTATTTCCTCCGTTTTTGTAAAGCTATATTATTATTATTGTTATTATTATTATTATTATTATTATTATTATTATTATTATTATCTTTCTTATTATATTCGTTCCATCTTCTGGCATTATACGAGTACATATATAATATAAGAACGACCGTGATTTATATATTATATAAAATAAATATCCTAATAAATTGAAATAATTTTCATCGAAAAAAATCACGTACGGATTGTATTATTATAATGTATTGTTATATTAGTATCATTCCTATTAGTTTTATGTGTAATACAATAAATAATTGTATTACGTAAATACTTTTATTAAATATAACCTATCTTGTTTTTTTCTTCTTTAGACTATATAATTAATAATTATAGTCAATTGAATTCATTAAAATGTAAATAAAAATATAGTAACTTCAATTTTAAGAAGTCTACAAGTTAAGTTAACCATTATTAAAATATTAAAAGTTAAGTTAAAAAGTTAATATTAACTTAACTTTAATTTTTTAATTCGTTAATGGTCAATTTGTAGATATGATAATATAACACAAAGTTTTAATTCAGATATACAGAATATTCTAGATCTATTTACTAATTATTTAATATCAGAAATATGATTTTTCCAATAAATGTAAAACATTCATAAAAAATTAAATTTTGATTAAATTAAGAGATCGATAGGTCAAAATTATCATATAAATATACTTTTTAAAATGATCTTCAAATTTTACATAACTTAAAAATAAAAAGTTAATTTTTTAATTTTTTAATGTGATGTATTTTTTAAAGAAATAATAAAGGTAATTATATAGTCCGTTACCTAAATAATAATTTGAAGAAAATTGCATTCAAACATTTTAATTTTTCGCGGAGATATTGCAATTAGTAAATAGATCTAGGACATTCTGTATTTATATTAATAATTAATGCGATGAAATATTACATTATAAATTAATTCTGATATAGGTGTTCTTTTACGTATATCAATTACCTACTTTTTTTTTTGATCCCGTACCGCATAACTATAATTTCCTCCTCGATAATACAATCTCAAATTACGTATATTGATACCTCGTAATGTACCTACCTATTTAAGGGATTATCCTAGTATTAAAACAGCCGCGAGGTCTAAAAAATAATAATTAAATTTAATATAATATTTCTTGACAATATTTTTTATTAGATATCGACCCAGACGACTTCAATGTAAAGTTTTTTTTTTTTTTTTATTGTTATTATTCTTTCAATGTTCAAAGAGTGAATTGACATTCCAAATACTGTAACGAATATTACAAAAGTGGAACTTTAATTTTACGTTTTATTGCATTTTTTGCTATATTTCGATTTGTGATGATTTTTTTAGTATTTTATTAATATTAGTGCAAATTTATACATTCACAAGTAAAGAGTAGATAGATATAAAATTATATAATTCAAAATATTATTTTAAGAAATATTATCATATAATAGGTCCTTATAATGTCTTTGTATATCTATAATGGTACCCACTGACCAATGGTCATGCAATTAATCATAATATCATAATGATCATTAAATAAATCATGTATAATCAAATAATTGATTATTATGTTTATAAGACCAACTCCGAAATGAAAATTCCAATAACACGTACAAGCAGTCGATGTTTATTAACTTAACAAAGGATAACGATACTGGTTACTTTCTGTGCATTTACCCGAGTTACAATTAATAAATCGTTAAAAGTGCATCGCTATAATTCACAAATCGAAATCGGTGACATCGGCACCCCGAAATTGTTTCGGACCAGTTGCCTGACGCGGTGACGATCGGCCATTTTCGAGCAAAACTTTTTAAACGACAACAAATCGTCGTATTGCGATTTATCCGCGACAAGATTTGTTTTGCCAAAAGCCATCAGACACGTTAATGGTAACATTTTCGGTTTTCTATTGATCGCTCTAGCTGAACTGGACTTGTTCTGGCGGATTCGCCTTACGACGGTCCGTAAATTTATGAACTTTTCGACGGTGTTGTGAACAAACAGGTTCAGATTGACAAATGGACTCACGACTATTAACCGATAGCAGAACAATAGACCGAAACACGATTCAGAGGGGCACGTTTGCGGTGTACCTTGATTGCAGCGGAACGTATCGCACGTTAAATTGTAAAAATCACGCTGTTGATTCGCGATGGCCACATTGGCTGGACGAACATATGGATCGTTTCGACCAGGACGTATCGTTGCTATCCTAGTTAAATTCGGCGGTAACCGAAGAGTGCAAAAAGAGGACTCAGCTCGTCGACGGCAAATGTTTAATTGTTCCATCTTAAAATTTAAAATAAAGTGCATGGTAATAAATACGTCACACTATACGTACAACTTCTATCCGTAAGGTATGATTTTATGGTCGGGGCACAAGTATTACGGTAAGAGATATTGAAAAAAACGTGGGATAGTATTTCAGGACAATCATTCTTAATTTTTAGAAGCAAAATGGTTGATTGATTAAAACATCTGATGAGTGTCTACAGAGTAAATTTTAAAGACTATCCAAGGATAATTGTTTAAAATTAAAAATATGTTGTAAAAAGTACTCTTCAACCGACAAAAGAAATAAAACTTGAAATGTATATAAGTATAGTATAAAAGAAAAAATACGAATTGACGGAAATATATCTCCCATCCGATTATCCGTCAAACGGAAAATATACCCATAGATAATAAACTGATGGATAGGCTATGGATGTAATTACATCACAAAAGGTCCGGAACGTAGATAGATGAAAGGCTGTTTTTATCAATGCCTCTCATTTTAAAAAGGATTTTTTAAGTTTATAATATTCCTTGTAACTTTAAAATAATATATTCATGAACATTATCGTGTGATATTCTCTCCTAAGTCCTGGCCAATCCATTATTTAATCAGTTATATGAATATACCTGTGGATTTCGTGGATTCACGGTCGTGGTTGCACCGTTTTTTTCATCGTCCGATATCACTGAATCACCATCCAAACAGACTAGCATTCGCCTCGTTCTCGCCATGCACTTTTTGTGACACGTAAACGAACACTCTGAAAACCCGGAATCGATTGTATTTTTCGTTTTCATACACGCATATAAATAAAGTACCTTTGCATCTTAGCATCGAAAAAGACCAAAGCTTACGGGTTTCGCAGATTTGGCATATCTTAAAAACAGTACGATACTTTTGCATTACGTGCGCACGTATAGCCGACGTGGTTGATTGCGTGTCTCCACAATGTAGTCTAAACACATAATGTATAACGCGATACGTAGTGAATAATATTATTCTGGAATCGATATTATTTTTCTTCGATTTTATTGTACTCACAGTGAATCCATATTCAACCTATTGTTATTGTTGTTACTCGTAATACTATTAATTTATTGTTATTATGTTATGTTTACTGTACATGTCAATATTAATATTGTTGTTGTTATTATTACTTAACGTCGTATTCGACTACAAAACGAATAATTAGAATAAATATTAATAAAATTCTAACACATCTCCATAGCAACAGTAAGTATACTTTTGAAAAATTATTTCTCATTTTGATGCTTAAATAATTATAATATTCCTATTTGTACGCGACACTCGACATTTATTATTATTCGCTTAATACATTAATATTATTAATATGAATCTCTGGCAAAGATATTGTTTTATATATTGTATATATATATATTGGTAATTTTCTAATACAAAATTTTAAATTGCAGTCTATCACAGTCTATCACACACGTAAAGTGCAATTGTTTTGATTATGCACACAATTTATGGGTGTGTACATTGTTTTATCGTACTACAACTCTACGAAATCTTAACACATTCTCCACTTCACATGTCAAGTCTCCCGACACAACCCTGTTCATTTATTATTGATCAACGTTTCGAATGTGTCGACTCGGTTGTTTTGTTTTAACAGTATGGAATCATTACCACTACCAAGGTAAACATAATAATGTAATGAATTCTAGTTTCGGTACAAAGCACCTCGGAGAACGACGTAGACAAATGGAATATCATGCGAACGACACAATATAAAATGTATTTAACCTTCTGTTCTCGTTGGCTATATGTTATAAGTAGTTAATAATTATTATAATATAACACATAAAACACAGAGATGTGTACAACAAATAAATAGGTACACTAGAAATAATTATCATTGCACACATTGCGGGTATTATTTATTTATTAAATCAAATCGTACTTTATTTATGTATCGTATAAATAATGCACCTATACGTAATAAATAACGATGGTAAAACGCAAAACTACATGAAAATAATGTTAAGTGAATAAAATAATAAAAAAAAGCGTAAACTTCATTATTGGACAAATTAATTTTATTTTGAAAATACTTTTGTGCAACATGTACATTTTTTATACTTGATTGAATATTAACTTTTATTTCGTTATGATTACAAAACAATATGTAAGATTATTTTTTAAATGTAATCATTATTTAATAAAATGTGTCTTTTTATAATATGCAACATTATTATGGCATTCAGAAACATAATATAGATTAAATTTAAAATATAACCTTAAACCTATCAATTTAACTCAATAATAAAGTTAAGTGTATAGAATGTAAGAGAGTGAAGGAAGACCCTTCTGATATAGCTTGTGTGAATGGACGACATATAGATGATCGAAATCTATGGATGTATAAGTTAACCCTATATGTAAATGATTACTATAGTTTAGAATTATATAAAAATGAATACAATTCTGACGAAATCATCATCATCATCATCATGTAGCTTCATGACTCTGTAAGAGTTTTCGCCGCCTCTGTCAATGCTCTCCAACTTCTGCGATCCTGGACCAACTCTTCCCATTCGTAATTTCTAACCTTTCTAGGTCTTGTTTTATATTCTAACAAAATAAAACATATTAATATACTAATATGAATACTTATTATAAAAATAATTATTATAAACGAAATACTTTTTGACTTGAGAAATTGTGAAAAACAACAAAATATACCAAACTCCTGCACTTTTTTTGAAATTTTTTAGATATTTCCAGTTCCAAGTATTTACTAACAAACTAAGATAGTGTATAAGTATTCATAAAATCATGATTTAACTATCTCATTAACGTACTTGTATTGATATAGCTAGATACAGTGGCGGATCTAGGACTTTATTTATTTATTTATTTTTTTTTTTTTTGGGGGGGGGGGGAAATTTTTCAATATAATATTAAATACATAATAATAATAATAAAAATCTATATTTTTCTAAAAATATAGTAGTTTATTAACTTAAGTATTAGACTATTAGATCAATGGGGGAGACCAAGCTTCTATGACCCCCGCTTAAATCCGCCACTGGCTTGATATTATATATCATTAATATTTCAAATACTTATACCGATTTTCATTAATTATTATTTTATTTCCAACTTGTTAAATATTAAACACATTTGTGCAACTTGGTGTTGAACTTCCACACGGCTTAAGAAAATTATAATTGTAGATTACATATTAATATATAATTGTATTCTACGACTTGAATAATTGTACTCAAATATTCATATACATTATACATTAAAACTGATAGGCACTTTCATGTTTTTACATTGTCTAATTTAATAACAACATAACGGATAAACATTTAACAGAATTTGATCTATTTATTGGTTTAAAATAATACTGGTAATACATCTTAAATATCACATTCTAAATGGGCTGTTGAGAAACCAAACATTACGTTTGACACTCTTGTTATTATAACTCTTGGCTAAATAAGCAATAATGTTATCTATTAATCCCAAGTTTAAAAGTATTAATAAATTATAACATTCAAAAAAGAAAATTAGCATTAAAATTACTAACTACATAATAGTATAATTGTACATACATATACCTAAAATTATCGAAACTTGAGCTATGGCAAAAATATTTAAAGCAAACTGATTACATACTATTTCAATCCGCGTTTTTAAATAAAATTGCTCTAAAAATGCACGATATAAATTAATTATCTATGAAAACTTATCATACTTAGCCAAGTCGAATGAAGTATAGCTATTTTTTTTTCTTTAAAAGTGTTCAAAAACCACACAAACCACCAAAATCACTAACCAAAAGTCCAATAGTATAATAATATAATCCTTATATCGCAAAAAACCTAGAGAATATTCAGGTGAATATAACATAATATTTTATAATAATATGCTTATTATGCTATAATGTATATAAATATATATTATATAATGTTTAAAACTTTTAATTTTTATAATAAGTCTAGTTAGCTAAAGTTAGACTATAGTGAAATGAGTAAATATTCAAATCTGTAGATTTATTATTATTAGGTACTTACTGCTTATATATGAATTATGTAATTTATGAAAATAATTAATGAACACAGTTTAATATTAAAATTCGTATTCATTGAACCGTACTAATATAAATGGAAAGGTTTTTTTTAAAATAAAAAGATAAAAACTCCTTTAGTGATTTTATTTTTTAGTATTACATTATTTAAATAAACAAAATGTAATAAAAATTATTATTTAAAAGATTGAATTGTAGATATACTTTAATTAATTAATGAATTACATTAATTAATACTTCCTACGTAAGATTTCAAATATTGATTATAAGAAAATTAAGAAATTATTTTAATGAATTTTTAAAAAAATTGTATTACATTCTGTTTTATATTAATAATAATAATATATTTTAAGTACAAAACACTACGAAAATGTATGTACTTATCTAATTAAATATCAATGCCAACCGGCAGGTTAGCCAATATGAGAAAATTAAATGTCAATAAAAAACTAAAAGCTTTTGTTAGAGAAAGTGTACACCGGAGATCTATAGGGTTTTACTAAATAATGATCAATGATCATGCCCACTTTATTATTTATGTACCCTCTACTCTGTGATGATGAAAAAAGTTCAGTTGTTCAAGAACCGTCTTAGTGGTCAGAACATTCATGACTTGGTGTTATATAATTATTAAAGTGCCACTTGAAAGATAAAAAGTTTCAACGAGAATGTTTTAGGTAAAAACTCGTTATATAAACACAATTCCGATAACATTGCCAACCAATATTTAGTTTTATTAAAACGAGAATTGTTTGTAAATCAATAGTTTTAAACACGTCAGTAAATCAAATTAATTACTAAATAAATTTTTGAAATGTTTGTCAACCAAATGTACAAACTAATTGTCATTATCATTATTATGTTTATATTTGTATAATATTTATAGATAGGTAGTAGAATAAATAATTTTAATTTAATTTTGTTTTTGACGTAAAAATCTGACAACTGCAAATGAAACACGTATATATGTAAAACGACATCAATATTGTACACACATATTTTATAGCATTTATTTTTATTAAACAATAAAGGAAACATAAACGGTATTAAATTTTTGTGAATTAGATCGTACTATCAATTTATGGAACTATTTATGGATGAATTGTTTTATATTTTTATATTGTATAACAATAGAAATAAATATTTTATCAATACTTTACTATTTGAATCGATTAAACATTAAACTACTATTAATTACTACTCTACAAAATTACTCTTTTCGTACGCAATTTAACAAATTTTGATTTATACAAATATCAAAACAACTGAAAAAAGAGTAACATAATAAATAACCTGACCTAATCAAACTATTAATAAATTACATTTTTCTTTTTCTTTTTTAAATACAGCCCTTACGTTTATAAAATATAATAACAATAAAACAATTGTCTTTGTTTGCTATATTATTACTATATATATTATCATTGTGTTACGGATTTATAACAATAACATTGTCTAGAAAAAAAAATAAATAAATTAGAAAATTCAATATGTTTATTACACTAATAATTTTATAATTTTTAACGATAGTAATAAAAAAAAAATTTAATCTTAAATAGGTATATATAAAAAATATTAACGAGAACAGTGAAATGAATTAATTTTGACCTATGTCTGTCAAAAATATTCCCAACGATAAATTTAATTCTTGTTCCTTGTCAATTTCAAAGAACGACAAAGAACTGAAGTTTAAAATAAATTATCAGACATTAAATTTTATATTTAAAAGTAGTTTAACATTTTATAGAAGTACCGAAACTTAAAGGTATCTTTTCTAATTTTAAACCAACAATCTTAAATATGTGTCTGCATTAATTCTGTATCATTTTTTATTTTCCTATAACTAAAACAAAAACATATATGTACATATTCTAATTTAGTAAATGAATTAACAACTTAGCAATATTATACAACTAACTTGATTCGTAATATTTGTCTACCGTACGTAAATTATATTCAACTACAAAATTGAAATGAAAGGATGGTTCTGCATTAAATAATAAATAGTTAAATTTTAAATAATTAATGATTTTATAATATAAATCGCAATGTTAATTTGTTTATCGGGTTCTTTAGAATATTTATAACTTATAACGTTTCAGCTCAAAATGTATTGTCATTTCTTTGATAGAAATTGTAATTGCCTACTTATACATTTAATGTCATAAAATTACACGTACTAATTATCAATATCAGTTTATAGTTGTATACTTCATAAGAGGATCAAAAGTTGTAATAAACAGTTTCTATATAAATAAATCAAATTTATATAAGTACTCGTATTTTTGTTATAATTAATTTAAAACAAAATATTTATTTTATTTTATTTTATTATGTTTTGAATTGTGTATCTATTTAATTTAATTTCTTCGTTATGCTCTGTTAATTATAGGTTATTTTTAATTACACGAAAAATAATTTCTTTTAATTTTATATAAATTAGCATGTTTGAATTAGAATACAAAACAAAGTCAAACAATTTAAAAATAGTTTAAAAACAATAAAACAAAAAAAATAAAAACTGTGTTTTATGAAGTTTTCATTTTGTGATCGAGTACGTACTTCAAATTAACTTTCTTTCTCTGGTATTCGTGATGTTATTAATCCTTCAAAATATTACTTAATTTCCGTTTACGTTATTTACTCGTAGTCATAAAAAACTTGTATTCGTTTCTATTATGAAAACCTTAAATAATTAACCGAAAAATATATAATGCACACTGTTATATTATTAAAAATTTGCTCAAGATTTATTATAATAATATATTATTATACTATACTTATCTCAGCTACAGTGACAAAAACTGAAATTATTTTGAACATTGGAATCAATGTTTGATAAAGGTTATATCTCACTATGATTCAACGAATCTCTTAGCATATCCCACGGGGATCCAAACATGAAAAAAACATATTTCTACCTTATACTTACTAAAATATCAATATTCAGTACCACAAGCATGTATAATGTAATAAAAGTCAGTTTCCATAATACATAAGTAGGAAAAAAACGGTAGTAGCAAATGCTGTTGTCAAGAACAATTTGAATACAAATGTTTTTTCTTCATTGACGAAAGCTACCTAAAATACATTATCTAACCTAAACAAACGTACAGTTAAATCACAAACGAAATCTTTATTTATTAACATTAATTAAATTATTAGATAATGTTTAGTCATTTACACATTTGTTTACATAGTGTTTATTTTTATAATTCAACAAAAATAGTAATAATGAACAATTTCCAATACATTTTAGAATTCCCTTGAATATCAAATATTATTTGTTTACAGATGGTTTTTATTTCGGTAATTTTTTTTTTTATATACTTATGGCATCACGTTTTTCGTTATTAAGTGAACACAAAACGAATGAACGATACGTATACTTTAAAATACTAAACACGAAATAAGAAAAACTAAGATAATAGAAAAATAATAATAATAAAAAGGAGCTAATTTCATCAACATAATTATCAAAATAACAAAGTGTTAACCAAGACGTTTATTGACAAACTAAAAAAAAATATTAAGACACAGATGAGTGTTGTGAATAGTAGATATTAGATATGCACCTCAAAGAACAATATCCAACCATATTTTGGTTAGGTAGTTATTTTTCTTTAAATAATAACTTATTGTTTTTATCTTACCGTACGCATGACGCATGCAGTAACCAAATTTTACCACAATAATATAAATTAATTATAAATTTATAAATATCAATTATAAATTATATCAATATAAAATAAAAAATTCTAGTTGTTAGTATTGAGTTTAATTCGTGAAAAACCCGAGATAAAAATTAATAATTTTAGTTTAGAGATATAATTTGTTATTTTCATTCTTAAAATAAACTAATTAGTTTTTGTACGTTTTAACACTGTAATCGTATTTAGATAAAAAAAAAACAATTTAATTACAGTACGCTTTGTTTTTATC
Source organism: Eriosoma lanigerum (assembly GCA_013282895.1). Classification (NCBI taxonomy): domain Eukaryota; kingdom Metazoa; phylum Arthropoda; class Insecta; order Hemiptera; family Aphididae; genus Eriosoma; species Eriosoma lanigerum. Next base: position 61,823,107 of record CM023357.1, read on the forward strand.
GTAATCGGGGTTTATTTTTTTTTTATTAAAAAAACACTATAATATTTTAAAAATTAATTTAATTTTAAAAATACTTAATATTTATAATAATATTGCAATAACATATATCCATGCAATATTAAATTATTAACAACCAACTGATATAAATTAATAAACTATGGATTGGACAATTTTAAACTATAAAATTTAAAAATGTACAATCAGGTGTAGTGAAATAATGTAATTGATGTAAAATCATTTTTTTTATAAATAATTATTCATTTTTAATATAATTAATTAATAAAATAAAATTACTAAGATCATAACTGTTTTTTTTTTTATTAATTAGTATAATATTAAATTATATTATATCATATCACAGTATGTTATTTTAAAGATTAATATAATTAAAATAAAATGGCTTTAACGAAGTTTACATAACTAACTACCAACACTTTAAAACACTGTTTCATTAAACACATCAGCGTTATCATTAGAAAAAAGGGAATAGATTATAATACTTTTAACATGTTGAATAAACGAACAAAGCATTGTTTGATATATGAAAATGAAGCTAAAAACACATCCATCACTGTCTAAATGTGAAACTTAAAGTTTTACATGTTTTCCATTGTATTCGCTTAAATACGAAATATTCGTTTCCTTGCAAGAATATTTGAAAACCAACAATTAAATGCACGATCACAACGTTTTTACTTTTATTTTATTTTTTCGGCTGTCGTCGAGAACGTGAGAAAAATATATTTATCCAGTGTCTATCTAATATATTTTTCCTTAATATTTCGCGTTGTATTATGAATTCGAAAATGTTTGTCCCTGAGGAATGATAAAGTGTGAACGCAGGTGGATTACGATGATTGAATTGAAGACAATATGAGTAGAATGTAAAAACTAATCAAATCACGGCAACCCTTTCATTTTATTTTAGATAAATTATACTATAAATAAAAAGTAGCAAAATTATTACATTAATAAACCTTGAAAGACCAATACAATATGCGGTATACCAACTATTATTACATGTTATCTGGTAGATACACCTACCAGTAAAACGTGTTTAATGTCGAATGTAATATGAAAAAGTTACAAATTAATAAGTTATAGTTTATTTTGGTCGCAACCGAGACTGTGTATTTACAACATAAATATATTTCCATTTTCCAACGTAGATGCATAAAATGGTTTAAGGTTACGGACGTTAAAACCCGATAAATCGATATTTTATGAAAATATTTTTTTGTTTTTTTATACAATTTTGCATATTTACTGAAAATTAAACTTTAATTGAAAAAAAAATAATAATAATAATAATCAAACGATAACCACTCACGTAATATTAAATTATTTTTACAGACAGGACAAAACGAGATGAAATAAAATATAAATTAACAAAACATAAAACTTTCCTTTTATACGAGTGAAACGGCTAATGAATGATGATCTGCACGACCAAACCTACACATATTATTATGAAAGATATTACGATACTAATATTTATGTTAACGAATATATAAGTCGTATATCCATATTACACACAACTCCCCTTGTGTCTTAGTGATTTATAAAATATAAACTCGCAATATTCACCTTAATTCGCATCACGGCACCACATTTAAATTTTCAACAAACTTCAAAACTTAATTTTACTCGGGACGGCTGAACGTGACCAGCCTCGTCTATAGCGTAGTAAGCCAGTATAGGCTCCAGGATATTTTTAAATATTAAAATGTAGGTAGGTACATAATTATTATTAATTTTTTTTCTTTTAACAAACTCTTTTTTTTTAACATAATATATGCTCACGTTATGAAATATATCAAACCAGCAAGACTGTAAACCAATTCGTATTTTTTACTGAAAAAACAACTAATATGTACAGCGATATGTTTATACATAAATATTTTTAAATGAAAGAAAATAATTTGTTATAGATGCGTACAATGAAATGTGTAATTTATATCAGGGGAAAAATATGATACATTTTTAATACAGCAATTTCGAAATGTGTTAAATTTCAATGAAACGTTTATAAAATTTAATAATATACTCATCTCGTAATATACCATACAATATTGTATTTAAAATTTGAACTGGGATCAATAAAACAATGACTTATAGGCATATTGATTTCTGTATTTGACGTGTATTTGAACACCTGTCAAAAACAGTAAATTCCACGACAAGAATTGTTAATATTCGGGTGGTTATTTTAATGCATTCTCGTAAACACGATTACAGTAGCGCAATTCAATAATTAAACACAAGACGCGTGTGTTAGTTTATAATAATTATAAGTAGTGTTTGAAAATTTCATGAAATATAAAATTGTGAAATATTTTATGAAATATTTCATCATATATAATATATTAACACGTTAACTGCGGCATGTGTCGATCTAGCTAGGAAGTGGATTTTTTTTCGTTGCTAAATTGGTTCTTTTTGCCTTACATTAATTATATCATGTATTGGTTTTTTCGATTTTTTTGTTTTTTCACTGAAAAAAAACCAATGAGGACACGTCGACACGTAGTCGTCATCTGCATCATAATAGACTGTTACTTTTCGTGTGCCTATGACGACTACGCGTCATTAATAGTTTTTATTATTGTAGGGCTCACACTAGTGTCAATCGATGTTAAGTCATTTTTGAAGAGGAGTCCTTTGGAACATGGCTGTCCATAGATGGTAATCGGGGAGTGCCTGGGGGGCTTAACCTCCTCTAAAAATACATCTAGGCTCCCCAAAATCAGAGGTTTAAATGAGGTTAAAACCATCAGGTTTTAGCTTATTTTTAGTATATTTAATTCATTTAATAATAGTAAAAACAAAATTAATACTCTAGTAAAATTAAATACTATAAACCATCGTTTAACGAATCGTTTTTAGTATTTGGTATAATTTAGAATATTATACTATCTGGAATTTCAAACAATATAATGAAATAATGTATATAAAATGTATAATTTATAAACCCATATACGTATATTTGTATCACATATTGGGATCACATAATTAATAAAAAAAATTATATGATTATTATAGATTTAGGTATATCACAAATGATTCATTAATGACAAGTGTAACTAATTATTATTAATATTTCCTATAATATCAATACAATATTTCCTAAACATAGATATTTCGTCTGGATTATGGTAATAAAATTTCTTTTAATGACAAATAATAATAATATAAGCCAAAAAAACATGACTGTCTTACGTTATGATAAAAAAGGGAAAAAAATAAGTAATGAAATATAAATGAAAAACAATTAACTATAATAAAATTACTATAATAGTATAAGAAATAATGACTAGTTAATAAAAAAATAACTAATGAGTAATGAGTTATTATAAATTAATGTATAATAATTTAATATTATTAAATTGGTAATTATATAAGTTAACATTATCTTTCAAATTGGCGGCATATTTGCTTAAATAAAAATTGTATAGTGATTTGTGATAATAATAATGTATGATTATAATATTATGATTTTATGACCTATTGAATCGCCATGCCGCATGAAAAATACGTGTTACCTACAACTATACAGTAATATTGTAATTAATTCAAAATAGTTATGTTTAAAAGTAATAAAATTCAATATTTCATGATTTTGTGAAATATTTCAAACTTCAAACACTAATTATAAGTAACATTCATTTCAGAAGATCGGTTTTTTTCAGAATTCGACAAAAAAAAAGTCATATTAAATCTGTCGATTATGACATAAAATTCCATCGATATCAATTTTAGTTGAACATTTAAATTGGTCGATATAAGTATACTTATTTTTGGAATAAAACGACAAGTAAGAATTTGAAAAATGTAAAATGTGAACGCTAAAATATTATAAAATGTTCAAAGCATAATGTTTAATTAATATTGAGATTTAAACAATTATACTTGAAAATTTACTATGATTTTATATAAAACAATTTGTTTTCCTTTTCCATGATGTTGTTATAAAAAAAAATAATTTAACTAAAGTAGTGAATTAAAAAAATTAAAATCTTTAGTAATATTTTTATTTATAATATGTATAAGGAAAGTTAAATTTATATACCGAAATCAGTAGAATAATTTCAAAAACAAAATTCCAATATTAGTTCCTAGAATTAATTTCAACGTAAAGTAATGTCGGAGATCGAAACACAAAGTTATGAAACTATATAGTACCTATACCATATAAAATGTTGTCAAATGCATGTTTCTAAATGATTAACAAGTTTTATACATTTTAAAGATTAAGATGGTTCGTAATTATTAAAATTAATACTTTATGTTGAATATGAAATAAAAGTTCTAAAAGTCAACAACGTAATGTAATAATAATAAACATGAGTTTATGAACTATGAATATCACATTTAATATAATGAATTGATGTTAAAATGAATAGTACGTACCAAGTGATTATTATAAAAGCAAAAAATAATAAGTACTGGAAATATAATTAGGTACGTATTTTTAAATCAACAATATATCATGAAACAATTTTTAGAATAATATTATTATTCCTTAATAATTTTATAATTGTTAATAATGGTTAACAATTTAAAGTTAAATATATTTACAAAATGTTTACCAAGTTATTATTATTAATAATTTTCCACGTATACAAAAACAACAAATTAATTATTGAAAAATAAAAAGCGGGAAGGTCAATTCTGACGTTCCTTCTTCATCCCTTCGGTCATCAGAGAAATTAGTGATTTATTATAATTAAGATTTGAATGCAATGTTATTGCATTAGAAAATACGTTTCTAAGGGAAACTCTATATACTACAATATTTTATACTGATAATCTATTCCAAAATTTGATAACGTATGTAAAGTATCTATGTTAGTAACCAAAAAAATTTTCAAGTACCTACGATCAAACCTCAAGTAGTTATCATGAAATAAAATAAATTTAATAAATGAAAACCGTAATTTTGCCAATTTTTAGCCATACTTTGGTAGTTTTTCTTCTCCTAAAAAAATAGAAATGGAATTTGGTAGGAAAGGGTATCCTATATTTGTGGTAATAATCAGACCATTATTTCTACCCAAAAAAATATTTTCATACATCAAAAAAAGAAAAAACGTCTTTTTATAAAACCAATACATTCCTCGCTTTGTTCAGAATCTAAAATAATAAACCGTATGATTTATTTTTAATACAAGTGTTTTATATTTTTTAATAGTTATGAATGTAAATTACATATAATAAATAAATGTAAGAAAAAATTTTAAATGTGCATAACAATATTCATTCTATTTTAATCCTATCTACATGTTATAATTAATAATCCTTATTATAAAAACTATATTGAATTGTAAAACTGTGTTTTTATTTAATTTATTTCCACAACGTAATTATTTCAAATACTTTAAAAGTCAACACACTATTGTGGAATATGCTATAAACAGTTTTAAATAATTCATTATAATTACATTATAATATCGTTGACAATGATATATTTTGTTCACATACTTACAGAATGAGGGCCAAATTTGAGAATAATATTTTGTTCACTATTTATGAATTATGAGCGATTAAAGTTTGGGAAGTGTTAATGTTTATGTTATAAATTAAAATGAATGCCAAAAAACTACAGCAATTCCTTTTATGTCAATATAGGTCTGTGCCAACATTTTTTTCACGTCCAGTCCAAATATCGTCTAGATGTATATATAAGCTAAAACCTACTAATAGTTTAAACATTTTGATTATAATATTATGTGTAATCATTAATTTAATTTTCATATTAAAACGTTTATTTTATGTATAAATAGTAACATAAATATTTTAAATTCAGAAGTAAAAAAAAAGCGAGAAGGTCGATTTTGAACGTTCCTCCTTCCTCCTTTCGATCCTTGTAGAAATTAGTGGTATATTATAATTAAGATATGAATACAATAATATTGCATTCGAAAATACGGTTCTGAGTGAAATTTACTATAATACAATATATTATACTGATGAGCTGTTCCAGGAGTCATACTACCTATGAGAATACTTAAAAATATTTCAAGTATCTACGTTCAAAATTGCATTAGTTATCATGAAAAATCTAAAATCAATTTCACCAAAATTAAGATTTTCTTGAATTTTGCCGTTTTCCGTCATTGTTTGGTAGTTTTTCTTTTCTTGACAAAAAACTTTTAAGAAATTCAAAAAAATAGTTATATAAAGTACCAACTAGATGCAATTTGATATGAAAAGTTATAAATAGGTAATCGGACAATTATTTCTACCCAAAAAAGTGTTTATAATCATTAATTTTTTTTTTTTTTAAAAACATTGTAAAACTAATACATTCCTCGCTTCGCTCATAATCTAAAAAGAATAATATAGTACTTACGTACGCTATCCGAAAATAAATTTTTAAATTTAAAACAATTTTCGTATACAGAGTGTCCTAGATCTATTAATAGAATATTAATTGGAATATCTCTCCGAAAAATTAAAATGTTTGAATGCACTTTTTTCAAATTAATATTGAGGTAACAGACTAGGCCTATATTATTCTAAACCTTTATTATTTGTTCAAAAAAAATTCGACTCATAAAATTAAAAAATTAACTCTTTATTTTTTAATTTTATCTAAAATTTGAAGATAGCCATTTTAAAAAATATATTTATATGAAAATTTTGACGAGTCGTTCCCTTAATTTAATCAAGATTTAAATTTTTATGAATTTCTTTTAATTATTTGAAAAATAATATTTCTAAATTTATTATTTAGCATATATATTATGTAATACTATAATAGTGTGATATAATCATAATGTTATTATGATATTTTTGCAGCCATATAATTCATAGAAAATAAAGATATAATTATCTATAAAAACATTTTGTAATCATAACGAATTAAGAGATTACAAATTTTATGTGCCATGATGTTAAAATATTATACATCAAAAATATCATTACTCCAATAATTAAAAATAGTTCCTACAAAACAAAATATTGAATAAATCAAAAAATCGACACCTCATATAAAAAATACTCTTTAAAATGGCAATCTTCAAATTTTACATAACTAAAAAAATAAAAAGTTTATATTTTTATGAGATATCTTTTTTTTAAACGAGTAATAAAGGTAATATAGGTCCGTTGCGTAAATAATAATTTAAAATAAATTGCATTCAAAAATGTTGATTTTTCGCGAAGATACTGCAATTAGTAAATAGATTTGGGATTTCCTATATACCTGTTGATTGATCAAGTTCTTATATTATATTAAATAATCTACTAACTGGACATTAACGAGTTAAAAAACTAACGTTAAGTCAATATTAACTTTTTAACTTAACTTTTTATATTTCAATATTTGTTAACTTAACTTGTAGATTTCTTAAAATCTAAGTAATTATATTTTTATTTAGATTTTAATAAATTCAATTGACTATAACTTTTAATAATAAAAATTTTTTTTTTTCAAAAATTGAATTTGTTTTGTATTTTATTTTATCATGTGACACTATACTTGTTGATTACCTATAATTATAAATCATAGCTCTTACGTTAATTGATTGATAATGGTACTGTATACTATTCTAACTCATTTCCAAGTTTATAACCTACAATTATAATTTGCAAGAAATACATATTGTATAACTAAAAAAGACAGATTATGAAAATTTACTAAAACTATTACTTATAAATGAAACTTTTATCTTCGTCCGAGAAGTAATTAAAAACAAAAATCGATTTTGTTCAATACAACAACACAAGCTCATCGAATGAATACTTAAGGGACTTTTAGCGTAAAATGGTCACTGACAATTATAACTAATAAAAGTATAAAACGTCGAAATATTGATTCAAACTAATTTTAAATGTTAAATTTAAAACCAATTAACCTTCGCTTTGCGTAATAATATAATGTAATATTCAAATATATTTGGTATATGTATTTTCAATTGTGAATAACACGATACCATGCAAAATGTCTTCAGAAACATAAAATTTACGATGGAAGCTCGGAACAGACCTCAAACAAATAGTAAAAATCATAATTATAGGAATATTGTAGTAATATCATAAATATTATATATGTTTGTTAAAAATAAATTGTATTTTGTATTAAATGTTCTACTTTTGTTGGTAATTTAAATATTATACATTACAGTTTAAGAAACTAGTACAAAGACGTAAGACATAATCAGTGCATAGATAGTATTATAATTTTAGGCTATTGGTTTAATATTTAAAACCGTTAACCAATAGCATATACAAAATACAAACTTCCAGAAATTATGAATTTTTTAAGCCGGAAAATACGATTTCCCAAATCAAATATTTCCAAAATTCAACAGATATTAATTTAAATTATAGATAATCTGCCCATTTTTTGTAAAAATTATTAATAGGTACTAAAGTGTATATTTATATAGAATATAAATAGAAAAAATAATGACTCATACAATATTTTTTATGTCAAATAAAATAAAAAAGTATTAATTCTTTGTACTTTAAACTGAAATAATTTAATTCTAACCCAGAGATATAACGAAGCAAAATTGTTATTTTTTCAATTGTTTTTTCATTAATCAATTGTTAAATCGTACATTTGTTTAAAATTAAAAAGACACACGCCATTGACTAGGTATCCTTACACTCGTGTAAAGCTGTGATGCGAAAAATTAATAAATAAAAAAACGCACAAAGTAAAAAATGTCATCCTCAGTGAACAGTATAGACGCCGAAAAAGTTTTGCAATTAAAAAATGAACAATACGGATTAGCGAAAGGCATATAAAAAAATATTCAAGCCACTTCACGAGGATTCAAAAACCGGATTTACTGTCGACTTTAACGTCGGGTGGCTTTACTTTTTTACTACATTTTCGTCATCCTCTAGTTCCACGTTCCACGTTCCTACCTGAAACGATTATTATTTTACTGCCGATAATTATTCATTTGCTAATGGTTTTTATAATTAAAATCTTGATTATAATAATCATTATCTCGTTCATGGCCCAAGGGACGTACTGAATCGTTAATGACGAAACGTGATGTTATTGTAATAATCACAGGGCAGTTGGGGCTAAACTCCATTCAGATGTTTCATGACGAATAAAAACACTTGTTTTTTCTTTAAATTATTCAAATATTAAATTTCAAAGTATTTAAATATCTTAAATATTTCTATTTGTCCGATCCGATTCTTCAGGATATTAATAATTGAAACCAATGTGACAAGAAAGGATAATATAAAAATATCAAGTATAGTTCTGTTCTCTCAATGTAAACTAAATGTCGACTCGGGTGGTCCTTAACCTGAAAACCAACCTTAAACTAAAACACAAAAGTTACTTATTTATACTATGAATAACTTATATATTATAATATAGCTACAATATAGATGATTCAGCTTGTGTCATACAGTTCTGAACATAAATATTTAAAAATAAGAACTTTTCTTAAATATTTTATTATTGTTTCCTGGATATTGAGAAAAAAAATTAGAATAATAATTTACTCGTTATTCGACTGAAATAATTTTGTTATTAAACGTATTTTTTTTAATATTACTTGTCACTTGGTCTCGTAATACGATTATACTAATAGGTACAGGAATTAGGTCAATTTTCTTTGTTACTCTCGACACATTATTGACATTATTATTGTTTAACCACAAGTGACAAAAACTAAAATTAATTTAAATCGCCAACAAAGAAACAATAATTTCAAACCATAAATCATAAGCATAACACATAATTGTTACAGAAAAATATTTTAAAACCACATTTCACACATAATATAATATTATGTAAGAACAAATATCATAATATTTTATTACACATTTATCTGTGTTCAGAAAACGTTTCTGGAATTAAGTGCACAGTTATAAAATATTGCACGAGGTTCACATGATGATAATTAAACAAAAATGTAATTTCTCAAATCTGATAAATAATAATAATTAGCTACTTTTCTATACGTAACATGCGAATGATAAATGCGTATAGATTTGTGCGCATGTGCAATAATGAATTCATCATTAGATGGATATAAAATTCATGAAATTCGATATCGATAAACGAAATAATGTTATGTACTCGGCAATAATGTTTTATAAAGTGCTCCATTTTGTTTTAACCAAAAAATGAGACTTTGAACATCAGTCAGTTTCGATTTCATTCGATTTCGATTTGAGTGTATTTTATAATGTCAGTACAAATAAATTTAAAACAATATGTTATATTTTTTATTTAAGTTCATATTTTCAAATTGTATAATACAATCGATGGAATTGTATATAATGTGAATTAATCATGAAAAAACTTGGTTTCATAGAGTATGGGTTCTTAATTATTGGAATATTTAATCTATTAAACTCAGCTGTTTATAGATACTTGAATAATAATATTCGTTTTTAAAAAGTAAAATAGGATAGGCAAGTTTAACGAAAAATTGCGGTAATGTAAGGAAATTGCCTATAGAATGCGCCCTTATTCTAAATCATAATATTATTTATCATAAACTTTATCATTATACTCTGATTTTTGGCATTCTCTTAGGATTATGGTGATCTGGTGGTTGAAGGATAAGAAAATACACTTTTCTGTGTGGTTTCCAGGGGACGCCCGATTGCTTTGCGGTTTTCGTGTAAAACGAATGTTGATCGCAATCTTCGTGGAGGTTCCTACAATGTCCCTCATCAGACGATAAGTGTGACTGTGGGATAACGCAAAACTCCGAACTTTTATTAATTTTCCCAAATCTGAAGATCGAGTGCATTACTTGGGAAATAATAAATTTAGTGATTCCGGACACAAAAGAAGAAAATAATTATACTTTGATAAATTATCTTTATTGTTAGAATATGTTATAATCACAATGCCAAATTTAATCAGTTAAATAAAAAAAATATGTTTCTATTTACATATTTGTTAAATATAACAAAAGTATTTTACAAAAATAATAGAGGAGATTCAATACCTATTTTTTCATAAGAGTCATGTATAGATAATTAAATGTTTTAAATGTGTTACGCAAAGTTATTTATATTATGAGATCCTAAATAATTTCCATTTTCATTTCAATATATTTTTTTTTTAATTTAAAGAACCTGTCTAATTTAATATATATTTTAAAAGATAGGAAATCAAGAAAGTAATATAAAAATGTAACAAAAACTCTACAAAAATATTTGTATTACATTATTAATTTTAAAAAATAATTTAAAATTTTTATGAACTGTTTGTAATCTTTATATATTATATGTATAAGATTAAATATGAAATTAAATGTACATATTTAATTCTACGAGACACTACAAGAACAAATTTCAAGCTAATTTATTTAGAGTAAACATTTTTATTATTGCAGACGATATTTAAAAAAAAAATAAATAAATAAATAATAAAAACATTCTTTTTTATAAAAAACTCAAAAAAACTATACGAATTAAATTTAAAGAACAATTGTTTAAAATCTTTAATAAATAAATTTAAAAAGCAAACCTTTCAATTGACAAGATATAAATCACAGTAAATAATGTTCTGCAACAGTTTATACATTTTATTTTTCATTTTAGATTCTGACCAGAGCGAGGAATGTATTGTTTATACAAATAATTTTTTTTTATGTATGAAAACATTTTTTCGGGTAGAAATAATTGTCCGATTACCACAAATAAGTTACCCTCTCTATACCAAATTTCATTTAGTTGGTACTTTATTTAGCCCATTTTTCGAATTTCCCAAATATTTTTCCTTGAAAAGCGGAAAATCGGCAATTTTTATTAGCTTTTTATTATTTTTTTTTCTGATGTATGAAAATCTTAACTGGGGTAGAAATAATGGTCCAATTACAATTAATAGGGTACCTTTTCTATACCTAGTTTCATCTAATCGGTACTTTATTTGGCTCATTTTTTTGAATTTCCCATAAGTTAATCCTTGAAAAGGAATGAGAACTCCTTGAATATAGATCGTAGGGATTTGAAATTTATTTTGCATATTTATATAATTTATATTCGTGGTAATTTTTTAAATGGATTATCAGTATAATATATTGCAATATATTTAGATACGCTCAAAATCGTATTTTCTAATGCAATATCATTGCATTCAAATCTTAATAATTATAATCACCACTAATTTCTCCGAGGATCAAAGGGATGAAGGAGGAACGTCAACAATCGGCCTTACCACTTTTAGAACTTTTTTATTTCTTTATTACTAATTGAATTTTGATCGTAGGGACTTGAAAAACTTTTTGAGTACTCACATAGGTAATATTTACGTTTAGTAAAATTTTGGAACGCATTGTTTGATTTTTTGGCTAAATATAGAGCTTTAAGTTTTTTACAAAAATGTTTAATATTATCAGCAATTTTTGGTTTAAGGGTTTGAATTTTTTATGGCAACCTACTCATGTACTCATGTATATTTTGGAAATCATGACTAATAATTTTTATCATGAAATGATAACTCTTTGAATTTTGTTCGTAACGATTTAAAATTTATTTTGAATTTTTACATATGTAATTTACACTCGTGGTAAAATTTTAAAATCGATTATCAGTATAATATTTTGTAATATATTGAGATTCGCTCAGAATCGTATTTTCTAATGCAATATCATTGCATTCAAATCTTAATAATTATAATAAACCACTAATTTCTCCGAGAACTGAAGGGACTAAAAAGTAACATCCTAAATGACGTTCCCGGTTTTCATAATTTTTTATTTTTTCTTAACATAAAATATAAAATAATTGTCAATAGGTACATTAAATAATTGTTATAAATTAAGAATGGAAAGAACAATGGATTTGGAAAAGATACTTTTCAAACCATTTTACATATAATTAATAAAATTTTTATACTAATCAGAAAGTACATTCGCAAACAAATTAACTATACTTAATTTGTTATAAAATAACTTATACATTATATTTATAAGCCAAGTGATTATATAAAAAAAAATTAGGCGAAATATATTTTATTTTATGATATATAATCTAATATATATTTCTCTCTTTAAAATATTTAATACTAGAAGGCAAAATTACAAGTTTTTTTTAATATATTAATTCTTCATATAAAATTAGTATACTTAATAATTGTTTAAATTTCAAAGAACTTCATAATTTTTTTTTTTTTTTCTACATGTCTATCATAATATTTAAATAACAAAAAAAATTAAGCTAATACTACAACTATTATTAACACTTGAAATTTTAATATAAAATTAAACCAGAATAATTTTTAAAGGATAGAATTACCGATTATTTTACGAATACTACAGAAAAATAATTTAAATACATTTAAAAAAATATGTACAAAATAATAATAATAATACCTATCGATATTTATTTTCTATTTGTTTGTAGTTTACCATTATTTATTTTTTAGATAAAATAAAACCTATATTAAAATATTAGACTTTAATTTTGAATTTATAAATATACGACATACTACAAAACAATCATATGATTATAAGATGTAAAAATTAATATGATTTTGCAACTGAGAGTTATTATAATCATTAAAATCGTAAAAATTAATTTCAATATGGTCCCTTTATTATACATTAGTACTATGATTATAATATTAAGAGGAAACTCATTGTCATAAAATGTAATCTTGGTAACAAAAAATTAAAAGTAATACTTAACAAAACGATAATTAGTAAAAATATACAATATTTTGTTTAAAGATATGATAATCGTTTACGATCGCGGAAGCGTTTTAAAATACTAATTTGCTGAGATGTATTTACAATATTACATTAAATAAGAATAAGTATCAATTAAAATGTTTTTTCGTACTAATTAAAAAAAAACATTTTACAGAATCTTTTTGCCGTCATATTATTCTTTAGGTTCAGTAAATGTGCCTCGAATTAAACTTAAAATAAATTCGAATATTATATGTTTTCAAATTATCTGCACATAATTTATTGTGAACCATTTGATTTTTCACAGAATTTTATATTTGTCAATTTTATAAATTGAAAGAAAAATTACTTTTCCCCGAAAAACATGTTTCTTTTTACTAGATTTTATTCCAAGAAAAACGAGTACAATTTTTAAAAACCAAATATCTAACATAATCACAGAACTTATACTAGCTATATCATGATACTTTTTAAAATATTAATAAGTAATTGATTTGTTATTATTATCAATAAAATATATATATTTAACAATTTTTAAAAAGTTAGATATAAACAATTCGTATTTGTTTTCCAAAAATGTGTTATGCTTAGGAAAATTTCAATCAAAAGTAATTTATTGTGTTAAAAGCATCTATAATTTCTAAAATATTACAAATATATTATTACTTTATTTATTTATTACTTTATTTTTTAACTAAAATAGGATAGAAATATTCGATCATAACGTAATAAAAACTGAATTTTTGTTATTTTTAAATCATAAAGATATTCATATAGATACAAAACAAAAATAAAAGGGAAACGTATATGTTTTAAAAATAAAATTATGGCACGAAAAATAATTACCAACGAGTTTTATTACAACATAAAAGTAAAAAAAAAATTCCTCAAAGATATAATTTTCGGTTAATTTTACTTTCCATTGCAAATCTATAATAAAGTCATTTTATTTACTATAATTTATGCATGAAGTTAGAAAATCTTGTTAACAATACAAATATAATAACATAATGAAGCTGACAACACAAAATTTCCAAATGTCTTATCAAATTTGTTAAATAATAAGAATAATAATCAAATATTTACTTACTACATTATAAATATTTATAAAATCAAAAAAACAAAATAATTAGCATTAAAATATCAAAATATATTTCGATTTTGTGTAAATATATTTCTATAAACTGAAAATTATTATACTGTTGTTTATACTTCCAATCGAATTTTCAAGTTATATTCATTAAATTTATATTTCTCATGCGAAATTATTTTTTATTTTTTACTTTTGAACAAATCTAAAAGTTTTTATTACTTTTCAACGAAATCTTGAAAAACTGCTGAATTTACTAAAGAACAAAAATCTTCAATACAAAAATTCCTACAAAAAAAGACAATTCCAGTGATAGTGGTTTCTTTTTTCCTATAAAATGTATTTAAAAATGCCATTCTATAATGTATAATATTACATTATATCCCATCTCCGTTTGAAAACAAAACGAAAAAATATTGTTGAAAAAGTTCAAATTTAAATTTGGATATTAATCACATATTGAATTGTACATATTTTTAGTGGGCTATATTTTTATTCATTTTTTTATTTAGAGCCAAGTTTTTAAGATAACAGATGAATTATTTAAAAAAAAAAAGCAATATTATTTAATAAAATATCATGAATTAATATAATTATTTACCCGAATGAATGTGTATTTCAACAAAAGTGTTATCAAAATAAACGTTATGCTATAACTATTCAATATTGTTCCAATTTATACTTTTATCCATTTTATAGAATTTGAATAACAGCAAATAATATTTTAGATAATATATTTATGACACATCGCAAAATAGATCAAATTAACTATTATGTAAGCCATTATGTTGTCGTGAAAAAATTCAGTAAATAAATTTAATATTTAATTAAATATATTAGGTACCTACACATTTCGTCTCTGTTAAACTACAGTTAATACCCTTAAAGGCGTACTGCGTAGCTTTAAACATTAATTTTAAATCAACCGTATTCAAGATGTTGTACTTAACTTATTTTTTTTGTTTTTATAATAGCTCACTTTGATCAACCGACCGTGAACAGATGCAATATTTTAGCTTTATAATTTTGACTGGAGTCATAGGAAATGTATTCATGTTAAATATTTAAACGTTCTACGTCTTATTGACGATAATAATAATAATAATAATAATTCGTACAATATTATAATAACGTAAACGGGATAATAAAAATATTTAACATAATACATTTTTTTACGTGTGTTATACCGTGCTTCTTTTGTTCATAATATAATAAATTTTATATTTTAATTAAATATAAAAATATGTAGGTAGAACTAAGTGAAAGCTATTTGCCTATACAATTTTATGAATACTAATTTCTGAGTAAATTTTTTTATTAGTACTACAGTATGTATAATATAATGTTTATGAATAATTAAAATTTCAGAGAAATTAAAATAATTGACTGATCCTACAGACTAATAAAAAAAACAATTCTTAATAATATTCGTATAACACAATTAAAATTTGATCAAGTTAAAACAATCTAATTAAGGTCATTTTCAACCTTAAAATTATTATTTTTATAATAGGTACATAGATATGAACAAAAAACATTACGATAATATAAAGAGCATATATCGTCTATCTGTATATCGGGAAATTGCATAGAACATAAATGATAACGATTATCTAATAAAAATAATAATTTAATGAAGTTTTGTTTTCAATAACAAAACATTGTAAAATTATTGATAATTGTATTAAATCCTAAAATACAAACAATGTCTTGTAATTAAAATCTAAACCAAAAATATATATAAAAATGATAATAGCTGTATTTAAATAAACTCTGTGACTCTGTGTACATTATATTATTAATATTTACATTATTTTATATTTTATTAAATTTAAATTATATTTTTACCTGCACAGTTGGATACTAGAACAGCTAGAATAGTTATGGAGAAAACGACGTATTATTGTGATTTGCTACTATATTTAAACTATCCATATAGTTGGGTCAGTGGCGGAACTAGGGGGATGCAGACGGGGATTTGTTCCCGAGCGTAAAATTTTTGAGGCGTAATTTTAAAAGACAACAAACTTTATTTGTTATTTAATAATACATTTGGATTTCGAGAGATATAATACACATGTAACGTAATGTGAACTATGCAATGTACTGGTTATAATATTGTACATATTGATAGATTTAATATAGGTAATATTATTTCACCTATTAGCTAATGGCTATTGTTTGAAAAAAAAAATTTCTGTCTACATAATATACAATTATTAAACTATTGAATCTATTTTACAATATTATTAAATCGCAAAATACTTAGCAAAGATAAATGCATCTTAAAAATAATTAGCACTATATTTTCGATTCATTATTGAATCGATCTAAAACTCTAGTACTCTTGTATATAATTAAAATATCATTATTATATTATAGATTATAATTATTATATGTAAATATTTATAAATTGAAATTTATTTTGTCAAAAAATTTTATAATTTTGAAGCTATTTTCTTCATTGAGTGCTGCTTTATAGTCCTTAGATATCTTCCAATTGTTTCTTATATTGTTGAATTGGGTACATTCCAGAATAATTATATGTTCAATAGTTAATGGAGCTTGGCATTTGTTGCATGAGGGAGGAGGTTCTTTGGTGATTAGGAATGAATGTGTTGGGACTTGTGTTGTTGATCTTTCCGTGGTGACTTCGTATCTTCTTTTGAAGTGTGGGTGAATGGTCCATTTCTTAGTGGTGTTTTTAATTGTTTTTAGTTTGTTGATAAGTGGAATAGAGTCCCAGTGATTGTGCCATATATATTTTATTTTATTTATTATTGAATTTTTTATGTCGTTACTAGGTATGTCGATGATAATTTGCATAGATGCAAATAGTATTTGAAATTTGGGGACGCTGTAGCTCAGGTCAGGATACTCTTATGATGCTTTAAATTATTACAAAACCACTAAAAAAATTTACCTTTTTGGGGGGGCTATAGTAATTCTTAGGGGACTAAGCCCCCAAGTCTCCCTTCCACTATTTGCGCCTATGATGGTTATATTAGATATTAATCTAGTTGCGAAGACTGCAGCTTCATCACCAGTCTTATTGTCAGTTGTACCTACATGAGATAGAATCCATATTAACTGTATAAGTTTTTTGGTTAAACTTAATTTAGTTTGGCTATTTTGGGTAATTTCATTGGATGGATAAGGATTTTTAAGAGGCAAGGGAGCGCTAAGAGAGTCGCTAAGGATTAGGATGTTGTTTGTATTTGTAGAATTTGCTAGTATTAATGCTTCATAAATATCGTAGTTTTCTGCAGAGTAGATACTGGTTTCTGAGAATTATATAAGACACGTGTAGTATAATGTGCACTCTGTAATATTATGGTTATAATATATGATTAAAAAACGTATACAAAATTGCTACGATCGATCCCTAGTAGACAAATCGACAAAGTTAAACTTTTTTCAGAATTAAAATCAGACTTCTCAAAGTTTCACAATTTTATCCCCCTTTTAGGTCTATTTAATCTCGGGTATGCATTTCCCTTAATAATTATTATTTCACTCATTAGCTATTAATAGCTATTGCCCATATAAAAATATTTCTTCTGTCTACATAATATTATACAACTATTCAACCTATTTTACAATTAATATTGTATAGCATATTATTGTATTGTATATTATTATATAGCAAAATTAATAACTTAATTTTTTTATGAGATGTACTTAAAAAAAACTAATATCTAAAGGTAATATTATAGCCTGTCACCTAACTAATAGTTTTAAAACAACCGCAATCATTTAAATTTTTTGCAGAGGCATTGCAGTGAATAAATAGATCTGAGATAGGTAGGTTATCTGTATATTAATAAATAACATTAAAGTATAATATTTGTAATAAAAACTATCCAAGTTTATTCATCCTTATACTATATTAAATAATATAGTATATTAGTATAAATAGTATTTTTTATAATATTTTTAGTGTCCCTTATGTATTTTATTTTATAAATAAAAAACAGTTTAATAATTTAATACCTGCTTTAACATTTATAACTAATAATTTATGAGGTTAAAAAAAAAGTAAAAATAAATTTGAAATACAAAATAATGTATTAATAGTATTTTATTTACTATTATATAGGTAAAAAAGATCAACATATTTATTTAAATTTCCTAATTAATTTTCTTATATAAGTAAATACGCAATATGATTTTTTTTTAAATTATAGTGTGAAGTGTTTATAATAAGGCGTAATATTTTCTACGTGAGTCAAAATTCAAAGTTTTGCCTCCGAGTAGGATAGAATATAAATAATCATGTCAAGTTAGCATTATAGGTACTTCGATTAAGTGAAATTTTTTCTTTTCGTGAATAGTTAGTTTAATGAAATGGAAATAGTTTTTGTTTTTTCACATCACAA
Organism: Eriosoma lanigerum; assembly: GCA_013282895.1. Taxonomy (NCBI): domain Eukaryota; kingdom Metazoa; phylum Arthropoda; class Insecta; order Hemiptera; family Aphididae; genus Eriosoma; species Eriosoma lanigerum. The sequence continues at coordinate 61,842,207 of CM023357.1, forward strand.
AATGAATACTAAAATTTTACTTCGTATAATTTCCTATATTATTATTTTTTTTTTTTTATTCTCTAACAGTATACAATATTAAAATTACAAATTTGATTAACATCTCTCCTTTAAGCTTAAAAGCTTGTGTTGGAGAGAGGGAGTTATTGTAGCTCAAAATATTAATTAATACATAATATAATAACATAACAATAACAAAACATTTTAAACAATTATATTATACTATTCCTTATTTCTATACATTACTTTGTCGAATAAAATGTATACATACGTAATTTTTCTAGCCATAACAAAATACAATTGTGCCATTTATTATTTACATACAATTATTATTGTTTCGCCTTTTTATCGTACAATAAAAGATAAAACAAAAGAAAGAGAAATGATCATTAATGATTACGCTTTATCATAATATTATTTAATGGCGGCTCATTTGTTTTATTTATAGAAATCAGTTATTTATATAATAACTAATGAGTGCGCCGCTTAAAATCAAGTTTCAAAACATTCCGATCAAATTTCTAGTACCTACTTGTATTAAATATTAAATATTTATGAAATGAAGGAATTTTGTACCTAATTTTGATCTTACATTCACAGTATTAAATTTCAACAAACAAAACTATGTTCTATGTTGTTATTATTCACAAAATACATCTAATTAACATTTATGTTCAAATTATTATTATCATGGTATTTGTAGCTTACACTTTTGGTTTACAACACAAGACTAATATAATATGATCGACCATATCACGACCATCTGCGTCTATTAAAAAATATAAAATTTACTGTTTTTCTATAAATATTAATTTAGTAACTACTTTTTTTACATAGAATTTATCATCAACTTCGCATAACCAACCATAAATGAAAATTCATTTCGCTACAAAAAAAAAAACAAAATTGAATAACACAAATATTTTTCCTATTTTTTACGCGCAAACATTTTATATTTTAGATTAAATTATATAAAATCTATTTAAAATAAATAACTAAAAACAAATTTAATTTAAATATTTTTTTACAAATTTAATTGTACCTAAAAGTATAAATAGACAATGAATTATTTTTAAACTAAAATCCAGTGATACGTACAACAGCAAAAATTATTCCAATTTACATAAATATCGAAAAATTGCGCAATTATTATTATATAATTATAGATAATAATTAACAAGTTCGATGATTTTGATTTTTATTGACTTTTATCACTATTTATTTCTGCAAATTGTAATAATTATACACGTTCATTATTAAACGTAACAGATACCTATACTCAATAGTGTCTCCAATTCATATATATATATATATATATATGCAATTATCAATTTAGAGCAATCGATATTGATTAAATTTCAACATTTTTAAATTTATTTGAACTAAATACTAAACAAAATATTTAGTAATTATTTTATTTCATTGTAATTTTAGATTACCATTAATTTATATATTTTTTCTAAGTATTTAGTTCCGTTTATTTTATCGTATTTATATTTTTAACTTTTATTAAATATAATATACCACCTAATCCTAAATGTTTAATTTTGTTTTTGACTTCTACAATGGGTGTCAAAATCAAAATAATTATTAATCTCTCTACACTATTTCGAACGTCTTTTATCATATTTTATATAACACCATATATTTGGCCAACTTGGTTCAACTCATCTCTTTAAAAGAGTTCTTTAAAGTGCCTAATATATTAAATTTCTTAAATCATGATGTTTTTTTTCTATTAAATATATTTGATGATATTATTTAGTTATACAGTATAAGTATGAAGGATTTATATTATAAGTTTAAAATTTTACAAAAAGTCAAAGGAATCAAAGAAAGAAAAAAATAAATCAATACTTTATACGAAAAATCGCAAGCTTACTTATATACCTATTTCTATAGACCATCATAGAATATATTATTTAATTGAATTATATTAGATAGGTACATAATATCTTCATTCACATAAATTAAAAATAATATTCCAATATTAAGTATAATTAAAATGAATAATTATTATTATTTACTGGTTATAATATAATGCTTTATTATAGCATTTACAAAAAAATTATTTTATACTGACATGGTAAGGTTTTCAGCCATAATAGTATACTTTAAAAATATCTAAAAAAAGTATTGGTTATCTTCCAACGTATTTTCCATTAGAAACGAATCGATTTGCAAATTGTAAACTAATAAAATATATAACCTGTACCGAATTAATAATTTAAACCGTTTTAATAAATAATAGAAAGTTCTAAAAATGTTAGAATTATAAAAGAAATATATAATGAAGAGCTGTTTTTTTTCTTTAAATATTTCTCTTTTGTATCGAAAATAAGTTTTTCGGTGTATACATAAATATGCGTATTATTAAAACTTTTATCGACATTAAATGAAAAAATCCGCTCAACTAAACTCTGTCGATGGCTCGGTACTATTATACTATTATGACTTTAGTGGAAGTGGGATTGAAACAGACAATAATGTTTATAAAAATACATTAAATTTAACATATAAATATAATATAAAAAGATTTTGCAAAGTCTTAGAATATTACACAATGTTTTACTAAATTCTTAAACTCAATAATGTATCGAAAAAGTATTTCGATTCAATCGTATAGTTTCGATTTATGACCTCACATAACTATTTCCAGTAATTACTTATTAATCTTCTTACGATCTTTTTATTTATAGACAATATTAACTATAATCTGAACTCGGTCCATTATGTTTGTTAGACAAATTCGTTATTTTTATTAGTTAGAGAAGGATAGATAAAATATTTTAGTTTTCAATTTAAAAAGTTTAAATTTGATTCTATCTTCACAAGACGTCGCCTAAGAACACACAAATTTCAAATTTGAACTCTATTAATTACGTAAAATTATATAAACTTATGTCTTATGTACAGCATAATAAATTATTCTTCATCAAATAAAATTCACCTTTAATTTGTTACACATGAACTTAACTGACACTCCTGGATTTATATTGCCTACCACAGTGGAAATATATTTTTAATTTGATAAAAAATTTAAATATTAGTTATATACAAATTAGAACTATTATTCTATCATTCAAGGATACTTTTATATTTACACGATAATCGTTATTTTAAAGTTTAGGAATAATTAAATATATATATATATATATATATATATTTATATATAATTTTATGATAACTAATAAATAATAATAATACTATAATAATGAATAGGTTTACTGCTGAATGGTTTTTTTAGTATTATTGATAATAAACAAATTTGTATTTTTATACATTACTAAAAAAGCTATGTATAAGCTATTATAATCTTTAAAATATGTACATATTAAGAAAATTTAATAATTAAAAGAAAAATGTATAACGGAAGTACATGAATAGAAAAAGACACAACGAACTATCAACACTACATAAATTGTATGTTACAGAGGAATATTATTTGTATAAATATTCAAATGTGCAACGATAAAATATAACTTTGTACATTATTATTAAAATGAATACCAAACATTTTAACGGATATTAAAAAATTCACACTATAGTATAACAAAAGTAAAAAATATTCAATTTTTAATTAATGATGAATAAACAAAATGTATCTAACAATAATAAACGACAAATTTAAAAATATCGCATAATAATTCGACAAATGACATAATCAAACGACCTATATAAATTAAAAGTTTAGTTAAACAGACCCAGACCCAAGGGTTATGAAATGTTTTTTTTTAAAAAACTTTAAGTACTCATAAATCACGCATAATGAAGGTCTTCCAGAATTATAAGTTTTATCTCAATAATAAAATAGTCGATATCCGCAGGAAATTAAAAATGTGCTTTTTTATTTCTGTGTGCATAATAGTTGAAAATCGTCTATTCGTATTGAATTACTATTTAATATTAAATATTTAATTTAAACATGGAAGTACAAATCACAGCCTATGAAATTAAAAATATAATAGATGCATTAAAACATCTCTCAAATAATATGTCCTACAAATACAACTATACTTTTAATATGTTTATTATTTTTTACTGGGCTTTATAAAGTAGAAGGAATGTAAAGAAAACCAAAATATAAACTAAAATAAATACAATATTTAGTATATTTTATACCGACAATCAAAAAAAACATAACTTCTACGATCAAAGTCTGAGAACCACTACTCTAAAATATGTTTTGCTTCAGTTACTATTTCCATCTGCAATACAATCTACCGAACCTCATTAAAAACGAACGGTCGTCTCGTTCTGTTTTAATAAACATTTTTATTAATTTACTTCTTTAAAATACCTGCTGAATACTTTTCACGTATAATAAACTCTTAATATACTAGCAAAGTAAATGTTAACCAAATTGCATAATTAACGTTTAATTGACTTAATACCAGCGTTAATTATTACCTACGAAAATACCACAAAAATAGCTTATCGTAGTCTTTAAAATTTTTACATTTTATAAAATATTTTTATTAATTTCTTCCGGCTGCAGTAGTAACTATATTCGAGAAAAATTGTATAACATTAACATTTGTTTTCGAACGGTCAATAAATCATAATTTATTCATAACTTATTTTAATGATATAAATTATAAGTATTATAACCGTATATTCGATATGAATGTTTAATAAAAACCGATAAAAATTTGTTTTTTCATTCTAATTAGAAGTTGTATAGATGTTTAAATTAAATATTTACACCCCAGATCCGCATTAATCATATCTAAAAAAAAAAAAATTGGTCAATTATTAATAAGAACTTTTCTAATGTCTATAAAAATATAAAATAAATATACCAAATAGCCAAATATCTTTTTTTTTATCGAACAAAATTCATAACGATTTAACCGATAAATGAATTTAATTTGCTGTGTAAATTTTTATAATTATCTACTGATTATTTTAATTTCTCTTTTTATTGGATTAAAGTTACAAATTACTATGGTAAATTTTAAAATCAGCTTTTTAGATCGATTGAAAACGTCAATTAGAAAATAAACGCTAAGCGTTTTACTAAAAGAGTTGTATAATTAATTGCCTTTACTTATCATCGCATTTTTAAAAGTATTTAATTTAATTTCATAGTAAACTTTCCGTTTATTTTATTATAATATACGTATGTCCGTAACTTTAAGGTGTATTTAAGAAAGACATAAAAATCATAAAATAAATTGATGCTAAATTATATACTTATTACTTTATTAGTGTATAATGTACGTGTTTGTACTACTCTCTTTATAATACACGCAAACAAACAATTAATAGTTTTATTAACTAATATAATTTAACTTGTGTGTTTGATTGTATCGAAATGTAAAAAGTTCAAAATATTTCACTGATGTTGAAAAAGTATTAATATTACATTTTAAATGTCCATATTTAAATATTACGATTTTTATTTAACAAACTATAGATAGTCCAGTTATTAACAAACTGGATCTAATAACATCTAATATAATGACATTAAACGTAAGTATACACAATTTGAGAGACACTAAAACACAACACTACGTGTAATAACGAATTGTTTAAAGTTAATACAAACTGATTATATATAAACTGAAATATATAAATATCATACAAATATAAAATGTAAATATTTTATTTTTATACATATTTGTGTAACAAACATGGCCGCCGTTAGGGGTAGGCAGAGCTGGCATTTGCCTAGGACCTCGCCCCTCGCAGCTTGTATTTGAATAAGTAAAATGTGAAATACTAAATAGTAAATTAATATTCTGTAATAATATTTTTTTTGGTCAACTAGTCAACACATAATCCCAAAAATAAAATTTAATAATTATTCAGAATATATAACAGCGAATGACTGCACAATATAGACCGAATGGCCGATACGCCATGCACTGTAAATACGTGCATGGATATTTATAGCATCGAATAATATTTATTTTATTATTGTAATAGACAATAAACTTCGCGGGTTATTTTTCTATCATCACATCATCAGCCATTGATATCGGCCGTGTTTTATTTCAACGACGAAAATATATTATGCAAGTTAGTTTGTATATAGTTTATGAAAACAATTAAATTAAATACATCAATTTTATTGAAAAGAGATATTATAAAATATCTGTAAATGTTCAGAAAATATGAATTATTCGGTACTTTGCATATAGTTTTTATCATTAAAATATTCATTACTGGATTTTAATTGGTTTAACAAAATAATATTTATTTATTTTTTATGTTTTATTTACTTTTAAAATTGATTATATTACCGAGTGTAAGATTGAAATATATAGGAAGTAAATCAATATAATTACTGATGATAAAAAACTGATGTTTCAAAATCAGTTGTATGTCAAAATTTATAAATTTATAGTGAAACAAATCAAATAGTAAAATATCGTTTATAAAATCATAATCATGTTTAAATTTTAATGAATAATTATTTGAATAGTTTAGTCATACTGATTTTAGATTGCAAAAAGAATACACGTTTGAATTAATAAAGTGTTTTTTAAATATTATTTTATTATTGATGTTGCTATAACAGTTTTTATACAATTTAAATATACAATAATATTATAATAATTTAGGTTGTTTGGACGTAGACGCAATTTAAAAGAGAATAGAACTTAAGTTAACTAAATCTCAAATGATATTCATACAAAAGCAATAGCCAACACTTTCGTGATATTTTGACGGGAAATTTTTTTGGTAATATTTCTCTAAAATAAGGCCTCGCAACTTTGAATTTGCCTATGGCCTCACAAATCGTAACGTGGCTCTGGTCACATTTAATAAAATAATACAATTAATATCAGACATAAATCTGACTTAAATATATTAAATACCTAATGTTTTTTTTATTTATATTTGTACTTCCAAACCAATAAAAATAACTAAATATTAAATAATATATTAGTTCATGTCAATTGTCCATAACAAACATTACATTTTGAATAATAAAATATTAAATATCCTACTAGAAAATCAATATTACTCTCGCTTATTAATAGATATAATATTAATAATTAATAATATCTATTCTATATGAAGGACAGGACATCTTATTAAAATTATCCAAAATATTACCATACTATAACCAATTTGATATAAGTTTTCATCATCATTATTCATTCAAACCGATTTTTTTACTAAAAATCGAACTATTTTTTTTTAAGTCGGTACAATATAAACAAATTGATACTCGAGTTTAATATCTATTGTTATGCTGCTAATATAATAATATAATATTTTATTATCGTATTACTTTGAAAAAGTTTAAGGTTCAATCAACAAACAAACTGACAATAATCTAGTTAAAGAAAAATATTGTTTTTTGACATTATTATATCATTATTTATAATTTTTAAAACGAATGCGGCGAAATAAGTGATTTCATCGGCTAAAAATGCATAATAAATATATAGTTTCATTCCCTCATTTACGGTTCGACCTCCTACTCAATAATTTTAAGATTGACCTCAACGAGAAATAATCAAACATATCTCATATCGAAACTTGACATCTATGCAATATAATTTTTGATTAAAACCTCAAATTTTTCCATCGCTAGTTATTTTGCAAATGAAAGTGCCTCCGATAATCGAATTTTGTTTTTTCCGAATTCGTATTATTTATAAAATTAATATTTAAACTGTCAAGATAAAATGTATATTCAGGGCCGGATTAAAGAATGTAGTATCCCCTGGGTGCAAAATTTGTGAGGGCTCAAAACAGATTTTTTGTAAATAAATTATTGTTAATAAGTTCAAAAAATAATTCATATTATAATTTATATATCTACAGGTGACCTAGATCTATCTAACTAATTGCAATACCTCCGCCAAAACTTAAAATTCTTGAATGCAATTTTTTATTTTAGCCAACCGCTATTTATTATGAATTACTTTTTAAAAAACACATCATTTTAAAAAAATGTAAAAATAACTTTCTATTTTAAAGTTATGTGAAATTTGTAGATCGCTATTTTAAAATGTACCTAAATATTTGTATGATAGCTTTGATTTTTGATACATTATCAAAATATCGATTTTAAGGGATTTTTTAATTTTTAGAGTAATGATATTTGTAATGTTATTATTAATTATTGTAATAATTTAAAACTCAAATATCATAACGGTATATCTACACAATTTATTGCTCATCATTCACTTTATGATATTTAATACTTGAATATTGATAAAATGAATTTCACATTTTACGATATAATAAATTAAATAGTTATTAAAAATAAAGTATGAAATATTATTTATCCAATATAATATAAAAAATTCTTAAAATCACCATCTTGAAAAAATTTTACTTATCAACATTTGTATAAAAATATACTATTTAACTTCAAATTTTAAATCATTTCAAAAATAAAAAGTTTTCTAATTTTTTTTTACAATATGTATAATTTAACTGAAAAAAACCATTAAACTATTATCTAATAATTTAAAAAAAAAAATCATTTAAAATGTTAATTTTTCATGGAAACATTATAATTAGTAAATATATCTGGTACAGGCGTACTTATTTTATAACTAATATTTTATAACTTAAAAATTATATTTATTACTTAATTAATTCGTATATTAGATACGTACATATTAAAATTAATATTAAATTAATGCAATAGTTTATTTGATAACAAGTTTTACTTTTAACTAGAAAAATATAACTATATGTATATAATTGTATTTCCGTAAAAGAAAATATGAAACTGTGGGAGCTCTAAATTAGTGAGGACAACTGGACTGAAGCCCAATCAGCCCTACCCTAAATCCGACCATGCGTTTATTACTAAATTTCAACAAGAATTTTACAAAGAAATATAAACAGTATTTGAATTGGGAAAAAAACAATTAAGAGACGCAAAAAATTAATTTAAATGTCCCGTCCCACTAAAGACCTAAATGCATTGTGGTTTTTAGATTTAGAAGGTTAGGTTAGTCTGAAATATTTTTTTAAAAAAGGAAGAGGTAGTCTATTCCTCTACGACCCCCTTATAACAATTACTGCATATGGCAAATGACTTGGCGGCGTTCAGGTCGTGAGAAGAAAAAGCATCGCATCGTTCCGCTGAAAATAGCTCACGGTGCAGGTTGTGTATTCGTATGTCTGTCTACATGATGATCAAAATTTCACGTTACAAAAGCAACCGAGATTTACGTACCACTTTTTAAGGTTATCTATGTTATTCATGTAGCACTATTCTGTATGTACGAGATAATACGCTTCTACAGAAATAACATCGTATCCAGAGGCGTATTTAGTAATTTATAAAAGGGGAGTTTCAGATTTTGTTTCAGAAGCTTTCATAAAATCGAACCCCACTCCCGTTTTATAATATATAAAAATGAAATTAAACATGTTATGTATCTGTATATACACAATATAATACAAAATCTAAAATAATATTATTAATAGCAATTTTTAAATTTTTTATTGATTATGGAGGACCCGTTCGAGCCCCCCTGGTAAATACGCCTCTGACCGTATCATAGAAAGATAGTCGCGCAACAGTTTGATGTTATTTTAATTTGAAATGCATCATCTGTGTAAAAACCAAGTCTAATGACTCTCAGAATACATTCGCCCACTCTATATATTTTTGATCTTTTGTTTAATTTTTTGTGTCGAGCACGATTTGTATTTTCGTGTCTGCCGTCACAGGTCGTGTATAACAGTATATTGTTATATTAACTACAACGCATTATAATAAACTTTGAATTGGATAATGGCCAGTGCTGTGCATCACGGTCGAAGAAGAAACAGAAATCTTTCGCATGACATAATAATATGCATTTTATACTGTGTCTTATGTAACATAGTATTATCGTATGCATAGACATGCGCACAGGGACAGCAGAGTGTGCTATTACTGTCCCTAAACGGTTCGGGTAGAAAAACTTGAAAAGGGCGAATAAATTCATGCTGCAGTGCAACAGTATAATGTGACAATATAAAATATCCGAGTTGATTATCCAAAAAACGTATTCAATTATTATAAGTTAATTTATTCTTAGTATAAATTACATGATATTCACGTGTTGATTCTTATTTCAAGCAAAAATCTTTTGAAAAATTCGAAAAATAAGCTAAATAAAATACCAAGTAGATACAATTCATACAATTCTCTACTCTCTACTGAAAACAAAAAATAGCCATATATAATTGTAAAACTATCAGGTACATTCTTCGCTTCGCTTAGAATATACAAATTGTCTGTAATCTGTGGACCGTTAAAAAAGAAGAATGGCATAAATTTTTTCTGCGCACACCTATGATCGTATGCGTACAGCAGGTGGCAAAATCTAAGTAGATAACCTAACCCCGAAGTGTTTGAGTAAAATAACAATGTATTTTTCATAAACGCTTGAAACGGAATTTCGAAACCCTGTGTTACAGGCGATTTTTACTTCCCAAATTTTTACCCATGGGACTGAAAATCACCTGAGATAAAAATGGCTTAGTATAATACGCAATTTTCACCCTCCTAAATTTTGGGCTTAAAAGGAAATATTTGTTTTGCATTTATATTATATTAATATAAGTAATTTCAACTTGATTATTTACTTAAATACGTATATATTAACATAAATACAATAACATTTAAGCATAACCATTAAAATATCTTACTACCAAGAAATTGGCAATTTTTATACACCTACATTTTTAATGAGGGTGGTGAAAATTGACTGAAGTAAAAATTTTACCTACTTATTTTTTACTGAGGGGGTAAAAATCGACTAAGGTAAAAATGTTTAATAATTGTTTCGATTCTGAACAAAGCAAAGAATGTATTGGATATACAAAGATATCTGAAAACATTTTTTCTGGTGGAAATAATTAATACCCACAAATAGGGTATTTTTTCAAAAAGTAGCAAATCGCATTTAATTAGTGCATTATTTAGCTCAATTTTCAAATGTTTCAAAAAAAATTTCCTTGAGATAAAAAAAACTACCAAAAAATGGTTGAATAACTGCAAAATTCACGGAAATTGAATGATTTTGATGAGTTTGGTTTTAAATATTTTATGATAACTAATTTAATTGTAGGGACTTGAAAATTGTTTTGAGTATTCTCATGGGTAGTTTGCACATGTAATAAAATTTTGGAACGGATTATTAGTATTATATATTGTATATCTGACTGATTTTCACTCAAATATCATGACATTTAAATCTTAATTATAATAAACCACTAATTTCTCCGAGGACCAAAGGGACGAAGAAGGAATGTCCGTAACCGACTTTCACACTTTTTTTAGTAATAATTCGTAAAAATGTATGTGGGTTAGATTAAAAGTTTTTACATCAATATGTTTAAATCATTGATGGGTAAAACTTGCTATTAAAATTTAAGTAGTCTGCAAGTTTAAATGTTTTTATTATATGTTTAAGAAAGATTTTTTGTGTAAAAAATGAAATTACTAATAAGTTAAAATTACTTTTACAAATATTACCATTTTTTAAAAAAATTATAAAGGTACAAATAAATTTAATTGGATGAAAATGTTTACCTTGGTCGTTATTTACCCCGTCGGTAAAAATCGGTAGACAAGGTAAAAATAGCCTCATACACTAGGCGTTTTTACCTCAGGTGATTTTTATCCCCCGAAATAAAAATTATAAAAAATCGTCTGTTATACCAGTACAAAAACCTAAAACCCGAAATATACGATACTACGAGGGATTGAATCAAAACCGAAATATTCTTAAAATTTAACAAAAATCTATAAAGTCGTACAACATAATATAATAGTATTTATCAGCATTGATACACTACAATTCATGACCGTAGTTTTCTAGGGAATTGGTAGATTACAACCTACAGCCTTCCAGGACCTCTCATGGCTCCCTTAAAATTGTAACTTGTTAATTTCTACAATTGACCTAGGTTCCATATTTTCAATTTTAGCTCTCAAAGAAATTTTTTTCAATCGACGTACATGTACAACATAATTTATTATAATATTATCATACAGGGTATATGACGAGGATTTTAAAATGTCCTGTATACAATAGCAATGTAAAAATGTAAAATCCTCGCGATACGCTCTGTATATTAGTCCGTATTCCCCGCGAGTCAACAACCTTGTTACGCGGAAATCGACAAAAATTTTCTATATCCCCGTGGACTTTACCAAAAAAAATATATTATATACAACCCCATCACAGAATTAAAATATTATATCAGCATAAGCCTACGTATTATACCTGCATTTGCCGTACATGTAGGACTCTGCATACTGCGAGTACGTAATCCCTTTTGCGATGACAGAGACATACAGAACAACAATAGTTAACAATAGTCGACGACGACTAAAAATATTTCTTTCGTTCGTTTTGATTTTTATCGGGTAACGAAATTATACATAATACTATATGTATATTTGTGAATACCTAGTGATGATGATGATGATGATGATGCATTTGAATGATTTCAATGCCATTTTATCTCCATTAATATTAACCTTTACACATCCACTATTAATGTTCTCCATATTTCTAATTTCTAAATCCATCGCGCCTTACTTTCATCTCAACATTAATTGTACCCACGCAATATCACGATATATATATTTTAAATTATTGTAATTATTTGATAATTTAATAATATTGTATCATGCGTTATACAACAACTTCGAAATTCCAAAATAAATAATATAGATATGTCAGTATGTGGCTATATTAGACGTTTAATACCGTTTATATTATTGTCTGCAACGAACGTCACGCCAGAAAAAGAAAAACGAAAATGTAGCTAGGCAAATTCCGATTCTTTTTTGGTAACACTTAAAAAACTTGAATTTTTGACTAATCACAGGCTCATGGGGGGCTAATAATATTAACAAGTAATGAAAATTTTAAATAATAATTTCTCTGTGTACATTATAAAATTAATAATAATACAAGTAGTGTAATAGCATAAAATTGAATAAACCATAGAATATAGATAAGACCGGAAGAAAAGATCAAGGGGAGGATATTTCACCATCATCCTACCGTGAACACGCCCCTGTCCCTTCCACCTATGAAAGAAAATTGCATTATTATAACATAATCTCAAAAGTACCAGAAGACCAGATTAAACTCAATGCATTAACTTTAAAAAAAACAATTTATTATAAATATTAAATTGTAAAAGAAAACCATTTACGCACATAGATTCGATAGGTAATTTCAAATGATTTTTGGTTAACTAGAACATAATGTTTTAGTTGAATTTTTCGGATAATTATAACCTAGCCTAACTAACTTGCCGCACATGATTGAGTCCAGCCACCACCACACACAAAAACCTTAACCTGGAACTCGTGCACTGAAACATGTGTTTAGACGACTCAACCAAGTACAACCCCTTACTCATTCAAACCCGAGACTTTGAAAAAAGAAATATTCATTAAAATGTCACAAAAAAGTACAAAATACTTAACCTGACAATATTTCTACGGTAAACTATACTCGCCATGCAAATGTACCATCCAACTGTGCCATAATATAATGAATAAACTTTAACAGAATTGTTATTGAGCCAACTATAGAAACATCCCTTACGACTTCAAATTTCGAAAGTCATATAACATTATATAATGTAGTCAGGGCAGGTCGAGTAAGGTCTATGTCCCGGGCCCCGCACTTTCCCTTAAATAGATAGACCCTGCGAAAAATTAATTCATAATAAACAATTTTACAAACATATATTTTTCATTTATACATACCTAATTTAATATAATTTTCTAAAAATTTATTAAAATTAAATAAATAAATTTTTCTTTTAAATCATCTAATTTTTTAACTTATGAGTTTATGACGTATGAATATTGCACAAATTATAAAGAGATAAAATACCAGTGGTTCGAAAATGTTTCAGCGTAGCAAAATTATTGTTATTTAATCAATATAATAATAATATGTACGTGTATATTTTAAATTATTAAACAATTTGAGAAAATTTAGGAATTAACTCCTAAAAATCATCGTCCTATTTGTGATAATATAAAATACTCTGAACAAACCTTGTAGTTGTAAATACACATCACCTTTTGTTCTTTGCTCAAAATACTCAGGACGGCCCTTAGTGTAGTAAATGATAATAATGTTCTTGATCACGACTAAAATAACGATGTTCGATGAATGAGAAAAAAATATTGAATTTCATATGAGTAACATTATTTTGACGCGAAAACGGTAAATGCAAAGTTCTAAATATGTAAAGACCCTATAAATTGCATTTCCGGCGTACTCTATTGCATAATATTATTTAAAACGGTCGCTTTTGTTGTCGCGTTGTCGTCGAGAACACGAACGATGAGAAACGCGTTTATATTTTCATGACAAAACAACTAGACTGCCAATATATTTCTACATAATACGTTTCCGGATGTTAAATACGACTGCTTTTCGCGCGCGTATGCGTCTACGTCTTATATCTATAATATAAAATTAATTCGTCAACGACGACAGTTTATTATTACTATCATAGATAAAACGATAAACGGAATTTCTAAATTATAATTTATATTTTGTAAATGATTCTTTTTCATAAAATTGAAGGGAATTCGGACAAATTCGCGTCAATTTATCTTTTTCATTCGTAATGATTAAAATAGAAACGAACAGACACTCATGCTCATACTTTTGTATTCAAATTTATACGTAGGTATAATTTATAAATATATTCGGTAATGTATATAATATGCATAAATCGTTTCTCGTCAATTGTGTGATAGACGATAGTTGAAATTTTATAAAATAAAATATTTTTATTATTATTATTATTATTATTATTATAACTGCCTTGTATAATTTTGGAATTTAAATAAATACGAATTTACTACCTTTGCGATGTAAACGGATATTTTTGTTTCAAAAGTAACTGTAAAACTATCGACAAGAATAATTCTATTAAAAGTTAATGGAGTTTTATTATTATTAGTGTTTTCGAAGTACAAAGAAAAAGAAAAAACCGCTTAAATTAGCGCATGTAACTCGGTTAATCGAATTATTCTTTCGTTTGTAAATGACTCAAAAACTTTTTGTCTTCTAAAACCTACTCAATACTTATAGCCTTGTATGTTTAAATAAGTAGACTAAATTACATTTCAGGTTATAAAACTAGACATGTAAATATCATTCAACCCACGATTACGCAAACTCTTACCCTTATTATATCATTATATCTGTATAACATTGCAAATCATATTTTGACGGAATTTTTGTGAACGATAATTTCATAAATATTTAAATAAATTTTACTTAGGAATATGCATTTGTATCACATTTTAAAAATAAGTAAAAAAAAGTTTATAACTTGCTGTCCACTAGTCGGTAATCAAACTATTCATGAATCCACAATATATTACCCTAATTTAATCAAGTAAAATACTTATTAGATAATGTTAAGTATTATCTTTCACAGAAGTCTAACTGGAAATGATCACATTTCAGAAAACAGAAAACAATTAAACAACAGATTACATTTACACCGACCACTCGAAGAATCCAAACTAAACATTAAACTCAAACTTCTCTACAAAGCTTTACTTTTCCCATTATGGTACTATGACATACATATCTGAAGCAGTGCTTTTCAACTAGCTTACAAAAATTCAATCATTCCAAGTTAGTTTTATAATTGTTTAGATCATCATATCAAAGACTCCATGCCAAGGTCACTCTTACTCTAACTACAACATAAAACATAAAAATCTCGCATCTACTAAATTACCAGACAACCATCCAAGATAAAAATAAAATGATGCGAAAATCTCCTTTAAGTAAAATTAAATAGTTATTATTAAAACAATTATATTTTAATTGAAAATTCACATCATAATCAAGTAGGTTAGGTTAGGTTTAGTGGCGTTTAGTGTTAGTTTTTACTAGACTAGGGCAGACCCATAAATTTACCGACTGCTTTTAAAAACAGGAGTAGGAGGGGTTATTTTTTTTCGTGGGTATTTTATTTTATTGTAAGCGGTAATCTATTAAGGGGTTGTATTTAGGGGTTGTTATTTTTGAAATCTGCCGACTTAAGATTTGGCTAATTATAGACTACGGTAAATGTATAATTGGCTCGCCCCCCCCCCCAAAAAAAAAATGACACCACTGGTTAGATTAGCATGTTGATTGACACACCACACTATAGCATTCTATATTCACCATGCTATAGCATGTTTTAGCCTTTTTTGATTCAAGGTTAATCTACCTTAGCTAAAATAATATACATTTAAAATACAAATTATAATAACTTGTAGTAGCTATCACAATTAAGAATTATAGTGATGCTAAATGGTCAGAAATATTGCATGTCATAGTATAGTATAGGTCATGCTATAGCACTATAGCAGTCATGTCCATCGACATGGCTAAACTACATCTGTTAATCCATGTATCTGTTTATATTTAGCATTGTTATCACAAATACTTGTGCATATTTTTCATAGTTCTTTATATCTTTGAAATTAAATTTAAGAATATAGTCTATACATAACGAACGAAGTTTTCCAATGAATTCGTTGATTCTATCTGTGCGATCTGAACCTCCCTCAATATATTTCAACTGTATATAGTTAAAATATATATATGGATATTCCATGTTATCTATTAATTGTAAAACAAATCTCTTTCATTGTTTAGAAAAAGTGGGAGAATTATAAAACAAACTTTGAAACCTCCAAACATAAAATTAGTATCTAAATTTTAAAAAAAAAATATTTAATTTTTTATTTTAATTTAAAAAAAAAAAGTCTTAAATATTTTATATTTTGTACACTTTGTTTAACATATCTCTCCCGAGGGGGGAGGGAAGACATTCATAAAACAAAATTAATTTTAGACACAAACGTTTCACTAATTTCACAATTTCTAAAACAACATTAATCGCAAATAGTTACAAAAAGTATTTCCTATAAATACTGAATTTAAATGAATTATGAATTTTTAAAAGCATATTATTGATTTGTTTGTAAAATTTCAAATAATATCAATTTATTTTAAAGTTAATGTTTGATAAAAACTATAAATTTAATTATTTCGACGAACATGTAAAAATGAACTTACAAAAATGTAAGTGACTTGCAATATATCTCACGCGATTAATATGTAACATTGTGATGTGTTACTATATATAAATGCATTTTTTGCTAGTTTTCTATTATAGTATATAAAATAAATGAGTGTAACTACAATGTTTTTATAAGCATTTTTTATGGTATTTTAGGTACAATTAGGTATATATATATAATTTTCCCAAAAGATAGTATGACGTTATAGATTATTATACAACCTACGCATAAACGTCATAACATATTATATTAGATTATATCGTTACGTATCTACTATCTATCACTCTAAACTATAAATTTCGATAGTATATGCATGATAATAATATACACCATCCTGATGTGGTCATTAAAACGACTAAGACGTCCATTAATACGCGTCACGTATAGTCGTGAGTCGTCGTTATATATTATATTATTATCTCGTCTGCTCGTTACCGATGCAATATTTTTGATAGGACTAAAAAAAACACTAATTATACGATAATTTTTCATAAAAAAAAAAATAATAATAATTTTAAAAATTCTCCGAAATCGGTAATATTATACAATATTATTATGTATACAATAATAATTAATATATTATATTTACAATAATATGATAATACGTTATACCATCATTTGTAAACGATATTACAATCAGAACAGACAGGCCTAATGATATTTCGGCCGAAAATTCAATAGTTTGCAGTTAGCATACTATATATTATATATATATATATATATATATTGAATTATTTTATAAGTATCCGTAAAATCAAATAATATATACAGTCAATTTCTATTAAAACTAATAATAATATTATTAAAATTTTAAATATTAACCAAACCTATCGAGTTTGGTAATTTAGATATTGTTAGATACAATAATCCAGAAATCGCTCCCACCGCCGCACGCCTTTTAGATATGAGCATATACTAATAAGGTAATAATTAATAAGTAATATTCGGTTTTTATCCATGTCGTATTATGCGATTATACTCATCCTGGGTTTGCGATTCATTATAAAATCATTTTCTGAGAACAGTATAATGTTAAATTACTTAAATTTATCAACAAGTTATATATATATATATATATATATATATATATATATATATTAATAATAATAATTATTAACATCGTTATGGACGTTTTAACCTAATGGTAAAAACTGTTTTTACGCATCGTCTGCATAGAAAAAACCCGTTCACTTCCATCGATACGTTTATTAGGTATATTTTAAATGTACAACGAACACAAACTGTTATATATATATATTGTATTATATTATATGGTGAAAGGCGTTTTACTGCAATATTGTTTTTATAAAATAATTATTTTTTATACGTATAATAGTATCTTTGCCGTTAAATTTCTGTATGCTGTGTAGGTATATATATATATACTCGTATATATAAATTCATTATATAGAGTGAACAGAATTTTATTTTATAGCACACGTTCGATTTTACAGCGAAAAATGTTCACATTTGTTTTTAAAAATGTTCTCTCGAATTCGTTTAATATTCGATAAAATAGAAAATTCCGGAAACATAAATTGTTGTTCACTCTGTATATAATACGTGTGTTTATAATAATATACAAGCCATGCGCGAGTGGCAATAATTATTGGTATCACATATCGATTAATATCAAACAAATTAAATATACGTGTATTCAGCTTCGTTTTTTTCTATTTCAGAAGTCGTCTACGTACAATGTTCATAATTCCATAATATTGAAGTGTGTGTTATACGTTTACTATGCTCGTATTCGTATACTACGTTTGCTATTATATTCGAACAAATCAATTTAATTAACTATATTTCTGTAATTATTCAATTTGTACGTTGTCGAAAATCGTTTTCAAAACAAAACGTCACAATCGTCTGTCCAGCACAATTTTCTCGTTTTCATTATACAAAATAAAATACAAAGATAAATGTATAATTATATAAGAAATAATATATAATCTAATACAGAATATTATGTAATACGTAATAGGTAAAATATACTTTGTAAACGCCCTTCTATAGAGGGCGTTTCATAATTCAGTCAAAATTGTAATATAAAATTTGTTTTGTTGTAAAATATAATATTCTTATCGCCCCGAAACGACCGTGACCGTACATAGTCTTAAGGTTTTAACGTACCTATATGTGTAACCGACGAAATTCCTAATTTTCTTTTTTAAAAGTACTTTCATTTATTTTAATTTAAACATTTTCCGACTATCACAATCGACCGATACTACAATATAGCAATTATCCAAACATTATAATATTTATTATTATCCAATTATTTATTATGCGATGGTAAAATTAATTTTTATTACGATCGACTTATATTCCTAGAAAGATCGATCAGTCGATAGCTGACGACCCCTGGTATAGTAGGTACTTTGAACTTTTTTTTTGTTTTAGTAAACTTTGAATACTTAGGTATGTGAAAAAAAAGTATAGTTATAATATACAATTGTAATTTTAAAAACCCTTAAATTCCACACCCAATGTGCGCCTATGAATTGTAGTTAAGTAATAAATTGTATTATTATTATTATTATTATTATTATTATTTATATTATTTATTATTATCGTTAATACAAAACAACTTCAATGTAAACTACTCGTTTATACGCATTATAATATATTATGTTATCGACATGAAATTCATTATACATGGTGATCGAAATATTAGAGTGTTATAAAAACAATAGGTTTAAAAAAGTTTTAAATTAAAGACGTGCCTATCTCCCACCATTTTAGTAACACAAAATTCTAATCGCCCTGTATATCGTTCAATATTACAGTAGTTATATATTACTTAAATATAACAATATTCGATAATCAAATACTAATAAAAATATATGTATACAGAGTGATCAGAAATACGTGTTAAAAAAAAGATGACATAACTACAGTTTTTCTAACATAAATATTTCTGATCACTGTACAAAAACAAAATTTAACGACCGATTAATCACGCTGGCGATCACCTAACCAACAACTTATTTATAATAATATTATATACGTACATAATAAAGTTAACTACGGAATATTAATGACGATATAATAACATTATAGGTCAATGTGTACATAAACGCTGATAATAAATATATATTTTTCAATTTAACGAATTAAAATTAAATAATAACATATCAAACATAATAATATATTACATTAATATATTATATTTAATAATATATATATATATATATATTACTACGATGCGATAATTTAGAAAAATTATCTGTAGGTAAGTATTACTAATAATATATTAGTATAAATATATTATATTTATTATTTATTAATAATAAATATATATTTAATATATTTAAATCAATTTGATCAGTATATAAAACATTGTTATACACTTTTAGAACGATGATGGCTTTTAAGTTGTATTACCTATTATATTATTATTATAGATATGTTTATAATTTTTCATATTTGTTTAACACAATCAGGATATTACGACTAACTATATCACAAATTATATTTATGAAGTTTATATTTCAAATCTTTAAACTAATTTTACATTTTTAAGCATATTTTTGCATATAACACTAACATATTTAAAAATAAATCATAATAATAATAATATATTATAGTATAATATACCTATTATAAATGAATCATTTTATTGTCATGATTCATGAATGTTTACGGACACTATTAAAGATAATTGTTTAATTCGATTATTTTTAATCATATTTACAAGTATGTGTTATAAAAAATTATATAAAATATGTATATGTAATATTATAATAAAATATTTGAATTGTACTTTAAGGTCGTTTGCATAATATATTTTTAATTTAAAAAAATCAGAAATCCGTACTGTAAATAAAAAATGAATAGGTAAACAAAATGATCTACATTTCAAAGTCTGAAATATATTTTTATATCATAATATGTATGGTTCAAAATTCAACCATTCGTTCGTACGTTCAACGGACAGTTTTCATGTTTAAAGAGGCAAAATAATCAAAATATAGAAACGATTTTCATACGAAAACTGAAGTTTGTTATAAGATTTGGTATTTTAAATTTAAAAATAGCTTAAATGCAATTTAAACAAAATCGACGAAAACGTGTTAAAAAATTAAAAAATGTTTATTTCCATTATTTGTCTATAAAATATCATTGATTATAGAATAGACTATCTATTCTATTTTCTATATTGATCTATTCTATAATCAATGGTAATATTGTATTTCGTGTTAACAATATTAATGTAATAGGTGACACTATTGTGAGTTTATATGACTAAGTTTATATTGTGTTTTTGTACGACGTTTGTCGTCGTTAATAATACGCATAATAATAATGATAATATGATAATATATGTCTCTGTCGATTATTCCATGTAACGTAACGCGTATAGGTACATAAAAATAACAATATTATTCCTCGCACACCTGTTGATACGATAATATTACATATTGTTCAAAATTGATCATGTTACAAAAAT
>CM023357.1:61863728-61929210 GCA_013282895.1 Eriosoma lanigerum
ACGCGGGTACGTTTTCAATGTTAACTCCATTATTTTTGTAACATAATATTCTGATCACTGTGTGGCCTGTAGGTAAATCTTTTTATATTATTGTGTTTCGCGATTGTCAATTTGCCACGAACACACCATACGAACAAACGCACGCGCGAAATATCCGCGATTTATTAAAAAATGTACGCGTAAACACCAGGGTGTGATACGCGAAGCGAGCACACTATACGTTTTGTACGACTTTGAACGTATACCGAAACTACGATCACGGCAAATCTTACTCTTGGTTGAAATTTAATTTGTTGAAAAAAAAAAAAAAGAGTTTTATTCAACTTTGAAGTTTAAAGGAAAACAATTTATAATTACCCAAAAATATTCGTGTACCAATAGATTATGTTAGGTTGAGTACCTTAAGCATAATATTATAAAGAGTAATTATTAGATTATGAAATACTTATTGTAGACTTCACACTCGCAGCAGCAGACTATATAATATGAACAAAATTGACAACTGAATATTCAATACAAAAAAAAATCAACAAATATCTAATAATATTCATAGGACAATAATACCTCGAATTAATAATTATGTAAAACTTACCTTCGAACCTTCAGTCAAAACTAAAAGGTGACATAAAATTAATTTGACTCGTTAATCTTAAGTTGGAATTGAAAACAATATTTTAACTAAGCTCAGTTAAACTCTTTTCGGAAAAAAATAGGAATCGTGTTTATAATTATTATAAAGGTCATTTAAATATACCTATAATAATCGTCCATAAATTTGAAAATGTTTATAAAAATTAATTAAAGTCATATTAAAAATCGTTCATTTCCCACATAATTACTCGTATAACAAGACTATTATGGCAATTTACGGAATGAAAATTATGAAATTTCGATTATAAGAATTATTGGTGTTAACTGGTTGAGTTAACGATGAAATTAATATCAATTAACCCAGACATCCAGTTAAAAAGTTATAAAACATCGACTGTTTAACTTTTTTTTAATATAAACAGTTAATAGCCTAACTATCAAGTAGACGACTGACTTGAGCATATTACACAAAAGTAATAACGTGCGCAATAGACAAAACCGTTTAATTAAAATAACAATATAACTCCAGAGAGTTGATTGACCAGTCTTATTAAAAATAATGTTATGCCCACATGACCACGCGTCCCTCGAACGATGACCGCGGGGTCGGGTCAGTCCTCTTTGACCAACAGTTGGTGTTTTACTTTTTTCATTTTATCGGACGAGAATAAATTAATATTACTACTGTGTTAAGTCACAGATAATTTTCGATGTTTTTCTTCGACTTCGGGCGTATGACCTGTAGTGAATAACTGATTCGAAAGTTCTTATCAAATTAGATAGTAAACTGCGTACTACTAGTGCTCTAGTGTCCAAGTAGATATAATTTCGTACTCCCGTTATTTTCGTAGTCAATTATAGTCATACACTCATACTCAAATAATTTTACACAGTTTACGATTATGCAGTATGGCAGTTTTCACACTAGTAGCGCTACAGTACGCAGGTTTTCGACTATAACTGATAAGAACTTTCCTAACCATTTTGTGAGTGTGAGTTGTCGCAATTTTAAGTATCGTGGTGGCACCAAAGAATAGATTTCACTTATTGTGGTTGCACTTGAATCACATAACAACTATTCTGTGTTATTCTGTGCTTGAATAATTCATTTATAATTACTGATAAAGTGATAACCATAATCAGTGCACACTAGTGCAAGATTATAATGAAACACGGTTTTTTTATTACCATTTAGGTATTACGGTATACATTTTTATGAATTATAACTTTACATTAATGTTAAGAACGAATTTTATAGTATAATATTATAAAATTTTTTTAAATATTATGTAGGTAAAAAATGTTAATCATACTTTATACATATTCATATTTAAACCTGTATGAGCATGGACAATATCCATAATAAAATTTGTAATTTATGTTATTTAGTTTTGTCGTTTTGATGATTTTTTTCATAAAATAGATATAACGCCATCTTTCGGCAACTAATATAAATATAATTTTATTCCCCAAATACCTCAATACCCATAGGTACTAGGGGCCTTTAGCACCCCCAAAAGTTCAAATCCCCATCCTTCATTTGAACGTATACAATTTTAATAATGCTTCCTACTCTGTTCAAATTTTCTATTATAATCATAGGCGCAACTAGGATAAAAAATCTGAGGGGCTAATTTTATTTTACACGTAATATTCGATTACGTAGATTTGCTTTATGTGTAAAATTGCAATTTACATATGTATATAAAACAATTATCAGTACAGCACGTTTAATTTTTAATAATTAAAAAAGTACATTTCGTTTAAAAACTGAAGGGGCTGCTAATCATTGTGGGGGGCTAAGCCCTTCCAAGCCTCCCCCCTCTAGTTGCACCAATGATTATAGTATATTTTTGTTTTCAAAAATATTTCATTTTATAGCTTATAGTTTGAACTGTTTGAAGATAAGATTAATTATGATTAATTATATAAGTGTATAGCACAAAAACAAAATAGTTTTAAAATAATAGGTACATTATATTCTTATTAACTAATATCAAACTTTTGTTATATTTAATTTTCATATTAGTTATAAATATTATAAATAAGACAATTATTTACTTTCCGAGTGCAATATATTATTAAATAACATAGAATTAATGTTGTGTTAAAAAAAAATATATGCTGTTGATGATTTTGAAATTTATGTGTTTAGAGGGAGGTATGAAAGGTATATAAATTTGGCACCCCCTTAAAATATCTATCTATCTGTTATAAAATCAATAGTATCAAATTATTACAATTATGTCAGTATTGTATTACAATAAAATAATATATTACTTACATCAATTAATACTCAATAACCAAGTAATAAACTAGGGATCAAATGTATAATTATGGCGTTTGTGCTCCAGTTACACCAGTACTTCTAAAATTAGTCGAAAAGCCATAAGCTCGTAAATTGTAAATACTTACCTATGTTCAGCCAATTGTACATACAGATTACAGTGCACATATGTTTATTTACAATATAATTCACATTATTAAAGGGTCAATTAGATTAGAAATAGACATGAGACACAATACCAGTGTAATCAAATTGCATTATGTGAACATTTCGAAACTCGAAAAATTAGGACTGGGTTTTATAATTATTGGTATTATTGTACTATTATTATAATTTATAGTTATATTTCGGTACATAAAACATATATGTTCATAAAGTATAAGTTATTACGGATTTCTATTCCTCCCTAATGGAATTTTCTCAATTTTTACTTAAATACAGCTTAGAACTAACCATAAATAAGTTACCACACTCACGAGTAAACGTATTTCACAATTGAAAAATATCCGAGTCACTGATAATGAATATAATATAATATATTATGACGCATTTTATATTACGATTTCTTTTAATTAGTTATTCATCGGTATGTTAACGAAACCCATACGGTCGTATCTCGTGTGTTTTTCATTAACGACACAATAGTAGGTTATACGTGCATTATAATACATTGTACCCATGCATAACAAAACCGTTTAAAAAGTATGTTTTTATTAATATTATACGGATTACAGCGTGTCCCGCGAGAATTTACTAACGTGTAAATCACGTGTTTTTAAATAATATAACTTTTTTAACATTTCAACGTAAAATTATTATCATGATATTGTTCTTAAAAAATCAAAGAGTAAATCCTCGTGTGACACCCTGTATACACTTAACCTACAAACTAGGTAGGTATACACGTTTAATTACACTCTTTCACCGGAGCTCTCGTCTTGTTGCGTACCGACTACACTGCGGTAAACGTTTCGTTTTTATTAAAACATCAATTATATTTGCGTCGAAAAAAAGTGACGTCTAAACTATATATATATATACTATATAACTATATATTTTATTACGTGTAGCAATGTGACATTTTTATAACTTTTCACACCACGCACCCAAAACTTTTTCATCGCTGAAAATCACTTTTATTATTATTATTACTTAATAATTAATTAATTAATTATACACTATACTTAGTTTACATTTTAAGACGTATACAATATTTAAATCTTAAATAAAGCGTTACACTAGAATATACTAGATCTGATTCGGTGGTTACCCAAAATCATGTGTAGCAAAGGGTATAGAGCCTGTAAGCTATAACCTATACATAAAGTATGGTTTGATACCGAGTACGTATATACTTATATAGAGATTCGAGTTAACGTGCATTACATTACTCATAACTAATTGCAGAGCGAGTATATAAGAAACGCAACGTGGATAGGAATTCATTTTTTTTTTTTTTTTTTAGATATATTTTTTACTTAAATATATATAAAAAAAACTATTAGTGATATTAAATTTTATAATTTTGATTTTTTCGAGTATACAAGTATAAAATATTTTAAATGTATAGGTACTCTTGGATATTAGAACTCAATATTGTTCATCTCATAACTCATAAACCATAACCGTAACCTAACCTTTAAGGACATAAACATAAAACGTCTATGCCGTTTGTGGTCTGTACCGTATTTAGTTGATTAAGTATAGGTTAGCGAGCAAATATAAACATCACAAATATGCACGTGAACCACAACTACCTATTTCTCGAACACACTCATAAAGTCAACAACAAGTTATTACCACAGATTATATCATATATATTATATACCACATGTTATTACTATATAATATACACTTTTTTGATTTGGAATGATGATCCGATCATATCAAGTGGATAAGTGTTTCCTATGGAGAATTTCATCGAGTCGGTATTTTATATAGTTCATTTTTCGAATTTTCACAATAGTTTTTTGTTTTCAATTGTTTCGTATTGGTTTAGTTAAAACATTAATAATATTTAAAGAGAGAACAACACTTTAGAATTTAGGTTATAGTTTTTTTTGTCGCTTTTGTAAAATATCATCTGACTTCGAATAACATACCTACTATTGTTGGATAATATTTCATAAATAATTGTACAAAATAACAACAAATATTTTTATATGATATTTCGTTAAGTTTGTAAATTTGTAATTTTATTATTAATACGTCATGAAACGACGTAACGTACATATTATAATAATATGATGTAGTGTAACCATATAGACATATTATAAAGAAATATAATATATGTCTTTATATATCTATGGTGTAACAGTACAAAGCACGATTTAAGATATACTTATCTTAAATCGTAGTACAAGGTTACCATAATCAATATGTCATATAAACTAATATTAGATAATATCATATTAGTAATAAAATGTGTTATACGCATATAAATTATAAAAATATACTCTGTATACAATACAAAAGTTATCTTTAAAAACGTTATCAAACTATTTAATTGAAAAATCATATAGAACAAATTTAAATAGCCATCGAAACGTTATGTTCAATGTTTAGGTACAAATTATGAGTATATAAAAAATAATACTGTTACAGACAAATAATCTGATTACGTCATTCGAAAAAGTAGATGATAAATGTGTATTTATTTAAATAATTGTATTGTGTATTTAATATGTTTTTTTTATTTATTAAAATTTCGATAGATTTTATGAAATAAAATCAGGGGCGTACTAAAGGGGTGCTGAAAGAGATGTCTCACCAGGGAGGAGCCTACCATGTGCTCCCATAGAAGAAATTTCATTTGTGGCAAAAAAAATTTTTTATAGATTTTTATATTAACTAATAATTATATAATAATAATTAAAATTTATTAAAATTACAAGTTCATTTTATTTTTCTAAGGGGGAGCAAGTACCCCCCTCATGGCCTCTACAAAAATTTGGGTAGTCGGAAAATCGGTAAGTTCAAATAATGAATCCTAGATTCAGCAATTTGAAGCACATTTGAAAAAGCAATAATAATAAATAATAAATTAATTTTTGTTTCCATTAAATTTGGACATAATATTATGTATACCTAATTTTAATGTTTATATTATCTAAATAACATTATAATATTAAAAACTGACAATTAGAATGGTGAAATAGTTCTTTTTATACCTATATCTTTTTTTTAAACAATTTAACTACTTATAACTTAAAATTAATCTAATATGAACTGTATATTAAAATTTCGATAATACCTACCGATGATAATTGACCCCAAAAACCTAAGGAAATGAATGCCTACCATGATATTTTCTCCTGCTTTCTGCGGATGCTCTTGGGGTAACGTTCTCTTAATATTTTGGCATATATTTTTTTAATTTACCAGTTACATTTTTTTCGATCTTCTGTAATTTTTTTTTTTTTTTTTTTGAAAAAATAATGATGCGTTCAAAATTTGGCAAACTTACTTATTTTCGAAATTATAGAAGTGTTTTTGTACAACAAATTAGTGTTAATTTTCAATTTGCGGATCGAAGCTACTAGTGCCAACATACGCAGCCTATGGGTAACCAAATCCAAATATAAATGTTGAAAAAATTTGAAAAAAAAGATTTGAACCTGCAGGGAACTTCGACTACAAGTTGAAGAATTAGTCCAATAAACAACGACATTACCCGTCAAACAGAAAAAAAATATTAGACCCCCGGTAAAGAAATTCGCTAAATTTCCTCTTCTCCATTTGCATGCAATTATTAAGAACAAGCGTACTAGATACTAAATCTAGCGGTTGATTGCGAATTCAGAAATAAACGAATAATTTCCAACCACAAAAAAACTATAAAATTAAGAATTATTAATAAAAAATTATATTCTTAATTTCCGATTTATATAATAATAGTTATTCTTTTATATTATAAACATTATGTTAATCGTTCGATACATTTTAACGGTAAACTAAAAATTGGTTATGTTATAGCGAGGAAGATTCAGACGTTTGTTTATTAATAAAAGAACGGACTACCTATTGCTATTATACAGTAGTAAACTCTTTACCGTTCAATTGTACAAACAAAATTTAAGGGAAACAAATAAGACTATCGACAAAAAACCATAAATACAATATAATCAATAGTAGGAAAAATAAACTAATCATTATCGTATTTGCTCGTTATTTCAACGTCTTTCAATATAATTTAGATATAAAACATAATAATATAAACTTGTAAGAAAAAAAATGTATATAAAGAGAAAATTATTTGTTTAAAATTTATTTAAAATACTAGTACCCAAGCCTCCCCATACAATTTTTGACCCCGGTAATTTACAAAAATTAAACCCTACATAATATATTTTTTAAATCTATTTTTAACTCAAAATATGAACTAAAATATAGGTAGTGTTACACTGTTACTATAGAGACTAACGTGTATACAAAATTATACGATTTACTATAATGTCCTAAAGAGTAAACATAATTCTAAGATAAAAAAATTTGTTTATGAAGTTTAATTGAATTAAGAAAAGTATATATTAATAAGTACATGTTTTTGATACAGAATTTATTTTTATAACTTGTTATCATATGTTATCGTTAATATTTTGGGGCCATAAACCGAGATCGAAAAAAATATTAAACTCGATTTTATACGTAAGATTGTTAAACATATTTTTTTGTGGCTTTTCTTTACAAATATCAAGAGATAAATAATATTAATGTCATTTTATTCATAGCAATATGGATTTTAATTATCTATTCATTTTGCGCGGGCCACAGAACTTTAGATCTCACTGCCCCCCTCCCACCCTTGTAGGAGTCCTGCTCATACCATATACAAAATATATTTAAATATAAATGCTATAAATACTATAAAAAAAAAAAAAAATGTTCAATAAATAATAGTATTTATAGCCAAATTTTTCTGATATTAAATACTGACCAATGCCGAATTTAGAGTTAAAGACGCTGAAGAAAATGTTAACATTAAGAGCAATTGCCCTCTTTACCCCCCCCCCCCCCTTAACACATCCCTGATACTGACTTATAGTATCTGAATATCTGGATGTTAACTTTTTTGATCGGGCACAATATTTACCTTTTAATTAATATTCCACGAGAGATGTCATCGATTAACATTAGAATTTAGAACTTTATGTTGTATGTTTTTTTTAAGGAAAACTTATCAAGAAAATTTAAACTATTTTACGATGTCTACTATATTCGCATTCAATCATTTTATAACTAAGTAGGTACTCCTTTAAAGGTACTAATAATACAAGCACAACTCATTAGACGACGGACAACGATGTATAAATAAAATATAATATATATTATTTGACGATATAATAATAATAATTGCTATAGTAGGGTACATACATTTATTATAAACGCATATCGTACGAGCTCACAAATAATATAATAATTTGGGCTGAGATTTCGATGCATTTTGCATTTTTTTTCCAAAGGTTGCTGCGCGATGCTCATTTGGACACAAATTCGTTACAAACACTTTTGAATGAGAATAAGAAAATGTATTTTGATTTTTTTATAATTTTTAATTTTAAGGTCATACTTTGGATACAAAATATGAATTTGAAATTTTATTTTAAAATTTTTACCTACAAACATAATTTTTATATAAATATAAGTATAAAAAATTATAAAGTAGGTACTTGTAAATCGTAGTATATTATTGCCCAATCGTTAAAATGTCAAAACCTAGATAACGAGCGGCTGCGTCTACAATAAAATTGACATATGGTATACTTAAATGACTAAATTTCCTGTTTAATAATCTTAATTCAGTGAAATTAAAATTAAATCGGTCGTTTTGCACTTTTAAGGTTAGGTTTTTAAAGACATTTTCAGGGAGTTTTAGGGCATTAAAGTACCAGCCCTAGTTATAATAACACGCACACAAAGTATAATACTACTGCCAAATGTTACACTCGATTTTATTATTTTGAGATTTTCTAGGATCTTCGATAATATTATAATGTATGTACTAGATATAAATAGATTTGATTGTTATTTATATGCAGATGTTAAATGTCTGAAAGAAAATTGAACACGTTCAGAGACGTAGTAGGTACCTATATGAATCATAATATATACCCAATGGCGAATAGTTGAATTGTATTTTGGAAAACGCGTTTATTTTTAGCCATACAAGTTCGTTGGGTACGCCGACGAGTGACGACAAAGCTCGTTCTAAAATTAGATACTATACTAGCCAGTAGCCACCGAGCGGCGACTGGTTCTCCAAAGATGTACAAGGAAAACTAGGCCTTTGTGATCAATATGCCTAATTTACAGTTTATTAAAAAAACGGTGTGTAAAATTTAAAAAAAACCATAAACATGTTTTCCTTCATTTTTATGTGTTTAAACAAAATAAAACGAATACGTGTATACAGTAAGCGAGCAACTTCTGTAATCATATGTAAAAAAGGTGAAATTAAAATTTAAATATTTGGCTAAGTTTAGGTTAGATTACTATCAATAAACATTAAGGTACACGATACTACGGTAGAGAAAAATTTAACTACATTTGACTACTATTTTACTACTTTTGTAGAGTAAACTCTGCCTTGTTAAGGTGCCTGTACACTGTAGACAGAAATACAGCTATAGTTAGATCGGTCTAGTTAGACTGCACTAGAAATGTGTTTACACTATAATGAAATGTGCTCTAAATAAAGCAGTCATAGAGAGCGCATAGATCAAGTATGAAAATGGGTTAGAAATTGGATATCAAAAAGAGATTACGAAGGAGTGCACGCAAAGTTACTGAAAGAAATGAGTGTAGAAGATACCACTTCGTATGAAAATTTCATACGAATATCCAAAAACGATTACCAGAATTTCCAATTTTTCTGCAATTGTTTCCATACATTTTGCTTTTAACTGCCTGTCTCTGTATTCCTTCAGTGTACAATTCCACAGTGCAGGATTCGATTCAAGAAAAGCTCAATTAGTAGATAGGTTTTTTGTTTGTCCCACACAACATCGGCCATTGTACAAATAATTCAAAAGAAAATGTATAAAATAAAATAATATCGAAAACACTGTTGATAATTAATTCAAATATTTCCACGTGCTCTATTTGGTCTATTCAACTGAACAAATAGATCTAGACTGATCTAGCTATAGTGTCTATCTCCGTGTACATTGTAAATTTTCGTTTACTCTAGTTAATCTAGAGTAACTCTACGAGAAATAATCTACAGTGTACAGGCACCTGTAGACTGCGTTATAGCAGTATTTTTACGCTACAAAAAATTTGCACCTAAAACGAATTGCTGCAGTTGTGTGGATTATAAATTTAAAAAACGGAAAATTTTAAAACAAAAAAAACAAAAAGATTGTGGGTAAGAAATCGAATATCGAGAATAGATGACGAATGAGAAGTTCATGTGAGTTATTGAAGGGAATTAGTATGGAAGATACACTATTTTATTTTTGTCCCACGCAACAACACTCATTTTTAAAATAATTCAAAGAAAATATAATATAAAAATGTATTAAAATAATAATAGTTTATTATTTTAAAATATTATGTAACTAAAAATAAAATAGAATAACTTTAAAAATACAATAAAATTACAAATCAAAAAGCAACTAAAGTGCTATACGAGGTCTGTTCAAAAAGTTCCCGAACTTTTCAATTTTTTTTTTATGGTGCTTACCTACAAGTTATTGAGACTTATCACCCTCGAAGTATTCTCCCTCTTGGTTTATACACTTTTGCCAACGACGTTTCCATTGTTGAAAGCAGTCCTGGAAAGCAGTTTCTGGAATTGCTCGTAGCTCCTTTGGCGAATTTTCTTTTATTTCGTCTATCGTAGAAAATCGTCGTCTTTTTAACGGAGATTTTAGTTTTGGAAATAAAAAAAGTCTGCTGGTGCTAAGTCGGGTGAACATGGTGGATGAGGAATCACGGTCATGTGATTTTTACGTAAAAATTAACAGGGAAGTGTGCGCTGGAGCATTGTTGTGATGGAGAAATTCATGATGAATAACTTCTTGGTTGTCGAAAAACCCGTTAGCATGACATTAACGTTCGATCTGACCTGACGAATTTTTTTTGGTCTTGGAGAAAATTTACCAACCCACTGTGATGATTGGACTTTTGTCTCAACATCATAGCCATAAACACACGTTTCATCACCCGTTATAATTTGATTCATGAACATGTTATCATCATTTGCGCGATCTAACAATTCTTGACAGATGGTTACGCGGTTGTCTTTCTGATCTTGAACTTTTATCACATGAACATCGTCTGTCGATGTCGACGGACGTCCCGAACGCGAGTCGTCATCAATTGATTCCCGACCGTCTTTAAAACGTTTAAACCAGTCGTAACACTGAGTACGTCCTAAACACTGATTACCATAAGCATTTTTCATCATTTTGTGAGCCTCAGTAATAGATTTACAAAGTTTAACACAAAATTTAATATTGATACGTTGTTTGTGAATATTATTCATCTTAAAAATCGCAAAATACACACGACTCGTCTACTTTAAACGCGCACAGATAATGGTTGGATAGCAATAAACATTTAGGATTTAATTGAAAAGATAGCTGCTTATCTCTATTTTCTTTTAATCTAATAAAATTTACGATAATGTAATTTTTCTATTTTTAGAAACGATAGTTCGGGAACTTTTTGAACAGACCTCGTATATTTCCACCAATAAAATACTTAAATAAAAGTATTTGGATACTTTTAAAAAACATTAAAATTACTCATAAAATATATTTTTACCATAGTCTATTGACTATTTGAAACACATTATTATCTTAATAAATTCTTAACAAGTCTGATAAATTCAGGGACGGCGCTAGGATAGGACAAGCGGGACATTTGATCCAGAATTTAATAGTTTTTGACCCTGCCCTCCTTCAAAAAAATAATATACTAAAATTTCAATCAGTAATTTTGATTTAATATTTTAAACAGTCAGAGGATGAATTTTATTAGATTGGCAACACCACTGCATCACAATAATTGTATAGGTAATGATCGATAAAATAATATTTTGTCCAGGGTCTCACAAAGTTTGGCGCCATTCCTTCTGATAATATATATAAATATTATAAATCGAATTATAAAATTATAATTGTGCAAGTGTGCGCAGAACTTGTAATATATCGTTATACCAAATCTAACGAGCTACAGGTATATAGATACTCTCGCATCTCGCAGGCATAATGAATTTGCCGGACCATGGGCGAACCGAAAACAATTTTATTGGGGGAGGGGGTGCTCAAAGTCAGTGATTTAACCAGATGTAAAAAATTCGATCAAATTTTAATTATAAAAAATTTAATTGTAAAACAAATTAAACAAAATGTTAAAATGATCAAATATTATGTACAACTAATTAGAAAATAATTCAATTTTACAACTTATTTACAAACTGCAAAATATAGTATGGTAATAATCAATAATTATCCGACTTGATTACTTTTCTCGAATGGCCAACTGAATACATAATATAAACATTTTTGGGCGCAGTTTTCCACCTTAGCAACCTGTAGTTTCACCCCTGTGTTGGACAATATTAGCTTATAGATTTAATCCAAAACGCCATAACGTAAATTATGCCGAGGTTGTTATTTCATGGCAGGTTTACTATTTACATCAAGCCGACGAAACAAAAAACAATAAGACAAAACGGCAACAAACTAAATTTGGCGTTAAATTCGTAACATCAACAAAATGTAAACATCCGTTTAAATCAAAATGAAAACAACGACAAAATATTATGTTGTGTTTATTAATTGTAAATAGGTATCAAAGTTATGAAAAACTCACTGATTGTTAAATATTAATTACATTGCTCATTACAAAAAAAAAAAAATAATAAATAGGACAATGAGTGTAAATTATACTATATTCAGTGGCGAAACTAGGTGGGGGGGGGGGGGAATCTATCCTCGGGCGTAAAATTTTTGAGGCGTAATTTTAAAAACCAACAAACTTTATATATTATTTCATATTAATACTTTTGGATTCCGAGAATTAGACACTTGTAGCGTAATGTACCCTCTGTAATGTACTGGTTATAATATCGTACATATTCAATATTGATAGGTTATTTCTTAACTTCACTATAAGGAATCGATCGAACCATTTTTTTTCTAATAAATACGACTTTAAAATTATCAATAATTACAATATAATTTTTTCCATGTTTACTTTCACGGATGTTAAAATACGTATACAGAATCGCTCCGATCCCTCGTAGACAAATCGACAAAGCTAATACTTTTTTCAAAAATTAAAATCGGACTTCTCAAAGTCTCACAATTTTATCCCGCTTTTAAGTCTATTTAATCTCGGGTAATTCATTTCCTAATTATTATTTCACCCATTAACTATTAATGGATATAGGCCTATTGCCCGTATAAAAAAACATTCTTCTTCCTACATAATATACGATACAATTATTCAACCTCATTTACAACATTATTAAATAGCAAAATACTCAAAAAAGGTAAATACATCTTAAAAATAATTGGCACTAAATTTTCGATTCATTTTTGATTCGATCATTATAATATTATCTCTTTTGTCGTCAATCGACACATACTGTTGCAACGGTCAGCGATTACCTGCGAATTTATTTAGGTACTTCAAAAAGGTAAATATAATAATTATTTATTAGTTTATTCTTTAGTAAATAAAATAATTAACTATTAGTTATAAATTTAATTTATATTTATATTTATATTAAAAGTAAACTTTCAATAGAAAATATTAATTATTTGTATAAAAGGTAGAATACGTAATCTTTTAATGTTCAATAGTAATTTGAATACAATTAATTATATAAAACTGAAATTGATCTATGATATTGTCTTTTAATTATGTAAAACCTTAAACAATATTACTATGGGATAAATAAATATAGACTTTCACAGATCTATTTACTAATTAGTAACATCTCCAAAAAACTAAAAATATTTATACGTAGTTTAAATCATTGATTGCAAAATTATCATACAAGTATACTTTTTAAAAATGATCGTCTTTAAATTTCACATAACTTTTATTAAAAAGTTATTATTTAATTTTTTTATAAGATATGCTTTAAAAATACATAACTAATATTATAGGCTGTCACC
Organism: Eriosoma lanigerum; assembly: GCA_013282895.1. Taxonomy (NCBI): domain Eukaryota; kingdom Metazoa; phylum Arthropoda; class Insecta; order Hemiptera; family Aphididae; genus Eriosoma; species Eriosoma lanigerum. The sequence goes on from CM023357.1 coordinate 61,877,742, forward strand.
TAACTAATAATTTTAAAAAAACCCGCACTCATTTAAATTTTTCGCAGAGACATTTCAGTTAGTAAATAGATCTGGGATTTATAGGTATTAATAAATAATATTATCTATAATATAATATTTATAATAAAAACTGTCCAAGTTTATATTATATTAAATAATATAGTATATTAGTATATATAGTATTTTTTATAATACTTTTAGTGTCACTTATGTATTTTATATTATATTTTTTTATAAAAATTAATGCAGTTTAATAATTTAATACCTACTTTAACATTTACAACCAATAATTTATGAGGGTAGAAAAAAATGTAAAAATAAATTCAAAATAATATATTAATAGTATTGTATTTTATAGGTAATATAATATAGGTTTACATATTCATTTGAGTTATCTAATTAATTTTCTTATATAAGTTGATACTTATAAAACGCAATATGATATTTTTTAATCGTAGTGTAATGTGTATATAATTAGGCGTAATTGTAATATTTTCCCCGGGCGTCAAAATTCTTAGTTCGGCCTCTGATTATACTACTATAGTATAATTAACGATTTTAAACAGGAATAATTTTTAAGTCGCACATTTAAGATATGAAAAAATTATATTTGAGTATACACGACAAAATTAAAGGATTCCGTAAACAGCTAATAAACGGTCGTGAGATAAGTTTACCCATTATTTTTTTAATCTATAATTAATTATGATTGATGATAATGATAAATAATTAATCGATCATATTTACAAAAACAATTTGTCGAGGAGTCAACACCTGTTTACTCCGAATAGACAGATGTTGCTGAAATCGGAAACGAATATAATAAACCGTAATTTGATGTTTGCCGCTTTAAAGCAGACACGAAAATGTACCCAGAAACATGAACATTTTGTCGTTAGGTAATAACGATAAGTACGATAATTGGGGTCTGATACGTTTGCCCGACACTATACGTTTATCCTACAATATCAAATTTTATTTTCCCCTTTCTATATTACGAATATGCAATTTTTGAAATCAAAAAATACATTCAATTGCGATTATCTGCGAGATAGAAAATTTTTAATTGAATCGAGGTAAAATCCGGCAATCGTTTAAATCTATAATCGACGAAAAATATTTTTAGGCACTGAAGAAGATCACTATATAGTGTACGTGATTATTAGCGATAAGATTATACAATACGATAATCGATAATACATCGTAATTTATTATAAAATTAATCTTAAATTTATAATCCATATATTTAATCAAAAAAATATCGTGCAGCCAAAATTCGTTAAGTATGAATGTCGGCCAAGTGTACTGATAGATACCCGATAATTGTTTCCATTTTGTGGCAAATCTGTGAAACAGAAAATTATCGGCTTGGTCTAAATTCGCCATAAGAAATCGTGATTTTGCTATACCGTTTTGAAGCCGTGGCAAAGATGGATTATAATAATAATATCTATAAACGGACCGCGGCATGTGAACTGCGTAAAAGTTCGCGGAAGGACCGCCGAGATTCCGGCTTTCTACACGCACACGACAAACACATCTAGTCTATAGTCGTCGACTATCGGAAGAGTGGTGGGTCGGTGGTAAACCTGTTTCGCGATTTACGACCCGAGGCGAACCGGTCTAAACGAAAAAAATTAAATGAATATTTTAATCAAAAAAAAAATGTATATATATATATATAATAATATGGCATTCCCATAAGGTCGTAACGGTACTATACGCCGCTGCCGATTATACCCACGCGCGCGAGAACGTTCCGCATGTTCCGTCCGCAACCGTCTGACGAGGAATACCATAGCAAAATCATAGTAACGCCAGACTCGTGTTGAAACGTTTTGGTTGATCTTCAGTATAAACATGGTAGTGTGTGTATACAAAGTGTAAACATCTATTAGAAAATTTAAAGATAAATAAAAAAAAAAAAAATGTTTAAAAAAACTTAACAAGTAAACACAATAACTTTTTTGCCAGATGATATTTCACGAAACGGATATGACGTCATTCCCTCCCAAAACATGCTACTCTTTAAATTTGCTATCAAATGTTTATACTCCAATTTCAACCTAAATGTCACAATTTTTCCAACATTGTTCTATTCTGTGGTTTTGCATTGCTATTGCTATCTCCGTCTATCCAACGGGAAATATAATAACAAAACTTCAGTTAAACTTACAGATTAAATACATATTATCTACTAAATTTAAAAAATGGAACATTTTCGAGGTTATTTCGTGTTTTTTTTTTTTTTTTGTAAAATGTTATCTGACAACAAAGTTATAAAAGTTATTTAAGTTCATTTTCTTTTTTAATATCTTTAAATTTTGTAGTAAATTCTATAAGTTTCACTTAAACCCCACAATTGAAGCTATATTTACTGTTGGATAAACATAGACAACAAATGTATTTATTTGTATTTTGCAGTAACTATTTCGTAGTGGGCTTTTTAAGAGTAATTGCTCCTCGATTAAAATAGTTGGATGGTCGGATTCCTGGGCGTCATTATTTGAATTTATATTAAAAGTATAGATTAGAATTAATATTCTATATGACATGCTATAGATTAAATTTTTGGTGGTTTATATAAAACATAGTGTGGGGTAATTAATGTTCGATCTTCAACAAAAAAAAATAGCTCTACACGCCACTGGTATTGCGTAAATATTATGGTATGCATCTTTTTTATGAGTCACAACTATATAGGTGGGGGGAATAATCGGTTTTTTATTATTCAATTCGTGTAATAATGTATGTAAAATTATTCACTGCACAACGAAATATAATATATATGAATACGATACACACCTAAAAAAAACGCCGAGTTTGAGTCGCAGAATAAAACCTACAGGTAGGCTCTCGACACGCAATTAGCCAGTATTTTTTATATAATATTTTCTTCGTTCGAGGAATGTCGACCGTGAAAATAACATCACTGTAACTGTACGCCATAACACGCACACGCAAATAATTATTGTTGGAGTACAAGTGCTTATAGTCCAGTCTCTCCGCAATCGTCTAATAGACAAAATAAGTAAGACGCGAGAACGCGAAATATCCTAATGAACGAATTCATAAGCACAACAGCTTATCTTTTGAAAAATTTACGGACATTCATAAGATTTATACTATGCACAATGCAATTTTCGTTTATAAAAAATACCGTCAGAAAATTTGGTAGAAATATCATAATCACCAACAACGACGAGTCGTCATACATTTATTTTAACATAACATAGTTTAAACATTTTAATTATTCCGTAAAGACGAATTAAAATCATAACAAAGTTATTAAACAAACAATATACTATACCTACATCAAAAACTTTCTAATTATATTGAAATTACTGCCCGAATCCTATGTGTACGGTATACAAATTGTTACTCACCTATACCAAAGTTAAATATTTTTTCCATTGAAATATACTAGAAATAAATACACAAATTGTGAACAATTAATATTCGTAGATACATAAAAATAAATTGCATTGACGTAGGGCAGAAGTTAGTCAAAGTGGGAAGGAGGGAAGTTATTAAATAAATCTGATGAAATTTACAATTTATTATTATGTATACTTATTCAGCTTTACGGGCTTTACAAAGTCATTATTTATTAGCACTCATTATCCTCCTACGACCCTAATAAATATTATGTTTACCTAAAAAATCAAGGTTGTGTATACATGAGTTTTAAAATTTCTATTTATTATATTTATTATACCTTATATAAAATATAAGAATATAATTTTGAGTGCCATTGTTATTTTTAAAAACTTTAATTACTTAATGATTAAAAATTAGAAACTTTAAAAATAGAATGGTTGTTAAAATTATAAATGATTAATCAAAACATTAATTTGTTTCATGGTTTAAACACATAATTATACTAATCTTTATTTTCTTAAATTTATAATTTTAAAAATAAACTCAAAATTAGAAAGTTTTCTAATAGTACGTATATAAATGTTTCATTTTTATTATGATTAATTTACTATTTACTTACCAATGTAAATATAATGCAACTATATAGTATAAGCAACATTTTAGTTTTCAATAACCAGTTCAGTAGGTCTTATTTTATTCATTTGATTTCTTTTACTATCCACTAAGTAATAGTAATTATAAACAAAAATAACATTAAATAACATTTAGAAACAAAATTCTAGTCAGTACTAAGAAGTCACAATACATTTTTGAAAGGACGAAAAATTATTAAAATTTCATAATAACAAAAATCACAACACTGCTATTGGGTATAAAGGTAATCTATTATATTAGGTAGTCCGACTATTATAAAATTCTATTAATATATTATATACTATTATTATTTATTGGTAATGTGCTCATTGTTTAATTATATTATTAAAAATGGTTATCGTCTATTCTATGATATTCTATTCTACCACAGAAGATAAAATAGTGGAAATATACCACATCGCTTCATAGTTGGAAATTAATATTATGAATAATTTTATAGAAAATTGATTAGTAAGTTTATTCTAGTGGTGCAAATCAACAAACCTTGCATTTATTTAATTTATATATATATATAAGATAATAAATAAGCTTTCGCCCAATAACAAAATATTAAATTTTGTCCGTGCGTAAATAATTATTAATATTCATTATATAAATAAATAAACAAAATTACCAATGTTTAATTAAAAAAAAAAAAAAATGGATCAGAATTTGGGAGAACTTACGGTGGCGTATAGGTTCGTTTAAAACCATAGTTCGTAGTCGATGGAGAGATATAGAAAGGAGCAAAACTTCGGGACGGTGGAGAAGGGACATCAAAAGAAATCTGGGAAATATGATAAGGAGAGTCATTATAGCCTATAGACAAAATCCTTTGAAGAAAATTAAAGGGCAAATGTTGAATTTGCTCAAACAGAAATGAGCAACTTCCTGTATGAGGATACCACATTACAGTGTTATTCAAGTGTGTAGATAACCGTGGCTAACACCCATACACAAAATATACAAGCATTGAAGCATTCAAATTACAAATTATACAATATGTTAAAATGTCATACATTTTAAATAATAATTATATACGTTTTGTTATGAATAAAAATGATATTTTGAATTGACCAAATACACGTTTTCTAATTCACTGTATAGTGCGTTGTAAAAAACTAAAAAGCAAACCAATAAACGATGTGCGAGAAAAATCAAATCAGGTTCCCACTACACTGTATCGTTCACTCGTTCAGAATTGAATATTATACAACTTGTAGGTAATATTGTGCTACCGACAATTGTTTTACCAACGAAGTATATAGATAGTACGCAACGTCGGAACACGACACGGTTTGGTGGGAAACCGACTTTATGTGTCGCATTATGCGGGCGGTGTAATATAATAATAATAATAATTGTAATATTATGAGCACTGCAAATCGTTATTTTTGTTATTAGTTTATCGATAAGCCAAGATAACATAATATAATATTTATAAAGATCTATATTAATGTCATACAGTCGCTATTAATATTGACATATTGTTATTCAATTTCAGAACTTAAATATTTGATTGTAAATAAAATACAAACTATTTATAGATATGACATCCAATTGTCATTGTGTGTGTAGAACAAAACAAGTTTAATAATCAAATATGAAATATTGGAATTTAAAACAGATAATAATATATTTATAATATTATATTTGATAAATTATAATAGTTATTAAATTTAAATAACTCAAAATAGTATACCTTACTATCTAATAATAACGTAAATACCTAATCTAAAAACATTTCAACAAAAGGATATTATGTTTTTAAATGATACTAACTCCGTCTATCTAATGGGGAATATAGCAAAATCACATCAACGCAGAACATTAATTGTGACGTTTAGGTTGAACTTTGAGTAAAAACATTTATTAGCAAATTTATAGAGAAGAAAATTTGGAGGGAATGCTATATCCGTGTCGTAAAGAAGTTACAACGTATTAAAATACTATTAAATTTAATGCGCTACATCTATATCTATAAGCAAATTGAATGAGAAAAATATTTTGTAGTGAATGTCCGTTTGTAAAATATCACCTGGCAGTTTAATTTCAACCTAAACGTCACAATCAATGTTATGCTTATGCTATGATTTTGCTACATTACCAGTTAAATAGACGAAGATAGAATATGCATGTTGTACTGTTGTCCTCTTAATATGTTCTATAATTAATAGCCTATACTATTTTTAAGATTTTAATAATTTTATCATCATATAAAGCGTAATGATTACTACGAGAATTAAAATTTACAGCACATTATATACGAAAGAAAACCACATGATTATCGTGCACAATCACCAATTAACATGAATACCGGAGAAGCGGAGACTTTTTTTTTAAATACGAATTTGTATCACATTATAAAGACCCACCCACCACACAATACAGTTTTAGTACACGTCAGTCGTGAGTCAGAATTTTAAACATCACCATAAAATCTATATCGGATCATTTCAAATTCTCAAAGAACAAAAATGTACAATAAATAATACATATAACATACGTATAAAATTCATAGTGCTTTCATATTATTTCGAACTAAATTAGAAAGGCGTACACTGCGTAACATATTACAACCTTCAGCATAATATATATTTTACATCGACACTCGACACAATATAATACACATTATACACTTTAGTTCCTGATCGAAGTGGTTACAATTGAACCAGTTTGACTGCATAGGACAAATCTTGTTCACAGAGAAATGTCTTTCTATTCTTAAAAGTTACAATTACAAATTACACTTTAAAAATTTGATTATATTTATATGTAACACCATGACACAGTTTTAAAATTAAAGTGTTAAACTTCGTCAGTGACCGATTGACCACACAATAAATCAAATACCTACTTGGTGAAAAATAATTATTAAAATTAAATAATAACCAAGTTAATCAGATAGAAACTAATTTTACTACAATGTAGCAGTGTATTAATAATAAATTTATAAATAATGTGTTTTGACACAGATTGTTGAATATGTATTTATTTAGTTTTTATAAACATGATTACATACATATACCTGATAGTAATCCAATGTGTGCCTACTATTTTATTATTTAGATAATAATATAAAAGTTATCATTTTTATACTCATTTTTTTTCAATTATAATGAGGTTGTATTTTATACTAATGTAAAATTGATCACTGATTCATAAGGAGTACTACATAACTCACATTATTTATTTGTTTTCAGACTGAAGATTAATAATTTAACTCTCAATAAACTAGTGATAAGACAGAGGAAAATATTGATAACTTGTTTTAAATAATATAAAACTCATATTTTTTTTTTTTTTTTTTTTATATATATAACTTGAATTTGATTCACGCAACAAAAGATAATACATTATATTTATGAAAAAAAAAATAATAAATAATTATAAAAACCAACATTAATAATAATCACATTCCTTATACAAATAAAATTAACTAGTATTGTATGTATGTCCCATTACCTAGTTGAAAGCTCTAATACTAAATATACAATAATAAAAATATTAATTAATAATAGTTAAAAAGCATTTTTATGAATGAGTTTTATAAATAAAATTTATCTAAAATTATGTTTTACCATGAAGCATTAAGGTAAAAATTACCTTAATAGATAAAATTAAAATGGAATTAAGTTTTTATTATACCGCTAGAAACAAACAATAATCATGTAAATAGTGGCAAAACAGTGACAATAAATACCGTAAAGAACTCTTGTTGCGCTCACCAATTTAATCAGTTTATCTTTTAATACGATTCTTCATCACTTGACAAGAGAATTACTCTTTCTACCTCTCGTCTACGTTTCACAACTGGTGTTATCAATTCATCAACCCAATCAGACGAGGCAGAGCGTTTTACAGCTTTAACCCAACCATCATCGGACTCTGGTATATAATAATCATCCATTGCTGTTCTAGAATAATCATGATCTTTATTGCGCCCTAAACCATTGAAATCCAATAGCTCGCCAAGTTCGGCTATGATGTTATCACTTTGTCCATCAGCAGATGATCCATTGGCAACCATATTTAGCATATCTTTTAAATTTGTAGTACTCAAGGGTGTTCCTGACTTGGAGAATAATAAATTTCTTGATCGACCTACAAATTTACATAAACAAGTTATTTAAGCAAAATTGTCTATTTTAACATAAATTACACTAACCTGAAACAGCTGTATTGGATGACTCCTGATTTTCTAAAGACATTATATCTTTTTCATCAGAAACTGTAGGTCTCAAATTAGGTGCTGCTATTAAAGCAAGTGACATCATAAGAACTAATAGACATGTAGCAGGTTGTACTGTTGTACCACCTGGAGCGATAATATTTTGTAAACGTTTTAAAGCTGCTTTCAAACGTTCATTTTCAGTCTGAAGAGCACGTACTTTTGTCATCAATTGGCTATTTTCATCAGAGCATTGCTTAACTCTATAATAATTATTAATTTCAATTAAATAATTTAAAAAAAAAATTTAATTATTATTAGTATGCTCTTACCTTTCTTCAAGACCATCTACATATTCTTTCTTTCGTTTTCTTGAATCTTGTGCCGAAATTTTGTTTCTTATCTTCCGACGAATTCGCTTTAAATCCCTTTCTTCGTGTTTAGTAAGAGGATAGTGTGCTGGTAATTTAACACCTTCTTTTTCCATTAATTTTTTTTCTTCGTCTAAAGATTAGCAATAGAATATTTAATTAATATGAACCACTAATGATAATATCACTTATGCAACTTACTTGTCAAACGAAGGCGGGGATAAATAGAATCGGATTCATCACTTGTACAGTCTGATACTACCACTTTGTTCTGTTTCAAAATCGGCATGGATTTCGATACCATGGAACCATTATTTCTTACAAATATTTTTCTTCCATTGTTTATAGACTGCAGTCTCCTAAATGCTTCAGCATTAATTGCTTTACCATTCTGATTAACCACCTAGAAATCAGAAATCAAGTCCAAAATGATAATTTTGACCATTTCAAATACAATTTTAAAAAAACAATTTCTCACCTTAATGGTTTTGACATTAGATAAATTAATAGGTATAAAAACTGGTTTAGACAAAGGTTTATGAATTGAAATTTGCCCATTTGGCTGTTTAGATGATATCACTACTGTACGTGGAGTGGTTTTTAATAATTGTGGTTGTTGAATAATTGTAGGGTTTTCTTCTATACTATGAATTTCATGATCAATAATATCTTCATCAACATCAATTATTTCTTCTTTAACAAAAGAATCATACGAGAAATCCAGTTTGGTTACAGCATCATCAGACTTAGACAATTCCGATGTTGGAACGAAAGGCATATCATGATCCACAGATGAAAGTCCTATACACATTTATATTTATGAAAAATGTGTAATGAATTTTCTTGAAATTCTCGATTTATGCGATGTATTTTTACATAGGATTACAAAATAAATACTTTTATAAAAATAGAATTGAATAGAAAAAAAAATCTAACTTTCTATTGAATTCAATTAAAATTAAACTGTATAATATATATAATTGTTATTTTATATAAAAGGCGTGACAATTTACGTAAAAGTATCAAGTAACCCAAACATTTTGAACAATATGAAAAGGAGTTTAAATGTACATAACATATAAAAAGGAATTTTCAGTGACTCAACATATGGAATGAAATGTTTTGCCAGAAACATAACATATGGACTCGTACATATGTCACATGGTCAGAAATCACATCGTATCGGGATTCGGACGGTGGAAATGGACAATAAGAGTAGCCTACCGCTGTCAGAACACGAGCTGCTTTCCGCGTTGTCGTAGGAACTCGGCGTAGTGGCTGCGCTAGACATAAAGTCGTCATTGCTGGACAAGAACTCGAACGGCGCCGAGTCGTCTCCCATTTTCAGCAACGAGTCGAGGAAATTGTCGTTCTCCAGGTCCCAGTTGACTTTCTACGGGGGCAGGTACATGAAAATAAATATGATGATTATCGAAAGCTCGCACACGGACCGTTTAAAGGTCGATTGGAAAGTGGAAAATGTACTCACGTCCGCGTCCGTATCGTCCGGCCTGTCGAAGACGTCCAGCGCGGCCGTGTCGTCGAGCAGCATGTCCACAATGCTGGAGTCGACTTCGACCGACATGATTGCGTCCGAGGTTTGTCGTCGATTTGTTTGATCGGAGATTTCGCAAAGGAAAAACAATCGGTGCTAACGCCACGCACGCATATCCGGTGCACCGGTCACATAATCGAACGCGGTTTACGACAATAACAACAACAATAATAATAATTAACAATAAATCGAATAACAGCAGCAGTCGGTCGTCTGCGGTCTGCGCGGCATGCGGAAAAATATGTGACGTATGCAAAAAAAAAAAAAAACTGGGAAAAAAAAAAACGAAACGGGCAAAGCAGTCGCCGCGAGCTCGCTAGTAGTACTACTGCGGTCGCGGTCGTATGTATATATATTTTGTTTACCTGTTCGCTGAACGGACGTCGTCGATTGGCGGTCGGGAAAAGGGATGGGCCGCCGGCCACGGGTGCACAGTGCTGCCACGGCGGACGACGTTCAATATCCGGCAGCTCGACGATTCGGTTGGTCCACTCACTCGTTCTCCGTTTTTTTATTTCCGTTTTTTTATTTCCGTTTTTTTTTTTCCCCATAATACGCTTGTATGAGTTATATTTTTTAATGGACAATTAATGATTAATGATGGACGCTTCTCGATAATGAATCGATTTAAATCGAAATAAAAAAATCGATCTATGAAAGAATCGTAGGTATAAGGTAAATGTGCGATTTAAATCAATTATTTTCTTATATTACCTACATTTAAAATATATTTATAATAAAACAGTAACAAAAAGGTAGAAATATATTAGGAAGTCCGTGTGTTGTGAATTTTTCTTTTCCTAGTTTAATTAAAATAATGGTTTTTATTAATTTAGTTTAATGATCTAAAAGCACCAACAGACATCTATTAGCCAATTTTAATTTTTAAGTCACTACTATTTAAATCCGATCCGACTCGATGATTACATAATTGAATCGATTCGTAAAAATCGACTTATTGCAATAAATTCATACGTGTAACATGTATGAAGAAGATCGTTTCAGATCGCCTATCTCCAAGTTCAAAGTTGTTGTCACTTGCGTGTAGAGCAATATTGCAGTCTACAAAGGCGCGTTAATTTTGTAGTTAATTACCTATGTTGCTATAAAAATTTATTTCTTATTTCGTTAAAAATGCTACATTCGTCGTTTAAAAAAATTTAGTTATATTAAAGTATAATTATTATTATCATTGCTGCGCATATGCATTATTAAGGGATATCGAGTGATATCTTTGCTACCCTAGAAAATTTTTTAGGTAGCAAAGATATAATTTTGCTACCCCAAAAAAAGTCTTGGATTTTAAAAATATATTCGATGATTGTTATTCAATTCTTGACAAAAATGATTTACTTTTATAAATGTAACTTGTAACTTGTAACATTATAAATGTTATTTATAAAATATATATCAATGAACAGTGCATTATGTGAAAAAAGTTTTTCGTGCTTAAGAATACTAAAAATTTACTTAATAACAACAATGGGCCAAACAAGACTAAATAACTTAGATTTATTGTACATATACACAAAGATAAAGAAGTAAATTAAGTAAGTTAAGTAAATAAGAATGCAGTTATCGGCGAATATTGTGTTTACAACAATCGCCGAATAATTTGAAATAAATATTTGAGCAGGTACTCATAAATTAAATATATTATAATGTTTTGTTAATGTATATTTGTTTTTAATTAATATGACAGTTTTGTAGTTTTGTATAATATTATAAAGTTCAGTTAATATTTTAAAAATATGTATATGCATTTTTACTGTACATAATAATAATTTTCACTTTCTAAAAATAAACATAATGTAAATTTATTATAGAATTTTTTATTTTTAATAATTTTTTTTTCCTACCTCGGAATTTGGACTCTATAAGTGACGCCCATGTTGTTGCGATTTAAAGTTTAACCTTAATTTAAATTAAACATAATATGTATCTATGCTGTATGTATACTATAATATAGACAATGGTAAATCTTAAACTTTGATATTTATATAATACGACTATGAATCTATGACTAAATAATAAATAATAATATTATCATGTTATTGCGATTTACGGATATTGCGGAGAAGTAGTCAGCTTATTGTGTCTATACATAATATATATTGTTTGACTGCTATTTCGATTTATTGAAAAATCATTTAAATATAATATTATAATAACATTAGCCATTAGGTATTTATCAGATAACATTTACTCTACAACTATAGGTGTAATTGTTAAATATCAAATGGGTCATATAATATCTATAGTCTGCATGTATAATAGATAAATATAGATGTATAGTATTATTCAATTTAACAATAATAATTGATTACTATTTATTATTATATTATATCGGTAATTGGGTAGATATACATATAGTATAATTGGCATCTAAATGAAAGCCGTATTTAGGAATTTATAAAGATTGTTCAGATTATTTTTGGGAGATTTCAATATTTTATTAAGGTTACTACCTCCCCGTTTTAAAATATTTTAAAATTAAACACATTTTTATTTTATGGTTGTAGTCTTATAATTATAGATTTATGGGTGAGATTCAAACCCGATCCACCCTCCCCGTCCCTCCACCAACATACGCCACTGATCATAAAATTGAATATTTATATATATATATATATATATATATATATATATATATACATGTATTATGTAATAATTAGGCATATTTGATATTTCTATAATACTATTAATACTATATGTTTCAATGTCTAACCTAACCTATGTAATATTAATATAATTCACAAACATGTTTAATTATATTTCAATATTTTCATAGATACTAATATTATCATGGGATACTGACATATATATGGGTAGGTAGTAGGTTTAAATATAATATAAATATATAATTATATAAATTGTACCTATAAAAGATTATAAGAACCTATTAAATAGATATTTGATTATTATATTTGTATATAATTAATGACAATAGTACCAAAACCTACCCATAATTATTTAATATTTTCTATTTTTAATTAACTATATTAAATATAGAATATATAGGTATTATAGTATGGGTACGTTTATAGCAAATACCATGACTAAATACACAAAATTTGTTTTGTCATGGTAAATACTATAAACGATCGTTTATGTACGGTTTATCTTCAGTTCTATACAATTGATTTGTCTAGAACATTAAAAAATATAAATATAATAGCCTATATTTTATTGGTCTGTTATTTTATTTTAAGTAGGTACCTGGTACATATGTATAATAATGTGCCTTCAGCACGTCAATTTATTTATTTGTCGATTATTTTGAATATTTAATGTTTTATTTAGGTACATTATAGTAATAAACAATAAAATAAATAATAATTAATAGTTGAAGACTAATCATTCTGATTGTACTAAACAAACAAGCAAAATTATAAACATCTCTAATAAATTTGAAGTACCTATAACGTAAGTTAAACAATTTCAATAAAAAAAATGAAGGGCAAATGTCCTATTACATATGAAAATATTGGTTGGTGGATCGAAATGGCGCCCAAACTATATTTTTTTTTCGTGTAGCAATGTAGCATTTTTATAACTTTTCTCACCTTACGCACCTATAACTTTTCATCTCTGAAAATCACTTCATATTATTTATATTTTAAACACTATATTTCTTTTTCATTTTAAGACTAGGTATACAGTATTTAAATAACGCCTTGTACTAGATTTGATTCTGTGACCATTGAACCAAATCATGTGTAGAAAGTGTGAAGTATAGTTTGGGTGTCACTGTCGTGGAAGGGTAGATGGTTTATGGTGAATGTTAGGTATCAAATATTATAAAATAATATAATATGGTGTGTGTATAATACCATAAAAAAATGTTATCACTTATAAAATTAGTGGGTGGTGAACTGGTAGTGGTATCCAGGCCAGGCCAGTTACCGAGTAAATCTCGCGGTGAGCCGGTAAACAAATCCATAGGAAAAGTTTTATAACAAATAATTGAAAATAAAAATGTTAATGATATGCTTCAATTATAATTCAAAATAAAATTTTCTAGAAAAATTAAATAAAAATTTTGGTGCGTAAAAGATAAAATTTACAAAATGAACCGGTAAAATATATTGAAATCTCGGTGGTATATAGTGGTATTATAATTTTTTGGAGCCATTGATATAACTTATATATACGTAATTAAGAGTTGAATTAAACAATATGTTTTTTTTTAAATATTAAACGTTTTAAACAAATTTTTCAAACGATATTTAATGAGTTTGTGTAAAATACCAAACACGTAGGTAGGTATACGTCCCCTTTCACTATTTGTAAAAAATATAGTAGGTAATGGGTATATAAATATATTTATATATTATATATACATTTATACATAAATATATAATTTTTATCAACCGGCATTCACCCGCGAGCCACGACTTACCCTTTATTTTAGATTGTACAATTGCACTACAAATACGTTTTATAAAATAAGTAAGTAATGTCACTATTACATTTTCAGTAAATATTTTATAAAATGGATATGTCAATTATGTAAATCTCACGAAAATATTCCTGTCTTTGGTAACACGTTATTATTTATTATCAATATTAAATATAGTAATGCGTTAAATATCGTCTATAGAACTGTACAGTCTTACATTTTTGGTATATATTTCTATTTAAATGTTCTGTAAGTAGGTACATAATGTTTACACTATTTTATTTTTAAAAATATGTATAAATACTATAGTATTAGTATGAGGATCCATATATTGATGTAAATTATTTACAAAACATGTCACGACTCACGAATCACGATATGTAAGTATCATTATAATTTATAAGTGAATGTATATATACATATAGAATGGAAAGGAACTGGAACTATAGTTTATAAATAATTTATCATCATATCAAATGATTTGACTATATAATATAACATAAATAAAGAATAATAGGACAATTTGGATTATAAAATATAATAGATATACCTACTAAAACTACTAAGTAATCATAATAGGATGATCTAAAAACGACACAGATGGTAATTTGACATTTTGATATTTGAAAAAGCTTTAACCTTTTTTCAATAAATTGTGTACAAAATGGATATGTCAGATTCTCAAAAATATTCTTCTCTTTAAATTTAATAATAAGCGTTTAAACTCTAAATGTAACCTATACACCACAATTTTTGTTCTGTTAAAATGGTTATATTGCTATTATACTCACTGCACACGTTATACAGACAGAAGCGGTAAATCGTTGGCAACTAAATAATATATATAGCACTGGCACACTGCTGCAGAGTGCAGTTACTTACGTTTGCCCATATAGTCACACCCACATATCTTTATTGATTTTACAATAATATGGATAGGTTATATATTAATATTATATTAACAAAACCAATAGTGTTTACTTGATACTTAATGAAATATATTCTGACATATCTAGTGAAGTTAAAATAATATAAAATTATAATATGACCAATTAACATTCCCCCCCCCCTTCCACATGAAAAATAGTTACACCATAATTCTATAAATACTACATATACGTACCTACTACAATATGTTCAAATAGTTAAAAAATTATCTAAGTTTATATAAGATATAGGTATATATAGTGTAGTACAGTACAGAGTACTGCTTAAGAAGAATGATCAGGGTGACTTATCACCCCCACACAACTATTTTTTTTATAGTTGTTATTAATAATGTAAAATTATTGTAATTAATGTTTAAATAATGATGTATGTTTTTAAATTAAAATAGTTTACCATCTGGATATCTGATGTTATTTTCTGATGTAATATTTGTAAAATACTTATAAAGAATTATATATATATATATATATTTTTTTATTTTCATAGTGTTGATTTTGAATATTTTCACCTTGTCTTAATAAAAGTGTAGTTTCGTTTATGAGTTATGACTTTATGAGAATAAACATTAAATATCTATTTACTAACTTATATAAACTTGGTGAAACATTTTAGGGGTTCTCTCGTGGGATTTTAGTAAAATTTCATCTAACAAAGAAGTAATACGTTTATTAAATTTTTTTGTATTTTAAATAAATAAAAATTTGAAGTTAACATTTTACAAAAAGCCCACGAGAACCTTGAAAATGTTCCACCTTCCACTCTTTAAACCTAGAAATGTTTTCCTTCATTCAATTTAGGTTCGAATACCAGCATACATTCATTAAACGAAGCCCACAGTGACATAAAATTTACAGTGTGCAGATATAATATTGAATGTTTTATCATAATACTGCATATTCTACAAAAATTCGCTATTTAGGAAATTATTATAAGCACAACCCCTTCCTCACCCCGAAAAAAAATCCTGTGTGCGCCATTGAATTTTATTCCTACGTGGCTGTCATTTCGCTATATTTTCCGTTGGATAGACGGTGATACAGTAAAATATATCGTCCTCAAAATCATAATAACGCAGAACTCTAACCATGACGATTAATTTGAACATAAAGTATAAATATCTATTTGTAAATTTAAAGAAAAGCATATTTAGGAGATAATGTCATATTCGTTTCGTAAAATATTATTTAACAAAGAAATTATAGTGCATCAATTTTTTTATTTATATACACGCTGTACTTTATTGCTAGACGAGATTTTCCCTACAAAATATGCTAATAGATATTTATGCAACAAGCATAGACGGAAATCCACCGAAATTTTTGGGAGGGCTAATAAACAACAAATAAATAATATAACAATAGCTAAGTGAGTTCTTTAATGCTCATAAAATATATATTTGAGGGGGCTAATTTGGAATTTGAAGGGGCTAAGCCCCCTCAAGCCCCCCCCCCTATTTCCGCCTATGGCAACAAGTTCAATCTATACATCACAATTTATGAATTTAAGTTCTGCGTTGCTGTGATCTTTGTTACATTCCCTGTTAGATAGACGGATACAATGGCAAGTCACATTTCTCATATCTGCAAATATCTTGTATAATGGATAAAAAATACCGGCTATTATTTATCATTATTACATTGGTTTGAATTAAGTAAAATATAATTTATATATAGAGAAAAAACAATAAGATATTTATAATTTATTTGTAAATTGTTGATAACAAAATTGATCCCCATACTACCTGTTAGCTATTTCTATCGTTTCAGATGCTCCTACTTCTAAAATTACTATTTTTTTTTTTTTTTACCCAAAAATTGTTTTGTTTACCTTTCACATTATATATTCATATAATTAATAATTATGTCCCAGTATGTGTTTTAAATACATCGAGATGAATATTATACACATATTATACTTTATATAGGTAGGTAGGTAGGTAGGTACTTAAATACTAATGAGCATTTAATTTGGATATAACTATGAACTGTTTAATGTCAAATGAGTAATGACTAATGACACACAATTAGTTTCATTCAATTTCGATAAGTTAACATTTACAAGATAAATATTGTATTTATAATTATATCATATGGTGGGCATAAGTATAGCATTTAGAAAACTGAAAAGTTTCATTTAACTACATTAGGAGGTATATTATGTATATTACTATATTACATTGTTATGTAATGAAATATGAATTAACAAAATACTATAATGTGTAAAATGTGTTTAATATAATGCACTTGTAGATATTTATATTTTTGCATTGTTCATAAATTCATATAAGATTTTAGGTACCTACATAATATGGATCGTAACATCATTTTTTCCCTATTAATCTATAATAATATTATATACTTGTATATAATTTATTATATAAATGTAAAAGTTAATAAAATATACTTTGCCAATTGCCATAATACCATAGGTATAGACTTAAATCAGTGAATACAATGTAGATAAATTAGATTAGAATAGTATACCAATATAAGAAGTTAATAAATTATAAAATACTTAATAATGGTTCATATACTTAAGGCGTTATGATAATTTTCTGGCTTTGTTCGTCAAACATGCAAAATATTTAGGGTATAGCAATAAATAGTTTATGAACTCAGTCTATAGATTGTGCAATTCTACAATATATAGCTAACCACCTCATAATTTAAGCCTCAAAGCCTTCAAAACTCTCTAAATTATTCAGACTATACTTTAATAACATTAATAATACTAAAAATATATCATATAAATTAATATATTATTCAACGACACTTACCTACCTACCCATAATTTGCACCACCATTTGCAGTACATATTTGATGCCACTGAACAAAATAATCATACAAAAATTGTCATTTTGTGTAAATTTAGAGCTTAATCATTTATGATAAACAAAGAGATTTAACAGTGTTTGACTTATCCATATTGTAAAATATCTACTAAAAAATCATTATAACAGCATTTGGACTTTTTCAGTAAATATTATATATATGGATCATATGTCAATTACGAAAATATTCCAGTCTTTAATTTTGATAACAATTAATATTTTAACTCTACATTTAACCTAAAAGCCACAATTTTTATTCTACATTGGGCTATTTTGCTGAAACGTATATTGCAATATTGCATGTTAAACAGACAGACATAAAATTGTGAACTTAAGTAGATTTGACAAAATAGTTGTTAAAGTAGATATATTCAAAAAACCTAATAATAAAAAAACATTTTCTTAGTAGTTAATATATTTTAAAGTTCTTTAAAGATAATTAATTAGTGTATTTATATAAAGCTTATTTATTTATAAAAGGTAATTAGGTAATTACTTAATCAGAAAATTATTTAATTTTATTATTTATATAATAAAAGAAATATCAGTTCAATATTACAATTAATTCAATGATATTAGACTTATTTCATTTGATATTCAATTTATTATTAAAATACAATTTAAATTCCCTTTTTAAATATTTAAAAAAATATAGACTTGATCATAAATAGATATTATTGAATACATTTGTATATATTGTATGTATATGCATAACTAATCAAAATCTAAAAATAACACATTTGATATTTTAAGGGCATTTAAATATTATTTAGTGCTAAACACTAGAATATTATATTTGCCAACATGCATATTGTTACATAAATGATTATGTCAACAATATTTTAAGGTTTAATCATGACTATATACATTCACAATGTAAACAAATATTGAAAATATCTGTAAATTGCACACACAGTTAAGTTTAATTTATTTTATGCATAGTTTAGGTGTTTTAAGTAGGTAGTCTGGCAGTTGAAGTGTTAATTGTTACATATATCTAGTAGTTAATTATTATACTGATTTAACATCAAAAATTTTAATTTTAACTAGATATATGACATGATATAATATGATGTAAATAATTGAAATCACAAACTTTAAAAATGTGTTTATTATTATTAAAATCTTATGTTATATTAGTTAAAATTATTCAAGGATTTTACATTATATTTAATAATGTTAAATATAAACATTTATTTGTTATTTTAATTATATATTGGTCGGGTACTGGAACTTATAAGAATAAAACAAATATCATATTTGTTGAATATTTAAATGATTAAGAAAAACCAAATTAAGTTACTATATTCATTATTGGAATATATTATACAAATTTTCAAAAATAATGGATATTTCAAACTGTGGCAATATGAATAAAGACTTAGTAGATAATATTTTTTTGCAAGTAAAAATAACATTTTTAGGATAATATCGGAAAAATATAAATGCAATCAAATCAATCAATTATTTTGTATTTTTATTATATTAAAAAAAAAAAAAATTGTAAATGATAAGTTCAGAACTAAACATCAAAAAAAATTATAATAATAATAAATATTATATTTAAAAATTAAATAGTAGTAGTAAAATTATGTTTCCATCTAAAAATTAGCTACAAATGTACATATCACGAACATAACAATATTTTTTTTATTCGAAAATTATATAAAAAAAAAAAAAAAAAACATAATTGTTTATAATATATTTATATTACATAAGTATTTGTACATCACAAGCAACTTTTAAAAAATATTTTGTGAATTGTATAGACTATAGATAACTGAATGCATATGATTGCATTAATTGAAGCATTACATTATTTAGGATCTAAAATCAGTTTTGTTTCAGAAAGGCGGTAAATAACTATCAACCAAATAGATATTTGTATACATATTAGACTAATTAAATATTATTGAAATATTTAATGCCTATTCACAGTAAACTCGAATACAATTACTTATGAACTGTTTATGAATTATTGGAATATAAATTGTTCGACCACAAGTCATAAATAAATTGAATTAATAAAAAATAATAAATATCTAAAATAAAAATAAAATACCAAATGCCAAATAACCAGATTACTCATGGAATAATAAAACATTACCATAATTAAGTTTTTGGGTATAAATTAATTATTATTAATGACATTTTATAAAAACAATATTTGAATAGTATTATAATGTATTAATTAATTTGGAACACTTAAATCAATAATAATACAAAAACATTTTTTTTATTATTATAATTTTTATTTTGTATAAATAACAATGTTCAACTCAATATTATGTAAAATTAAAATTGAAAAATTCATAAAATTAACTGTTATATGAAATTTTAAAAAAATAATAAAAATAGAAAGTATATATTTAAATATTGAATCTGCAGTAATCTCACCCAAGTCATAACTATTATCTGAGTAACAAATATGAATACAAATAATAATAATAATAATTGATTAAATAGTATAATAGCATTATTATTCAAACTGGACAACCAAGTGCTTGAAATTAAAAAAAGAAATTGTTATCTAAAAAAATATAATTAAGCTCTTTATGGGCAGTTATAGGAAAAAATAAGTGAGGTATAGATTGATGTGTTCCTGAACCAAAACTAATTGAAATTAACATAAAACATTTGTATATATTTGTTTCAATATAAAAGTTAAACGAAACAGTATTTTATTTTATTATTTACAGGAACTAATTTAGAGCATTTATTTTGATATATTATAAAAATTACTACTTAGGTAACTTAAGTATTATTATTTTTGACATAAAATTTTTGTTTAATAATCAAACCAATCAAATAAAATCTATACTCCAGAGTCCTTGTTTTTTTTAAAATTTTTAAACAAAAGAACATGAATGTATTTTATTACTTGATAACTATTTATCATATACATATATATTTATATATATATATATATATTACAAATAAAAAGCAATGAATAATTGTTTTACTGTATACTGTCTAGATTCAATACTAGTGTCAACAGTTGAGGCATCTTGACTTCATTTTTAAAAGTTGTTGACGGAATGCACTGGTGACCGAAAGCTAACAGTCTATTATTTGTTATTTTAGTATATATTTTTTTCTTTAATAAATATAAGTATATTGTAGCCTATTACTTTAATTTTAAAAAGGAAAGAGATGTTTCAAAATTAAATAAAAAATTATATTTAATTTATTGGATAATGCAATCTCACGTAATGGTTGGAACGGGAACATTTAGGGCACTGTCACGCGAGTTAGAATGCGAGGTTGCGCGTAACAGCGTGACAGCTTCTCGTTCAGAGCTGCATTTTACCACTGTTAGTCACTTAGGACGTGGTGTTTTCTTCTTTTTACGTTTGAAAAAACAACAACACCTATTAAACAATATTCAATTTATAAAAGTCATTAAAAATATATAAATACAAATATTAATACTTAGTATCATCAACAATTTCTGTTTCAGCTTGTGCTGTAATAGGAGTATTAGAATGGCCAGCAGTTGGATCATCATTACCCAATTCACCATTAGTCGAGCTTACTACCTAAAATTATAATTCATGTCAAGTGTATTAAAAAGTGTGTTTTCATGAAGGTACCGAAAGTAAACTGTTTACTAAAAGTCGTTTTGACAATTGTTTTTGATTAAAACAGTAAACTGTTTACTAAAATGTTTGCTCTTATCACTAAACACCTTCACTAACAGTTTTGTATTTCTGATACCTCTTATTATAAAAATGATAATACAAAATACACTGAATAGTACACACATACTGTCGTAATGTCGTAAAATAAAATAGATATTTTAATAAGTGATTAGGATTTAAATTTGTATAATCAGTTTTCACTCATTTTAGCAATGCATAAACTTGTTATCTAAACTAATGCGTATCAGTAAACAGTCAGTAAACATTTTGCTTTTCGTACCTCTCGGGAAAACACGCTTATTGTTTTTATATAATTAATAACAAAATATTATATTGTAATATTTTAAATTTAAAACTTAAACACCTATTACCAAATTTAAAGGAAGGGATATTTTTAAAAGACTAAATTATTAAAAAATACAAGATATAATTTTGTAAAATATATATATATTGTTCTTTGCAAGAGAATTGAATAACAATAATTAGATTCCCCATCCCCTATCTTCATAATAATTAATAAATTAATAATTAAAACTATAACTTCTTATTGTAATTTGATTTTGTACTATATTCTAATCATTCATGATTGTTATAAAAATTACCTGAACACTTCCATGGCGATCAGCTGGGGTCAAGTTTCCTAAAGTATGCCCTGGAAGTTTAGACCCATCTTGCCAACCTTTTGTTCCAGACTAAAAAATATAACATTAGTTTATATAACAAATTTACAATAAACACTTTTTAGTTTATTTAAAACACAACTTTATGAGTCACAATTATTTTGTATTTAACAAATGTTGAATGTATTTATACCATTACAATTTTAATTTTACAGGAATAGTTCTACTAGTCTTAAATAATTGTTATAATTGTATCATTTGTATGTACTATATACATTAATGTAGGTATTTATGAATTGAACTAAGTTCATTCTAAAGTTTCATTGGGTTCATCAGGAAATAATAAATTATAATGATCTTTAATGAAATTGATACCTTAGTCAACAATAACAATACACTATCATCATTATCATCACTGTAGACTGACATTTCGTCATTGTCCTTGCACATCAATAATATAACAAATTTAATTAACAATGATATAACAATTTAATATACAAATTTTAATTTGAAAAAAAAAAATGTTTAATTATTTATAAAAACAATTTTACCTTATTGCCTGTTACTTGTCGTTCTCTATTGGGTGATAAAATAACTTCTTGACTGGATTGTATTGAACCAACTAATGTGCACTAGAAATAAATATGGATATTGTTATTAAAATTAATAAAATACATATTATTATTAATTTTAATAATAAAATATATATACATAATTGATAATAAAACCAATTAATAATAGCCACTACAAAAGTTATCCAAACCAACTTACCAAATTGCTTTCAGATGTTTGAGGACTTTCAATAGATAGGTTGCGTATATCGCGAAGTATGTTATAAAAGCCATGTTTCTGATTATATAGCATAAGATAAAATTTAAAAAAATCATGCCGCATGCAACGAAAATAAAAGTAAAAGAACTATAATTATTATATTGCTAGCAAAATTATCATTTATTTGAAGATATTATGCATAGCGATACTCTGAGTATCACAATACGTAATATTATTTTTAAGCAGCAAAATTATTGAACATAAAATATACAGAGTCCTTTTATCAATTTTAAATGCATAATAAGCATTAAGTTTAATTAATATAGTAATATAATGTATTTATAAAATTTAAAAAAAAGCCAGGCAGTCACTGATTTTGAACATTCCTCCTTTGTCCCTTTAGTTTTTAGAGACGTTAGTGGTGGAATGTTATTGTATTAAATAATATTATAATTAAGACTTGAAAAAATGATTCAAAGAGAAGCTCAGTCAGAAACAATATATTAAAAATATTATTTTTTTTATTTATCAAATAATGTGCAACAAAAAAATCTTGTGAATTTTGTAGTTTGTAATTTTCTTATGCAAAAGAATAACTTTTGAGAAATTAGAAAAATAAGCTAAATAAAGTACTAACTAGACAAAATTCTCTACTGAAAGAATACCCAATTTATGGAAATCAAACAATTATAACATATAAAAATATCATATTTTTCAATTATAATTTTAAATGCTTATTAAACAAAATTAGGATTGTAAATTTACAAAATATAGTATGACTGCATTAATTAATATAAGATTATTCTTCTATTAAATTGTCAAACCCGTAAAACCAAAATTGCAAATTATATTAAACATTATTCAAAAAAAATTAAGTTTTTGCAAAAATATCAAAGTACCATATTTAGAAATAAAAACAAAGTAGCAGTTCCAAAATGTTTTCTCGTATGTAAAATACCTATGTCAATAATTAAAATATGTTTAAGTCCCTGCAATAGTTATCAAAAAATATTTTAAATTAAATTGCAGTTTTTATTAATGGTGCAGTTTTTTAACTATTTTTTGGTAATTTTATTATGTTGAAGAAAAAGTTTTGAGTAATTCAAAAAATGAGCTAAATTAACTACTAGATCTACTTATCTACAGAAAGCACACCATTTATGGTAATCGTACTATTATTTTTACAACAAAAAAAAAACTACATATCACTTTAAAATCAATAAATTCTTCGCTTCGCTCAGAATCTAATATATATATTAAATAATTATTATAATTAAGTAGTCAAGCCAATTTTTAAAACTCCTACCATATTCTTAAACCTGGGAGTTTATACAATTATATTTTATACATTTTGTGATGTATGGTGTATTTAGAAATAAACTACTTCATGCATAATGAGGATAGGTGATATATTTTTCGGCTTTTCATATCACAAATAGTAATTTTTAAAATACCATTATATAATACTCTATTTCTCTATTGCCGATAAGTAGATAATTAACAAATAGTTAATATATAATTTAGACTATTAGTTAAATGTTTATGAATATTCTTCATAAAATGTATTTATATTGTTCTTATTTAAATTACAATATTAATATTTTTATCAACATAAATAATACCATTGAAGAATTCAGCTTTCCTTCAAAAATAAAATAAAATTTAAATTTAAAAATAAACATAATTATTCTTCACAGCTTTTCTCTCTTCCAAAATAGTAAAAGAGAACAGAAATTCAGAAAATTTTACCACTTTAAATTTTGTATTATTAATTTTTAATAAAAACATCATTATATTACTATAGTATACAGAAAAATAATTATAAAAATATGTTATAGTATTTTATTACTTTTGTTTTAAATTGTTTGAAGCTTTTTGGATAAATTCATGCCTAATTAATAAAACAAAACATAATATTTATTATGTTTTATTTATGTATACAATATATTAACATAATATATTATTTGTATAATAATGAAAATTTTGAGTTAAACAGTTAAACAGTTAAATAACTATTAAATACTATATTTACATTCAGTAATATAATTTAAGTAAAATATTAAACATTTTTTTTTATTTTGAAGGAAAACAGAATTTTTTAAGAGGAATCACTTTTCAAGTTAAATGTTTTAAATATTCCTATAAAATACAAATTACAAGATGAAAATTGATGGAATATAATGAAAAATAAATAATTTACATATTATTAATACACCATGTATTAAATTTAATTATAGACAAGTTCTTTCATTTAAGAGTAATTTGGTATTACTTAATATTATTTTTAATGCCAAAAATGTACTTATAAAATACATATAAAATACTTATACTAATAAAATCTTAAAGATATGTATTGGGTAAGTTTTAAAAATTTACCATTGTTTTTCCCGTCCAATCAAATTCTGAATCATTAACATAACCTTTTTTCTCAAATAAATTTTTGAATAAAGTACGCAAATATTCATAATCTGGTGTCTCAAAGAAATCCAACCGTCTAACATAACGTAAATACTGGGCCATTTCCTCTAAAAACATAATTGATTACTAAAATATTTTTATTAAAATACAATAGAAACATAGACAACGCATCTATACACACCAGGATATCCATCACACAAAACTTCTATAGGAGTGGCTCGTTTAGTATCACCAATTTTCTGATATCTTTCCTTAAGAGTATCAGCTTTTAAGCCTTGCCATGGTAATGAACCTCGTAAAAAATACATAAACATATGTCCGAGTGCTTCTAAATCATCTCGCCGACTTTGTTCTATGTATTATATAATATAAAGTAATATAAGTATTTATGAATAATTTTAAATTAACATTAAAAATATATTTAATTAGATAAAATTGTACAAACATAAATAATTATTAAAATGTGTACCTTTTCCTAAATGTGTGTTTATGCTCATATATCTTGCAGTACCAGTTAAACTTTTATGTTCCCGATATGGTATATGTTTATTAGTTTCTAAATCTATATATTCTTTAGCTAAACCAAAATCTATAATAAAATATTACAATTTAGATTAATTTAAACAGAATACATTAAATAAATAAACATAGGAAAATGTTGAATTGATATATAATATACTGCTATTAAACATAAAAATGTAATTTCTAAAATATTTGAATATAAAACTAATATTTTTTTAATTTGTAAAATTTAACTATTTAATATTTTTGTAATAATTTAATTAAAATTAACAAAATAAAATAAAACACATAAATAATATAAATATAAGTTGTGTTTATACTAATATAAACGGAAATGGAAATAAAAAACAATATTCAAATATACAGTAACTTAATATTTATTCAAATCATAATAAAACATTTTTCTTTTCTTTTTGTAAAATATATCAAAATAACTCACCTATAATATGAATAGTTTTATCTTTTTTCGTTGACGTGCGACCAATGAGAAAATTTTCTGGTTTAACATCTCTGTATATAAGATGTCGACCATGTACATATTCTATCCTATGCAACTTTAAAATAAACAAAAAAAAATTATAATTTATTTATTATTAAAATAAGAACAAATATTATTAATTTTACACTAATATAAAAAATATATAAATAAAGCAATTACCAATTGTGTGGCTATCATCAGAACGGTTTTAAGTGAAAATTCACGCCCACACATATCAAATAAGTCTTCAAGACTGGGACCAAGTAGTTCCATGACTAAAGCATTATATTTACCACATGGACCAAAAAAGAATACTTCAGGTATGCCATCAGAGAAGAAAGCAGGGGCTATAAAATTAATTAAATGTTTTCATATTAGGAATTATTGAATTAATGACAAAGCAGTTAAACATATCTCAATCTAAAAACATTTTCTTTCAAAAAATATCTTGATTTATAATAGATAAGTACATTATAAAGATATTTGTTTGTCAGAAATAAAAAGTTCTGGCCATGTAATAGTAATGGTCATAGCAATATGATTTATTAGAATACAAGTAAAGCCGGTGACACATTTGCAGATTCTGGCACAATGTAACAGTTACATTACGCTAGAATAATCAAGTGTGTACAGTGTTACTGCAACAAAACATTTGTTATGGAATCAATCCGAACTTGATGAATAAACTGACAAACATCAATGAATGTTCGGTCTGATTCGTTCTCTAGTGTGTCTGTCAACTAGATGTATGTTACAAATAACTATGCAACACCCTAACACACTAGAGCACTAATTAGATGACGAATATGAACACAAACATTCAGACTGCAATGTTACATTGTGCCAAAATGCTCAAGTGTAATTATATTTTATATTTAACTTATTACTAAGTTAAAATCAAAATAAAGCAAAGACAATCAAATATTTTTTAATGCCTCATAAAAAATGATGACTACAATGTGGTTAAATATTTAACATAATTTATTAGAAACATGTTTACTATTTTTAAACTATATTACTTAATTATTCTATTATTATGTTTACCATGAGATCCAAGTAATTTGTAAAAGCGATATTCCAAATGCAGTTGAGGAGCTTTGGATTTCATTGGCTCCTAAAATATTAAAAATAAATTATTAAACATACGACTTTCATTTAAATTATGTATTTTATTTATACCTATTAGGTATTCAAATGATTCTTACCATTTTTATTGCCACATGTTCATTCGTATATAAATTTTTTCCTGAAAAAAATATTTAAAATACATATTATATATTTGATTATTT
The DNA here is from genome assembly GCA_013282895.1 of Eriosoma lanigerum. NCBI lineage: Eukaryota > Metazoa > Arthropoda > Insecta > Hemiptera > Aphididae > Eriosoma > Eriosoma lanigerum. The sequence goes on from CM023357.1 coordinate 61,905,772, forward strand.
TAAAATAATTATGTTTTATAGTCTAACATTATAACGCGACTATTTCACTTAAGACCATTAATTTAAAATTATTATTCAATGAACTATTAATTTTGGTTATTCATAACAAATTTACTAAAATATGGAAAATATGTTATTTGTTTATTTGAAACACATGTAATATATAATATCACTGATAATTTATACTAGTATATATAATCAATGATGATATTATAATTTTACCTTAATTTTAATTTTAATTTTAATTATTTATATAATTACACTTGTTTTTAAATATAAAATACATATATTACTACATTTATTTAATAATAGGTAATAAACTCAAGCAAGTGTTTTACATAGTAGTCATACATAATTATTAAGATAACAGAAATGACACATTAACAGGTTTTGCGCCATTATATAAAATTTAGTTTTGCATATAACGTCATGTAGGGTTTATTGGCCCTTCAATATAATTTGTCTTGAACACCACATAGGATTTGTTGACCCTACAGTCAATACTTGTTTTTGACGCCACGTAGGATATCAAGAAATTTCATTTTCTCTATTTTCTAATGTAATTTATATTCCAAGTGGCCCATAGAACAAAATGTTAAAATGGTATGATATGATGTTATAATAAAACATTCACGAAAAATTAATAAATAAAATATGTATTTGTCTTTATTTATTAAATAATGTTAAAACAATAATGAACAAATGTATTTAAAAACGTATAATTATTATTAACTATTCATATGATGGATCTAATGACTCTACATGTTACTAAACCTGTTAAACAATTTATATATTTTTAGTAATATTATTTTTATTAGATTTAAACGAAATAAATCAGTTCAAATTTCAAATTGTTATATTGGTTGGTGACAAACTGCTTTTTTACTTTCTTTACTATGGATTATTGTCAAGACTTTAATAGAAATCTCACATTTTGACAATGAACAAACATAAAAAAAATAAATATTGCATTAAACATATAATTTATTACAGGATTAAAATTAAAATATATCATATAATATGATAAAATGTAATCAGATTTAAATAAAGTACTAATTCATATTGATAGTGTTCAAAGTAAAAACTATACATATCGGTTTATGAAATTTACATTTAATTTTTAAAATATACACATAAGCCAATAAATTAACCATGATATAAATTTGTTATGACACATTAATCTTAGTTAATTGATAGACTTTTATAAATTGGTACCAAAAATAATTTAATATAAATAACCCTCAGTAGCTGAATACAACAGGTCATATTCAAAATTGAAAATTATTTTATTAATATACATATATATATATATATTATAATATAATATATTTAATTTAATATATATTAACATAAATTAATTTGAAATTATTTCAAATGTTATAAAGTAAAAACATATTAAATCATTATAAAAAAAATAATAATAAGTACACCATTTTATTATTTTATAAATTAACTATGATAGAAGTTTTGTTTAATCGTTATTTATTTTAAGTAAAAATATCGATTATATTGTCCACCTTTCGGACCGAGGGAGGTAAAGAATAGATCTTGAATATGAGACATAATCTAACTTATTCTAACTTACTAGGGTAGTAAACATGTTTAAAATGTATTGTGTACAACTTACAATGTTTATAAAAAAAAAATATGTAAAACAGAAACACCTTTACAATAAATAATATACAGGAGACTCAATAAATGAACTTTATGAAGTATAATCTTCCAACAAATATTTTATATCAATACTAATGTTTCAGAAATTCTAACATATTTAAAATTTATAAAATCTATAATGTGTATGCACACTATTTGTATTCATGTTTTATTACTTTAAGATAACAGTTTAAATTTAAAAAATATATTTTTGTATAATAAACATTTATTTAATAAGTGTTGTAATGTATATACATATATAATAAATTATAACAATATATAGTAATTGAAACTAATAGGAAAAACATAACAAATTTAACAATTCAGACTTCATGATGTAACTGAGATTTTGAAAGGTTTCACACAGGACTAGGTAAAGTATTGGAAATTATCCAATAATAAATGGTCTAAACTGTAAATAAAATGTTAGCTTATTTTTTAGCTACGTATAATAAATATAAGCCATATAACATATTTATATAATAAAGACACACACTACACACACACAAACACATATAATTAAAATATTTTATTTTTATGAATAATACAAACAAAGTACACAACCAAAAATGGTAAATTTACAAAGATAATGTTTTTTTTTAAATATAATAAAATGTTTATTATAAATGTATTCTTAATTTCATTTAGATAATGAAAAAAAGATTTACATTCTCTTTATATTTATATTAACGCTTTTTAATTTGTTTGGGAATTTTATTTTTGAAAACTATTTTTTATTTTGAATAAAATTGAATAAACTTTTTCAATAAACCTATAAACTATCAAGGGAATATCCATATTATAATTATTAATCGAGAACTTTCAAATTGAATAGGTACTACCAAATATGCAGATTAGGGCACAATAATATTTATAAAAAATGTAAGAAAAATATATACTGATAAATTAATAATATATTTTATTTATAACACAGGAGCATTTTGGGGGACATGAGTATGCATTTGCTAACTCCTTATTAAAATAAATTTGAACTGAACAAATATACCATTCAGACCGTGGTATAAATTATGATGGTCTACTATAAACCTAGACGAAGTACATTATAACATTTTGTGTGTGTCATTTTACTCTACCTTAAAATATAATAAAAATTCAAATTAATACTTATTTAGTAAAATATATATCTGAATTCATTATTGTTCAACAAAAACTATTTTATACAGATGCAATTTGATTCAACTTACTATATAATAAACCAAATTCACATTTGTATTTATATTATATTTTAGCACAAACATCAACCTTAATCATAAGCGAAACTAGACATTTTTATTAGAATATATGAAATATTTTCAAAATCATCTTCATTAAGAAAATAATTCTGTTAGACATCATCTACCATCTACTAGATATTAGTGATATTACCTACTTATAGACAGAACATAGTACTCATTTTCTTTCAGCATTTAAGTTTTTATTTCAAATAAATATCACTGCATTGTCATTATGTCAGGCTATGGCCTCACCTGTAATATCATCTATGACTTTCATTATACTAAAGTAAATAAAAAACTTAATTATAATTTATAAGATTTGATCATTTTATCGTATAGAGTTTATAAACTTTAAAAATGTATTCTTTTTTAATAATCTAGTTAATTAGGTTAGATATTTTAGGATGTATATTAAAAAAATTCCTAGAAATAGATTGTACAAAAAATCAACAAAATATTAAAATATGTAATAAGCTACATGCTATTCAAGTTACAGAAAATGACATTTGACATTATAATTAAAATAAAATCAATGATTAGGTACTATAAAACTTGACAAAATAATTGATGTTAAAGGTCAATTTGCAAATTTTTAAAAGGATTAGTAAAGAAATTATTTTATTAAGACTTCAAATATAATTTATTATATTTTCAAAAAGTAAATGAATTTCTATATAAATGTAAATATTTAATAAACATTAAAGTAAATGTTTTGAAGACATTATACAAGTTATTACAAAAAAAAAAATTTGAAATATAAACATTATTATTATGATAGTATTAATAAATGAATAATACATTATCAACATAATTATTATATTTATATGTCTAACATGGGTGTTACATATCCATCATAATTAATATTAAGTTAATATTTTTTTATAGCCACTTATTAGTTATTATTTTTATCAGTAATTTAAAAAATAAAATATTTGAATATGAAATTGTTCATTTAATTCAAATTAATTTTAACATTTTTAAATTCACACATTCAATAGCTTTAATTTCAATATAATTTTATACTTGATAATAATTTGATATTGGTAATGTATAAATAATATTACAACCAAAGGTATAAAAGTGTCACCAGTACCAGCCTTAGGCAGGGACAAACAGGGCATTTGCCACAAGCTTTGCTATATTTATATAAAATATAAATGTAGCTTAAAATTTTAGGTTAGTGAAAAGTAGATATAATATTGAATAAATGAGACTATAAATTATACTAAGAATCCCAACCAAAAATAATACCCCAGGCCTTGCTCCAGTCTAAGGCCAGATATAATTGATATACTCTCCCAGTGACTAATTTCAATTGAAATATTATAGGTAGGTACATAAATATTGAAAATTTGTAAAAAGTGTAACCTAATAGTCAACTGTATGTTATATAATTATTTTATAATCAAATAAGTACTAAACAAATAATAAATTAAATAGTATCTTAAAACACAATTTAAAAAAATATATGCAAAAGTTCAATTTGTATTAAATATGTTTACTATTTAAATGCTTATATTTTTAAAATTTAAGTTTATAATAGTAGGTTTTATAATTTATATAGGTACATATGTAAACAATTTAAAGATAGTTAAAACAGCCTAATTACTAAATTAAACAATTTAATCTTAATCAATATAGAGTTCCCATTCAACGTTTAAAAGTACTATTTTGTTATTATAAATAAAAATAAATGAAGTTTATAATTTCTTTAAACTGTATCTATGTATAAATAATCAAAAGTAGTCTAAAAGTAGTAATCTATTCAATAATACTATAAATATTTTTCAATAGGTAAATTATTAATTCTTCAAAGTTTAATATAAATGATTTATTAAATAGGTACCTAAATATTAATATGTATAATTATTTAAATAAATTGACTACATAAAAAATCTCATTAAAAATTAAAATCTAATATATTGAATTCATAAAAAAAAAAAAAAAAAAGTCTAGTGATATTAATCATTTTAGCAATATTGTTTTATAATAAACTATTAAAAGACTTGGTTACCCAATCAATAATTAAACATGGATTTACAATGATTAAATAGCAACATGATTATGCAATTATCGTAATTTAATATGTAAATAACTACAGGCCTAACACTCCAGAGAAATATCGTTTTCAATAACATAATTAATATATAGTTATGGAATGTACATTTTGAGTTCAAACTTGATATTGTTTAAACTATCAAATAGTAATAATCAAATAGCTATAAAAATGATAATATTGATAAAGTTTAAATCTATACCTATGTTTAAATTAGATAACTTGTATTGGCATATTCTACAGGCCTATAGCTAATAGACAAATAATCTATGAGGAAATAGGTGCCAACATAATAATATAGAGGCAAATAAAATGTAAAATAAAAGCAAGATGGTATTTTCAATAAACAGTCAATGACTAATCTACAAATATGTATGTCAAATAAGCAATATACTTGTATTTATAATATTTTATTTACCGAGTCTTAATTCACCAAAATTTCCACAGCCTATTTTTTTGCCAACTCGAAAGTTTGGACCAACCATGAGTACACTTGAGTTGGCTGATGAAGACAAGCCATGTCGTCCAGCAACTGCTGAATGCATTGCCCTCGATCCGGTTGATTTTCCGCCCCGTTTATCATCTTTACCGTTTTGTTCCTTCTCCCGGTCCCTTTTCTGCATGGCTCCTAATTGAATAAATTCCTCCAAGAAAATTTGACAATTTTAGCTCATTGTATGCTAAAATTTATTATGATTTTCTTGAATGTTCACACGTTGTGACCCAAGACAATAAACACTGTTATCATTGCATTAATTTGTTTTAAGAAATATTAATTGTCAAACCGAAACAGAACGCCGGTTTTATGACTGCATTTTTCCTGTATATTTATTAATTGATTGAAAAAACAGTAGCTATATTAATAACATACGGTTAACCGTGTTGAAATTGAATAAAATTGAAAACGAAACAATTGCAGCTGAAACTCTCCATTTTTTTGTGACTGATTAAAAAATATATATATATATATGTATGTATTATAGACTATAGTAGTATAATATGAACCTAAGTATATATGTATATGTTCTTGTTACATATTATAATATTATACATTCACAAAACATGTGTTTCCATATCAATTGCACTAGAGCGCGGTAGTATCGTAAAGTTCAAAGAGAATACAATTTTCTTTCATGCTTTTTATAAATTATAATAATTTATATAATAGGTGTAATGTCAATTACTTACACGGCTGTCGGCTATTTTTTTAAATACACAAATACAACCAACAGTATCACAATATTATAAGTACGTATGATATAATATCTAATATTGGCATACACGAACTCACACACGGTACCGTTGGCCGTTGCCCACGATAAAATAAAATAAATCTACTTTGTTATGCTGTTACTAGATTTACAAAAAAACTTTTTCATTATAAATTTTTACATTTTTCAACTTTTGTCAATTGTGGAAAACTAATAAATTGATTGTGTGAATTTAGATGCAAATTGTATTCTTTCAAAAATAAGAAATAATATTAAAAATTAATTATCAAATTATGATAAATTTCTCCCAGATATTTGAGATCGGCCTCATTCAATGTAGGTATATTTAACTCGATCCTGTGGTTATCAAACGGATTGGGGGAGGGGTATTTAGGGGGATATATCCCACATGACCTTTTTGTACTTATGTATTATTTTTAATAATATACCGTTTATTACCTATATATTTATAATGAAAAAAAGTGGAAAGGTCAATTATGGATTTTCCTCCTTCGTCCTTTCGGTCTTCTGAGAAATTATGTGGTTCATAATAATTATTAAGATTTGAATGCAATGATATTGCATTAGAAAATATGATTCTGAGCAAATCTCAATATATTACAATATGTTATACTGATAATCCATTCCAAAATTTACCAGGAGTGTAAATTACATATGTAAATATACAAAATAAATTTCAAATCCCTACGATCAAAATTCAAAGAGTTATTATTTCATAATAAAAATTGTCAGTCAAGATTTTCAAAATATTTTGTAAATAGATTAAATGGTATATTATAAGGCTTCTGTAAAATTTTCAAATCGATAAACAAAAAATTGTTGGCAATATTAATTTTTTTTGGAAAAAAATTCAACACTCTATATTTGGCCAAAAAATCAACCAATCCGTTCCAAAATTTTACTAAATGTAAATATTACCTATGTGAATACTCAAAAAAATTTCAAGTTCCTATGATCAAAACTTAATTAATTATCACGAAATAAAAAATAAAAAATTACGAAAGTCGTAATTTTGCCAATTTTTCCCCATTTTTTGGTAGTTTTTCTTCTCCTAGGGAAAAACTTTGAGAAATTCGAAAAATGATTTTAATAAAATGCCAAGTAGATACGATTTGCTACCGAAAGCATACCCCTTTTGTAGTAATCGGACAATTATTTCTAACCAAAAAAATTTTTCATACGTAATAAAAAAATAAAAACATCTTTGTTGAAACAATAATACATTCTCGTTCCGCTCAAAATCTAAAAGCGGGAAGGTCGATTCTGAACGTTACTTCTTCGTCGCTTCGGTCCTCGGAAAAATTAGTAGTTTATTATAATTAAGATTTTTATGCAATGATATTGCATTGAAAAATATGTTTCTGAGTGAAACTCAATATATTACAATATTTTATACCTACTGGTAATCCATTCCAAAATTGTATGTTGTGTGTAAACTACCTATGATAATACTCAAAAAAATTTCTAGTACCTATGTTCAAAATTGCATTCGTCATCATGAAATAAAAAAATACTAAAACCGTATTTTTGCAGATTTTTCGCCATTTTTTGGTAATTTTTCTTATCATAAAAAGGAAAAATTTTGAGAAATTCGAAAAATGAGCTTAATAAAGTACCAAGATGATAAAATTTGCTTCAGAAAGCATACCCTATTTGCGGTAATCAGACCAGATTTCAATCAGATTTCTACTCGAAAAAATATTTTCATACATAAAAAAAAATACATTCCTTGCTCCGCTCAGACTCTAAAATAGATTTAATGATTTAATAATTTGATTATAATGTTATTAATATATTATGACTGATATTTACAATTGACAAAATGTATGAAAAATCAGGATTATCACCCCCGCCCCCCCGGGGGAACGAGAGATGGGGACCGCCACTGACTCGATCATCCGCATTTTCGTTACAATGTTACATTCCTACTGTAAAACTTATAAACGAAGTTTATATCCGCCGGCAACAAACTTCATGTCACATCCAAGTTAGGTGATCCAACAACGCCACCTTTCGGTTTTTCTCTTCTCGTTCTGAGATATTAGATACAGGAGCTAAGCATTTTGCCGCCCTGTGCAATTAAAAAAAAAATGTCGCCCTTTCAATAAATTATTGTCTTATAATCAGTACATAGTTATTTATACAAAATGAACAAAATCAATTACAAACTGTGTTATATTGTAGGAGATTAAAGATTAAATTTCGTCTTCCAAAAATTTAAAAATAACATTGGTAAATTTAACTAACTATAAGAAGATTGAATTAAGGCACAATACCTTTATTTTTTAGGAATAAGAAAAAATACAAATGATCAATTTATATATTGTTATATTGCTTGTTAAGGTTAAACTTAAAAATAATGAATTGAAAATTAAAAATTAAAACTAATTTTATGAATACAAGTTATCTGGTCAAATAGTTCATAAATGTTTCCGTTTTGTTAACTTCGCAAAATCTTCTAATAGTAATCGTTTTTCGTAGATAACTTTTAGATTTTAAGCAGTTCTAAATTATTTGTTTTTTTTTTTATAATAAATTAGGATATTCAATCAATATATTTATACTATAATATATGTTTTTTATAAAATAAAATTTAAAAATTGGCATTTATATTTTAAATTAATCAAATTTAATTATAAGAAATTTAATGTTAAATATTGTTTTATTACTTAAAAATAGTAGATTTTTTTATAATAGTTAATATATAAGAAAATCCAAATTTATTATCATAATTAATAATAGTATAATACTATATTAATTTTGTTTTTATATTTTTCTTGATAATTAAATTATATTACTTTAAATTATAAATTAGTATTTTTTTTTTTTAATTTTATTTTAATAAGCCCAAAAAAATTATATAAAATAAATTATTTTACTAGGTATTTAGTATTTTCCTATGCATTTAATTAAATGTCTGATATATGATTACATGCCTACGATATATTATATAACATAATAATATATATTAAATAGTATGGGTATAAATATACAAATAAAGGTACTTACTACTTCTAGAATAAAGATTCCAAATAGGTATAAACTTTACATCAAAACTTCAAAAAGGAAGTAAACCGTGAGTGTATACCGTAAGTTTCATAGGTACGAATGAAGTCAGAAAATAGTATAGAGCAGGGGGTCTTTTTTTGTTTTTAACTACCTATACAGTATGTTACAAGATTGTGTTGTTAAATTATGAATAGTATGTAAGTATGTACATAAAATATTTTTAAATATAATTTTAACTACTCTCACTCTGTATTAATTTTTGTCCTTTAATATTCAACACGTCATTCATTCGTGATATAATGTGTAGGTAAAATTTTAACAAATTGCGAGGAAAATATATTTTCCAATTTTAAAATTTAGCGAAAAATCGCATATTAAGCGTTGAATTAATATGTTGCGGTCATTATTTCTTGGTATTGTAATAATGTCTAATTGCTAAGTACACATTAATTATATATATCGTATATACGATATATACACCTACATATTATTATAATGTCTTTGTCTATCCGACAGGAAACATATAGTAATATTTGCTTTGCGCAGGACAACTTTATTCAATTAGTATTTATGTAGAACCACCAAATTTTAACTCCCCTAGCCACCCCCACACCACACCAAAACTGTGGCTATTTAAATATTATTGCAACACTTACTGGTAAGTACATGAGAGTTACATAGAAAGAAATGTATTTATACGGGTATAATAGCTATTAGGTAATATGTTAAATATTACAAAGAATACACATTATGAGATATGGCACGTGTTGTTTTGCTTATCTAATTCCTGGAATCCAAAAATATTATATATAACGATGCCGCCCTTAAAATTCCAAAAAAATTTGCCGCCCTGTACGGTTGCACGGGTTGCACGTGCCTTCCGCTGGCCCTGATTAGATAATATAATTAATTAGTTTCATTAAAAGATTTAATTTATAAATAAAACACAACAGTTTTTTGGTGATTTGTTTATATATTGACATATTATTAAAAGTCAAGTATATTTTCTTAAAAGTTAAAACGAAAAATAGTATTTATTTATTATTTATGTAATAGGCGCTAAGGCCTAAGGACGGTTATAGGTGCAATTTCAAGTTTTACCTTTAGGGGTTGGAAAATGTATTCTCTCCAAAATATGCTACTCTTTAAATTTGGTAATATTTGTTTAAACTCTAAGTTCAACATAAACGTTACAATTTAAGTTCTACATATCTGTGATTCTGTTATATTTCCCGTTAGATTAATAAAGGCAGCATGAAAACATGTGGGCAGAGCTGTATTTAGAGGGAGGGGTAATGGGAACAATTGCTCCGGGCGGCTAAATTTTTAATTTTTTGAGGTGCGGCTTTTTCAGCGGTTGCAAGATGTTTGACATTTTCAGATCTATACGATTATATTATATTATAGGTACTAATCAATAGTCAATACTAATCATAATACATAGGCGTGTGCACGGGTAGGGCTGATTGGGCTTTGCCCCACCTGAGCCTTTTATTATACGTGAATGAGTTCTTGGTAGCTTATGAAGTTATGACTAAAAGTAGGTATATTATCTTTGATATTTGATTAAACATGTTTAATATCTATGATCAAAATAATATTATGTTTTATCTTTATGTGTATTTTCCATGTTTGAACCGGAAGGGAACCGCTTCCTTTCGGCCACCATCATTTATTAAATAATTATTATACATACTGACTCTCCCACCGAGACCGCGCTAAGTGCATAACTATTATGTCACATGTCATTGTATGTCTCAGTAGGAGCGACCACGTATAATTCGCGATGCGCGCATTGGCATTGCTGCCATGCCTCCTCTTCTGACCATGATCAGCCAGCCTGGATTCACGTGCTGAAATTCCTCTTCTGGCCCCGCATCCACAACCAGCCAGCCTCGAATATTGTTATAATACCTTCTTTATGCTGTCTCCGGTTCAGCGGCGCGTTCGTCGTCCTTGTATTGCAGGATAGCATCCACCATGCTGGTAAATCCAATCCTGGCTCTTTTTAGTGCCTCTTTGATGTTAGCATCCTGCTCTTTCCACCCAGTCGGTCCACAGAGTATGTCGGCGACATCTTCGGGTAGTGGGGTCTTACCGTTGAGGAAAGAGCGCATTCCATCTTGTTTTTCTGTCCAGCGAGGATAGAAAAATATCGTGTGCTCCGCCGTGTTCTTTGATCAGTATAAGCAGGTCTTCAACCCTGTTCATCCGATTCAGGTAGCTTCGGAAGCATCCATGACCAGACAGTGCCTGCGTGAGATGGAAAGTAAGAGGTATAGTGGCCTCTTCCACCATCTGTTGATGTCGGGAAGGTTTCTGTGCGTCCATTTGCCCTTATCGGAGCAGTTCCATCTACGCTGCCATGTAGATATTGAAATTGCCCTTTCCTCATTCCTGATGTTTCGCAGCTGGGCCAGGTCATCAATGTCATCAGATGGGTCGCGGACCAGGACTCGCTCGAGAGCTAGTAGGTTAACTGGTAAAGTTGAGGCTAATACTAGTGCTCCGTCGGCCGAAATTGTTCTGTAGGCTCGGATCGTCGGCAGAGCCATAGTCCTTTGTGCCCTGATCATGGCTCCCCGATTCTTCGCCGTTTTGGTCCCATTTGTTGCTCAAACGGGAGCTGCGTAAAGTATTTTCCAATTCAAGACGGTCTCCAGCAGTGCCCGTTTGGCTTGGTCAATCGATGTTGGGCATTAGCCTGTCAATTGCTAGTACTGCCTCAACCGCATTCCTGGATGCATTGGTTCGATTAGTATAATTTTGTATTACTATAAGTAGTTACACAAAATAATTAATTTTATATTAGTTTTCGAAAAATAGGTCAAGGGAGGGGATCTACCACCTCCCCACGGTAAATACGCCACTGTATCTATCTATGACAGAATAATTAATTAAAAAAACTATTAAGAAACTCGAAAAATGACCTAAACAAAGTATCAAATCCATAACTATACTGAAGTATACCATATTTATGAAAATCAGTCTAGTATTTCTATCCGAAATCGTGTATTCTTACGCAAAAAAATAAAAATAAAAAGCGCATATTATTGTAAAATTTCTAAGCAATGCTTAAATTGGAGAGGCAGAATAATAGAGTACCTTCTCTTCTTATTTAAAATTTGTTTAACGTAGATACCATTCCTAGTTTTTCAAAGCGCCCATGGGTTAAGTTGAATTTAATTACTGCAAGGGCTTCTACTTTTTTGAAGTCTTATATAGTACCTTTTTTAATTTTCCAATTCAAGCACTGCTTATAGGTATATCTATTCTTCGTTTCGTGTAGGGGACGTCAAAATTGTATTGCTCCTGGATGTAAATAACGTAAATATACAACTCTACACGTGGGTATAACATCCTTTTTAAAATTTATTATAAACACCTAATTTTATAAACTAGTAAAAATAACACATTAATAATTCATTATAAATAATTTCGTTTTAAATTGTTTTTATCTAAATATTTTTCCTATTGTAAATGTATGATGTATGAATAATCTTTGTTTATATTTTAAAATTAAGTGTAAAAATGTTTCATTTGCCAATGATATTATATAATATTCTTCACTCATCTTTTAAAGGCAGAAAAAGAACGCTCCCGCGATGCATTTGAACATAGTAGGGAACAGAATATTCTCATTGTTATTTCAAGATTTGAAAATGATTACCTACTGTAATTGTTTATTGAATCATATTTTAAAATATTTATTAAAGATGATTTTTGTTTAACATAAAAGTTATAATTATACTAACATTAAACTGGACCAATTCTTCAATAAAATCATTTTCAATATTTTGAGGATATAATTTTACGAAATTCTTTGCACATTTTTTAATTGTGTCTATTTTATTTTCATAAGTTAAGAACGATTCCAAAATATTGGATAATTTTTTTATTTTTTCTACTTACAAGTCATTTAAGTCATTTATGATGAATAAACTAATAGTAGTAACTAGTATTAAGTAGATTCTAAAGTCTAACTAAATGTTTTAAGATTACATAAAAAATCTAAAGTATTAATGGTGCATTTCTTATTTCTAAATTATGAGTATATTAATAATTTATTTTAGGTAGGTAAATTAAACATGAAGTTTTAAGGAACTATATATTATTTTCTAACAAAAAACCAAAAGTTTAAGTAGGTATTTAATGTTTTTTTTTATAAAATAAAAAATACCATGACCGGACGAAATGAGGTCTAAAGTTTTGACGCCCATAATTAAGGCTATTGGCAATTGCCTACTTTTCCCTAGATTAAACACGACTTTGCCACTGACCTGGAACCATTTGACGGTATATTAGCATTCTGGTAACCCTTCCAAACCTTGTGAGTAAACTATAAGTATAAGATGCGGTGCACGGTTGTAACTACACTGCAGTAGTAACTAGAATCAAGAGTTTTTCAAAATTATATTTTTTGTAGAAGCATTGATTATAGAATATAATCTATTTCATAATCAATGGTAGTTTTTTGAGTAAATTTCTATTATTGAGTAATAAGTAATAAGTATAGATAAAAATTACTTTTTAGTTTTTTACAAAATAATTAGTTTATTAGAAATTTGTTTCAGTTGATAATAATTTCTAACTCCAATTACTAGTATATATTAAATTAGATAGGAAATAATAGTTAGAGCTATTTTTAGAATATTTTTGAAATTACCTAGTCATTGCATTAAGATATTCTTAATTAAGACATTAAAACATGTTGATAAAATATTTTTTTAACCAGATAAAAACAATATTATATTACAAGTCCTACAATGCAGTAACAAAATTCTAAGCATCTCGTGATTTCTAATTTTTCTCAACCAGGGGGTCACGATCACCTTGACTAGGGGTCGTGTAGGTTAAAAATGATGATTTATATATAACGCTGATTTAAAAAATGTACATTTTTATTGAACAAAAAAAATACTTAAAATAATAAAATTAGCCTGATAAGGATATACATAAAAAAATGAATAAACATTATAAAATAAATAATTAGTGTGATTGTTGAATTTGTTTTACATTTAAAAGTTGCTCATCAATAAAACGAGCACTCCATTACTAATGGAAATTCCCAACGCCCGGGACATAACGTTGAAACTTGACAAGTTTAAATTACTAGTTATGGTATCTATAAATTAATATTTGAAATAGTATATTTTGTTTGGTTAATGATAGGATATTTTTATTGTTCTGTTGTTTTTATTATGGGGGGGGGGGAGGTCGCGACACTACAAAAGGTTGAGAAACAATATTTTAATAAATTAATTTGGAATAGATCTATGTAAACAATGTACAAGAAAACAACTAAACAATTTAGATAAATAGAAAAAGCTAAATGACTTCAATAATCTATTTTTAAATGAACTTATATATCTACTATATAATTTTTTTTAGACCTATACATGACTTTTCAGTTTTACAATTTTTAGATTATTAAAAACAAATTACTAACAAAATATGTTAGAAATAATAATTAATACAGTAGATATATCATTTCATATTATTGTTTATTTAAAACAAATTATACATTTGTTAACATAAAAAAAGTTAACATAATTTCTTAAATTAATATGAATAAATAAACTATTAGAGTGACTAAATATTAAAATCATTACCTGAAAAGCTCTGAGGTTTTTAAACAATATTGAATTATATTTTTTGTATTAAATCCTAATGTATTTTTTCTAATATACATAGTTATTTAATAATTAATAGAATGTAATAAAGTTTTTGAATATAATAGTTTTACACAATAAAGACAATATTTCATATTTAATCAACCATACCATTTTTATAACCAATTAGGTACTTAATACATATATATTTATTTTTACACGTTTGAAATTGTTTAATTATATTTATTGAATCTTTAAAATTAAGAGTTCACACCTTAAGCTTGGGATCTATGTAATAACATCAAAGCAAACACAATGTTTTGCACTACTAATTATTTTTGCAAATCGCAATACAAGTTTCTGATTAAATAAAAATGTTTTAATAATTTTCATTATTTCATAATACCATTTATAACAAAAAAAAAAACAATTTGTATGTAGTCAAAACATAAAATATAAAGGTTTAGGATGTTAAATAATTATTTATTTATTCAAGAATAACAATTATGTGTATTTTTAAAGAAATAGTCTTCAAATCAAATAATATTGTGGCACCAACTCAAAAATTTGAAATGCGTAAATTCGTAGGACTGAACAAAAACTATTATAATTTTTTTTTTGGATTTACAAAATTAAAATATGTATTATATTTATTTATCTATTACTTTGGAATGTTAAGTGGACAATTGCCCACTGCTAAGTAGCCGTTCAACAGCTGCATTTATATCTCCAAATGTAGCAATTAATGCTTGTAAGTTGGCTTCGCGATTGACAAATCCCATTGCTGATAATTGTTCCAGTTGCGAACTGTACCTTTCTTCGGGAGGCTGAGAATTTGCCACTGGATTACTGTTATTTGGCAATTGTGATAGCTATACAAAAATAAATATATTATAATTTGACTACAATAAATATATAAAATGTCCAGGATTGAGTAGTTATATTCAACTTTTATAATTATTTAAAATATAGTTTTGCATATATCATTAAATATATATGAAAAATGAATTACTCAATAAATATATAACATAACAACTATAATAATAACAAAGTTGTATTACTAATATTGAAATGATCGATATCTCTTGATCAATACTTATTGGTACAATTTAATAAAGATTTAATCAATCTCATAAAGAAACTATCATTGTGTTTTAAAAAATAACGATAAAGTTTCTAAACTTGTAAAACCTAATAAATAATTGATGACATGTTTATGTTAATTGAATATTAGATAAAAACACTAAATATACATAAATTAATATTATAAAACCAAAACATTTTAAAAATAAAAATATGTATTATAATTTATTTTCATTAACTAACAAATTTAGTAATTTTTGAACTCGCTTATTAATTATAATTTGTACTTACTTCACTTATTTATCATTTAGATTTAAATACAAATTGATATAAAAAGTAAGATTTTCTCTTTTAATGTTCATTTAAACTCGTTAATTTAAATTAATTTTGTTAAATGTAATGGAAAGAAATTAATGAATATTTAATATTTCTTCATTAGTTTTAAGCTACTTTGATCACTTTTCAATTATTGTAGTGTTACAATTTTCAAAATATAAAAAATATAATAATTAACTTACCATTCTTCTCATAAGTTCAGCAAAGTTATTATCTTGGCCTTCTGTTGATGGTAAATCATTAGGTACAGTTGAATCAGCATTAGTAGTTGTATTAGCATTTGGTGTTGGGAAAAAAGATTGACCACCTAACGACCCACCAATATTTGGCATGTTAGTACGTAATGCTTCAAGGCCCCGTTGTATTTGATCAAGAGCAGATAAAACATTAGGATTAGTGGTCATCTCTTGAACTGCAGGGTTCGACATCTGTTGCAAGAATGCAGGCATCATACTACGGAATTGTGACTAGACAAAAGTATATATAATTTATTAAATTATAATTGAATTTAATAGATTATATTTAAATTGTTTTTCTTACCTGAAGTTCTGGATTATTAGCAAGTAATGGATTGTTGCTTAACAAGTTATTTGCCATGTTAGGGTTGCTAGTCATTGCCTGGAGAGTTGATTGAAAATATGGAGTATTCATTATATTTTGCATTACTTGTGGGTTTTCAATCATTTGTTGCATCATAGAATTCATTGAATCAGCATTAAACATGGTACCTCCAGTTCCTCCAGTTGGTAAATTTCCTGATGTTGGTGCTGATCTTCCATTTGAAGTGTCTGATTGATTTGTTCCAGTAGAACCACCCCAAGGATTTGGCAAAGGGTCACGATTTTCTTGCCCTTGCTGAGGATTTTGTTCTAAAATTAAATATAATTATATTTATTTTAAAATAAATGTCTTTTCACATTTATTATATAAATTCAATAAAGGTACGATAAAATACCAAGATTTTAGAAGAAGAAAATTAATTGAAGATATATGTGAACGACAAGCGTAGAGTGTGTAGAGAAACAAAAGATTTTAGAGTTGGTGAGCACAAAGGTTCATCTTTAAGCCCTTATCTGTTTTCTTTTGTAATAGTTCAGATAACAAAAGACATACAGGGTGAGGTATCTTGGTTCATGACATACATGCATAGTCTTTGTAGATGTAATGTAAATGGGAGTCTAAGAAGTGAATGAAAAGTTTTAACATTGGAGAGTAGCATTTAAGGAAAATAACTAAGAATAAATAAGAGTAAAGCAGAGGCAATCATGTAAGATTTTGAAGAAGGTTATCAAGAAGGATGATGATGATCTAAGGACATAAAAAATAGGATTAAGTGTAGATGGTTGTATTTGTGGGGACACAAGTATTTTGTGTGACAAGGGGAGACTGATGAGATTGAAAAGTGGATATCATAAGGGAGTAGAAAGGTTAGCCAAGTTAAATGGATCAGTGTTGGGCAATGAACAAAAAAAAAAATGTATCAGTGGATGAGTGTAGCGGAGATGAAAATGCTAAGATTGATGTGTGGAATAACTTGAGACGATAGAATAAGAAATGAATACATAAGTAAGAATTGCATTAATTTTTAAAAAAATGAGAGAATAGGCTGAGATGGTTTGGACTAAAGCTCATGATTTTGAACGTGTATTAAGATATATGTGTACACAGATTCTGAATACATGTACCTTAAATCTATGAATATCCCATGTACTTAATGTTCGCCTACATGTGTATTATTATTCACGTGTATTTAATATTCATCTAATCATGTTTTTAATGTACTTTATATTCTAATCATGTATTATTTTAAAATCTAGAAGTTTTAAGAAAAACATTTTTTTAAGAGGATTAACATTTTATTAAGTTAAACATTTTTTAAGACACTATAATTTCTTTGTCAGACAATTTTTTTTATAAAAATTATATACTATTGATAAAATACTAAATGACTAAATACTTCTTTTAAATGTGCCAATAAAATAATATATGTTTATTTTAAACTAATAGTTCAACCATTGATTATGAATAGTTATATTATACTATTATAATTATAATTCATAGATATATGAACTTAAAAAATAATACATATGTGTTTTCATACACACAATAGATACCTCACTATTAGTTTGGACGTTATAATTCAGAGGCATTGAGTTGTTATAAAAAAGAATGTAAATGGGAAAAAGAAGATCAAATAAGAAGTGGATAGATGGAATAGAGACATGAAGATATTTTGTAAGAATAATGATAATATAAAAATGGACGAGAGATAGGAGTGTAAAGGTTAGGATAGGTACTAGATAGAAGAAGATTCTACGTGTTTATTCTATTATAAAATAAATGTCAAAATAGTTTACTCATTATATTATACATTTGTTTTCCATAAATTTAGAAATTTATTTATAAATTTCTCTACTCTTGTTATAAAAATATTAATGGTGACAAAAATGTAGTTGTTTATAAAGCAAAAATTTTTAATTTAATGTTCAATTAAAAATATTTATTTATGAAATAATTAATACCTCCACTACTTTCACTTGGTGCTGCAAATGTGTTTCTACTAAATTCTTCAGAAGCTGCATTCATAAATGGTTCTTGAACATCTCTGTACATTCTTTGTAAAGCACTAAAACCACCAGGTATTGATTCCAAATTTGATAAGGCTCTATCTTGTGTGCGCATTAATTCCTGTAACATTGATGGATTCCGAGCCATTTCCATTGTTTGACGTAACATCTCTGGATTGTTTAACATATGGTTGATTTCTGGATGTCTCTATAAAGTTATAAGGTATAGAAAAAATTAAAAATAAATAATTATAATTATGTGTTACCTCAACTAGTTGTTGCATTTGAGGATTGGCCAGAATTAATTGTCTCATGTGTGCAGGATCACTCATCATTTGTTGTACCATTGGACTATCAACCAAATTTCTAAGCATATCTGGGTTGTCAAGTAATTCACGCTGCATGCGCTGTTGCAATTCCATAAAATTAGCTGAACTAAATCCCATGGATTCCATACCAGGTAAACCACCTAGCATACCCAAATTAAATGGAGAAGCATTAATATCAGCTGAAAATTATAAACAAATTAAAATTAGAAACATAAAAATATAAAAACATATATAATTATTATTTTAATTACCAGGTGGCCTTTGGGTTTGAGCAGATCCTGTGTTTGTAGATGATGAAGTTGTTGTATTATTTTGAGGTGCATTAGTCTTAATAACTAAATGTACTGTTAATCCATCTTTAATATTATGGGTTGCCAATGTATCTTGATCTTTCATAATCTTACCAGCAAATATCAAGCATAACTGAGATGGTTGTGCATTAAATTGTTTAGCAACCACTTCTTTGAACTGTTATAAAAATATACATTTAATTCAGTGACATAACTAAGAATAGAAGAACTATTTTTTTGGGGGTTACAATTTTTTTTTCTAATTGTAATAAAAGCTACTGGTTATCATTTATATGATACATTCTTTTATGACTATTTTATCATGATACTTTTTAAATATTATACAAAAGAGTGATTTTACCATTAATAATTAATAATAATAATAATAATAATACAAAAGCTTTTTATATATTTAACAGTTGAAGTATTGTTAACTGACAAGGTCATGAGGACCTTTTAATGACATTGAGGCAGGTGAACGTGGATATTGTAGTAGAGACTATCCTATTGAGTTGGGCAGTGATCTGTGGAAGTTGTTGGATAGTTTTTATGTGGTCTTGTATTTCTTGAATTTAAAGGTCTTTACGTAGGCTAATATTGTTTATGAATCAAGGACATCTGCAATTATTCTAAGGACTATGTGTTGATAAATTTGTTTTTTTTTTTATGAGTTTGAGCATTTACTCCAGATCAGGACAGTATACGTAAGTAATAGACATAGAATTTCTTTATATATTAGAAAAACGGAATTTTTATTTAGGATAGAATATAACATTGTAAGACGCTGGTACACTTGTTAGAGTTTAATTGATATGTGAGGCTGTCACGTGAGCCTTTTATTCAGTTATACCGAGGTATTTTACTAGCTAGTACCGGAGTATATTATCTTTATTAAATTTCAAGTTTGTGGTGGTTCAGTAATGATGTAAGCTAATTATTACATCTATTCCTTTTAGATGAGTTTATTTAGAATCTCCAATTTTACATCATTGAGATAATGTGTTATTTTGAAAGTTGGCAATTATCACTTCAATACTGCGTGATTCACTGTAGATTGTTATGTTGATAGCAAAGAGGGCAATATTTATTCTAGGTGACTAGGGAATATCAAAAACGTATGTATTAAATAAAATAGAATAATTGGTTATTGTCAAATATATTATCATTTATTTTGACTGAGAAATTTGATAAAAATGATTTTATAGTATTAGATAGTATTTATAGATATGTTGGAGTATTAATTTGTAATTTTGATGTCTATAATGACAGCTTTAGTATGTCAGTGCTTTTCTAATACTGTATTTATTTATTCTGTTGTGTGCAACAGACAAAACTTAGTCAACCAAGTGATTTGATCTAAACCCAAATTGAAATTTCAGAATAGAATTCATGATGTTCAAATAAGCGCAAGTAGTCTGATGTATATACATTTTTGAAAGGAAAGTTAAAGGTTAATGGGCTTATTAGGGTTTGATTTATCTTTACCTAGTATTTAATAAATATTGTTGTTGCTATATTCCATTTGGTAGGGAAGTAATCCAAAGGTGAAAGAGTTTTAAATGATGCTGTTAAAACGACCAAACCTTTGGCAGGTAGTTTTTAAACATGAGACTTGTGATTTTGTCATGACCCGATGCTTTTTTATTTGGAAGATTTTTTATAATTTGGTTGATTTCAAGCTTGACAAATGATTATTATAAGAAGATAAACAAATATTTTGTAGAGCTATTAATTTCACTTCTTTAGCAAGTACCTTAGTATTTTTTTTTTTTAATTACAGGATTTCTATGATTTTGCCATATACGCCCAATATTATTTTTATAACAAATAAATGATGATAGAGATTATGGTAAGGTACCAAAGTGGATAAATTTAGTGATACAGGGTTTGAACAAGCCTGAGCGACTTCTGTTATATCTTTTGTAAAAGGTTTGGCTATTTGTTCTAAAGAGAATTACAATTTAATATTAATAAATATATAGGTAGGTACACTAAAAAAATGAACTTTTTTCATAGTTATAAATTATTTTAATGTTTTCCAATAAGCAATAATTATCATATACATTATAAAATCTATTCAAAATATTCTTTCTACATATGTATTAGACATGCAATGGAAAAGTAAATTAAAGATTTTAAGAGGAAGAGGGTTATAATATCTAACCTAATTCTTCCTGGTCGGGGTACTGATCTAAACTTGAAAAATGGAAAAAGTAAAAATTATGAATTAACAAAGTGCACTGATGGTATTGAATATATATTAAGGTATTGTTAATTATTTTATGTTATATATAATTAATAAAAAATTAAAACAATACCTACATTTAATGCCTCTTGTTAATTCATATTCACATTTACTTTTTTGTCCCTTCAAGTTTATTTAACTAAATTAACCTGGTGCAACTTGGGAGAATTAGGCTAGGTTAGGTAATTTAACCTTAAATTATTTAAAACTTCATTTTATTTTTTATTACATATTTTAAATGATTCTGTTCATAATGGTTTAATTTTCTTACTTTTACAGTTTACAGATATAAAGCTTTTAAGATTATAAGTAAAAAGTTTTCGATTTTAAGCTAAGCAATTCATGTTTTGTATTTTTGTATTTAAATAATAATTACTTTTCTAGAATACACTTTTTGGGGTATAATTTATTTTATTTTTAATAAAAAGTTATTTAATAAATTATTTTATAAACTTTAAAGGAAATAACATAATAATGGTTAGTAGTCATAAAATTAGTTTTAAAACCATACTTTGGATTATATATTGGCTATTAAACATTACCTAACCTTTTGATAGATGTTCAGATTTCAATATTAAATTACTTTTGTACATTTACAATATGATATCTATTTCTTTTTATTACAAAATTCTGATAATAGTGATAACTATATATATATATATGCATCTCATTCATTAATATGGTGTTTCAATATTTTTAAGTTTTAATTTAATAATATATTCACAATATGACTATCTAGTAGATAGTAATTAGTAATTACTATTGATTAGGTTTTTTTAGTTGGCTTATTTCATGCCCAGTAGGTCCATCGCCGCTTCCACACTACACCTCTTCATACCTTCCTGTTCTTCGACAATTGTTTTCTTTTTCTTATTCCCAAGAGCTTGGGGTCTTCTTTAACTCTGTCAATCTACCGTTGTCTTGGTTGTTTTTTGTATGGCTTCCATTTTGTAATCTCATGCATTGTTGGCCCTTTACTTTTCTTACGTGACCGGCCCAGATTATTCATCAGCTTTTAAGAATTCCCACTATGTTAGGTTCATTGAATATATTTATATATCTCTTAACTCTGCAATTGTTCTTCGTTCTCATCCTCATTTCTTTTGGACCCAGAGGTTCTATGTAGAATTTTCCTTTCAAATACTAACAAACAATCTCTTTTCGTTCGACTTTGTAGACGCCCACGCTTCACAAGCATACAGAACTTTAGGTCGAATAAGTACTTTATAAAGTCTTAGTTGCGTATTTTTGAACAGTATTCTTGAGTTAAATAATAGTACAAGCGCAAAATAGCATTTATATCCTGCCATTCTCCTGTTAATTTTTTCGTGACTAATAGCTTGTTGGTTAATATCTACTCCTAGGTATTTAAAAGTTTGATACCCATTCGAAGATTAAGTCACCAACTACTAGCGAATCTTGTATATGTTCTCTTCCAGATATTATTGATTAGGTACTATGCATAATAATATTTTATGCTAATATAATCAATTAATATAATAACTAATTATAGATACATATCATTATTCTTATTTAAAGAAGTATATTATTTATAGATTTATAAATATAATCCATATTATTTAACTATTACTCATTTAATAACTTTATGAAGATTAAATTAGTAATATTTAATTATATAGGTATTATATACAATTCACTAAAGGTAAGGTACAAAATTATTAATAAATAATTAGTTATAATTATTAATTAGTTTTTTTATAAATACACAACAGTTATATTTATAATTTATATTTAGGTTATAGGTACTGTATATATGATATTATGATTTTGT